>CP092874.1:45635151-45742386 GCA_030710605.1 Cordylochernes scorpioides
AGGCATTAATGCTGAAGAAAGATTTAAGGTATCCTTTGAGGCAAAGTATAAAATCAATTCTTTTCTGATAAAAATAAATAGATCGCTGGGAAATTTAAATAAAAATACATTTTCTGGTGAAACGAATTTAGAACTTCCCAAATTTCAATTGCCCACCTTTAGTGGTGATATTTCAGATTGGCTGAGTTTTAAGGAAATTTTTATTAGATCTATTGATCAAAATCCAACACTGGGAAATTATCAAAAACTTCAATATTTAAATTCTGCACTATAAGGAAATGCCGCTAGACTTATTAGGGCGTTCAATATTTCTGATGAAAATTATCCTATTGCCTGGCAAACTTTGGTCAATAGATTCGACAAAAAAAAGTGAATTGGCTTTTAAACAAATTCAAAATTTGTATGATCTAAAAAATGTAAAACAAGAATCGACTAAAGATTTACTTGATCTCCTGGACACTTGTAACGAAAGCATTCAGAATCTCTCTATCCTCGGATTGGAACGTAATACTTTATCGGATATGATTTTAATTCATATAATTCAATCAAAACTTGATCGTTCAATAAGAAAGGAATGGGAGATGAGTTTGCTTGAGAAAGAATATCCATCTTATGAAAAGATGATTTCTTTCGTGGAAAGGTTTGCTGGAAGTCTCGGGAGTTTTCAGAATAAAGAAAATTCAAAACAATTATACAAAATGAATAAATCCACTCATTCTCATTCAGCAACATTTGCCTCTGGCTCTAGTATAGATAGCAGAGTCAAGTCATGCGTCTTATGTAAAGGTGAACATTTTTGTTAAAATGTCCTAAGTTTAATGGTATGATGCTACCTGAAAGATGGACTTTTGTAAAAGATAATCGTCTATGTTACAACTGTCTAAGATCTAACCATAGAGTATCGTCATGCGTCTTCACGCAAAATTGCAAATAATGTAATAAGAGACATCATACTCTTTTGCATCAGTTCAAACCGGAAATGTTAAGTCCTGTTGCGGACATATCTCCATTGACCCATGCCAGTGTCTCATGTTTTGCAGACAACAAAAGTCATGATCGGATATTACTCTCTACGGCTTTAATAAAGGTCAAATCGGAAAACGGGGTTCTTCAAACATGTAGAGCCCTCATAGATACAGGCTCTCAAAGGTGTCTTATAACAAATAGTTGTCGAAAGAAATTAAATCTTCCTCTTGCTGAATGTAAAACTACAGTTTTTGGTTTGGGAAACAAACTTGTAGAACAATCAATAGGTGAGGTCTCTCTCCAATTTAGCCCACATTTCTCTCTCTCTCTCTCTCAAACCTAATATTCAACACCAATCCTATAGTCATTGATAAGATCACATCAGAATTGCCCAATTTCTTCATAGAAAAGGATAATTGGCCTTATTTGAAAAATCTTCTGCTGGCTGACCCCAATTTTGACAAATCTAGCCAGATTGATTTAGTGATAGGAGCAGAGCTTGCTCCATGCTTATTTAACGGGAAGGTTAGATTCCAAAATTTATCTGGACCCACTGCGTGCGGATCCAAATTGGGATGGTTACTTACAGGTAAAATATTACTGTCAGGTGAAAATTCCAATCAAGATATAACTATGTTCGCGTCGGAGGAACAAGATGATTTTCTAAAAAAATTCTGGGAGCTGGAATCAGTACCCTCTGCCAAATCTTCAACCAGAGAAGATATTTTGTGTGAAGAAATATATATTAATAACCTCAAAATTCTGGAAGATGGAAGATACTCTGTTGGGCTGCCATTTAGAACATTGCCAACTCTTGGCGAATCTAGGATCAATGCTCTGAAACGATTTTTTCACTTGAAAGAAAATTAAAAAAATCTCCAAGTATCCTAAAACAATATTGTGATTTCATGGACGAATATATTTTAATCAATCATATGGAGCTTATTACCAGTGATGAGCTGGATACACCTTCAGGACAATGTTATTATATACCTCATCATTGTGTTTTTAAGGAGCAAAGCACTACACTAAATTGAGAGTTGTTTTTGATGCATCTTGCAAAACTAGCAATGGCAAATCTCTAAATGACTTTCTTCATGTAGGACCAAAACTACAACAGGATATCTTCAACATTCTGATAAGATTTCGAACACGGCCAATAGCTTTTTCAGGAGATATAGAGAAAATGTATCGCCAAGTAAGAATCGATTCTAGGGATTGTGATTTCCAGAGAGTTTTATGGAGAAAAAACCCATCAGAACCATTATTGGATTATAGACTGCTGACTGTGACATATGGATTGTCTTGTGCGCCATATCTCGCCATGCGTACCCTACATCAACTTGCAAGGGACAAGGTGTCAACTTTCCCAGTGGCCTCAAAAATAGTACAAACCGATTTTTATGTTGATGACTTGCTTTCTGGTGCAGACACAATTGAAGAAGCTACATGTCATATTCGTGTAGTCAATAATCTTCTTTCTTCAGCCGGATTTTCTCTCAGGAAATGGAGATCAAACGTTCCAGAGGTCCTTTCTGGATTATCAGAACAGGTTGAAGATAGGCATAATCTTTGGGATTTTGAGAGTGATTCATGTGTCAAAATACTTGGTATTTGTTGGAATCCTTCCTTGGACATTTTCAGATTCTTGTTAATGACATTCCAGAACAAAGAATTCTAAAAGACATTTGTTGTCCCATATCTCCAGAATCTTTGATCCTATAGGCTGGCTGTCACCAGTTATTATTCGTCTTAAAATTTTGCTTCAATCACTTTGGAAACAGAAGTTGAATTGGGATCATCCCTTGCCTGATACTTTGTGCTCTCAATGGAAGAAAATCGAAAAGGAATTATCCGTATTAAATAAAATTCAAATTCCTAGGTACTTCTCGTGCAGGGGAGCTTTACTTTCTGTTGAACTTCATGGTTTTTGTGACTCTTCAGAAGTTGCATATGCGGCAGTATTTTATATAAGATCTCATTTCAAATCGGGCCAAGTGAAAGTTTCTCTGATTGCTTCCAAGACGAGGGTAGCTCCTCTGAAAATGATTTCCATACCACAGCTGGAGCTGTGCGCTGCTCTTCTTCTCGCAACTTTATATGATACTATTCGCAATTCTTTATGCTTACAAATTGATAGGGTATTTTTATGGACTGATTCCAAAATTGTTCTCAGCTGGATTAAATCTGAATCTAGACATTGGAAACCATTTGTCGGAAATAGGATTGCTGAAATTCAAAGATTGACTTTACATTCTTCCTGGCATTATGTCATTTCGAAATATAATCCTGCAGACTGCGCTTCCAGAGGTATAACTCCTTCAGAGCTGGTGGATCACTCTCTTTGGTGGCGAGGACCAACTTGGCTCTCAGATGTGAACTTTGAAGATCCAATTCAAACTCAATATGATTTTCCGAAAGAAATTTCAGGTGAAAGACGAAAAACATTCTCTGTTTTTCATTCCACTAATCTTCTTTTCCCAGACTTCATTTTCAAATACTCAAATATCAACGAACTTGTTAGAATTACAGCATGGATTTATAGATTTGTATTCAATGTCCAATGTTCTTACAATTAAAGAAATAAAGGACATCTATCTTCAAGCGAATTAACAAGTTCAATTCACAATATCATTCGCTTCATCCAAAGTTCTGAATTTCAATCAGAAATTACCTGTTGCAAACAAAATAAATCTTTACCACCTAAATCAAGGCTTTTATCTTTGAATCCTTTCATTGATGAATCTGGACTATTACGGGTTGGAGGAAGATTACGTCATTCAAATCTACAATTTGATTAAAAGCATCCAATAATATTGCCAAGAGATCATTTTATCACGGAATTAATAGTGCGACAGTGTCATCTGGATCATTTACATTCTGGTCTTCAACTGACCATGTCTGCACTACGATTACGATATTGGATTCCTGCAGGCAGAAGTTTGGTCAAGAAACTAATCCACCAATGCATGGTGTGTTTCAGGGCTAAACGCCAAGTTACCAAGTAAATCATGGGAGATCTGCCTATGCACCGAATTGTGAAATCAAATCCGTTCACTAAAACTGGAATCGACTTTGCAGGACCGTTTTTGATGAAACCAAACATCAAAAGATCCAAAGTAAAATTAAAATCATATGTTGCTTTATTTGTATGTTTCTGCACAAAAGCAATTCATATAGAAATTGTATCAGACCTATCTTCTGCGGCTTTCCTCGCAGCTCTCAAGCGGTTTATTTCTCGTCGAGGAAAACCTTCTGATATATTTAGTGATAACGGAACCAACTTTAGGGGAGCTAACAACATTCTCCAAGAGCAGTTTGATATATTGAAAGCTTCAACAATTCAAAAATTCATATCTAATGAACGAATCAACTGGCATTTTTTACCTCCTTCCGCCCCAAATTTCGGAGGTATCTGGGAGGCTGGAATAAAATCCTTCAAATTTCATCTTCTCAGATGCTTAAAGTCTCAGATACTCACATTTGAAGAGCTGAGTACTCTGACAACTCAAATAAAAGCTTGTTTAAATTCACGACCTATTTGTCCTCTAAGTTCAGTTTCAGACGATTTTAATCCTCTTACACCAGGACACTTCTTAATTGGGAGGCCCTTAACTGCCCTTCCAGAATCTTATGATGATGATGTTCCGATAAACTACCTCGACCGCTGGAGCCTAAATAAAAAAAAAATTAAAGATGTATTTTGGAAACGTTGGAATCGAGAATACCTCAACAATTTGCAACAACGCCTAAAATGGCAAAATTCCTCACCCAACATTAAGGAAGGTGACCTCATCTTGCTCAAGGATACCATATCACCACCAGCAATGTATTGGAGCCTTGGTCGCATCACCAAAGTCTTTCCGGGAGCAGACGGAAAAGTTCGAGTCGTCGAGGTGAAGACCAAGCACCAAGAACACCTTACTAGAACTGTCTCTAAAATAGTACCATTACCTTTTGCTGAGGACTAAGTTAGTCCACCGGGGTGGAGTATGTTAGGTTTTTTTAATTATAATTATTATAGTAATCTATATGTTAGGTTTTATTTTTTATTATTATTATTGTATTTTATTAATTAATTATAATTCATATTCATAGAATTTTATTGTTAGTTATCATCATTTTTTGTTTGTTTTTTTTTCTTCTTCTGTTTTCTTTTGTGTTAAATACAACTAAATCTCATTAAATCGTAGTGTAATTCTCTTTTGTTGTGTGAAATAAATCGAATTGAATCGAATTGAGTCAGCTCGTTCTTTCTAGAAGAAATATCAATGAAAACGTGCTAACAACCAGTTTAAACCCGGATAAACCCTTTCACTCCCAGGGCCGATCTATGGTAATTTAAACCAACAACCTCATATTGTATATAATAAAACAATATTCTCATGTTGTATAATAGAAACACTTCTTTTAATAATTTTACGTATGATTGACATGTGTCATTACATTATCATATGTACTGTAATTTGTACAAACTGAGAATAAATAAATAAAAACCTGTAATAGATTAAGAGTTGAGCTAAAGCAAGAGATTGAGATAGAAGTCCAACGAGGCCTAGAAGATGAAAGGGCGTTGCCAGAGTACAATGACATCTTCCAATCCACGCCCTTGTTGCATCCTCTGGAATCCAATACTTGCTCTCTTCAAAGATATATAAAGCTGTCAATTCGCGGAAATATATAGTCACTTCACCATCGGCGGAAGCCCTCGTCAGATGTCCCCAAGGTCCGCACCATCGATCATGTAGATCAGTAAGATTATTTTCAAATCTCCATCTTGCTGCTAGCTCTCTCTCTTTCAATTCTTATCTGTTCATGGAACTTACCTAGTACAACTGTGTCTCTTCGTTTTTTTTTTTGTGTATGGACATTCCCAAGCTTTCCACTCTACCTCGACCACGACTGCCTGTACTCTGTGAGAACTGTTAAAGTTCTTCCAAGGTGCAGAGAGGTACTGGAAAACTCTCCACATCCTGACTGTTCCTCTCGATTAACACAGTATAGCGAGAGTCGACAGGATCTCACATCATAGATTAAGTCGACTGGATACCTCATCACAGCTTAAGTCGACAGGATTCCACAACGACAGTATTCCATAACGACAGGATTCGACAAGAGTCGACAAAGTGGCAAAGTGGCTGGGCCAAATCTATGGCTAAAATATAGATGGAAATTTTGCTGGGAGGATATTGATCTAAAGAGACAAAGGTCGCCTCTCCCGTCAAAATAGACGTTAAAATTAAACGCTATCTATTCACCGTCGCCGCAAAATAGCGGACTCGGGTCGGCAACAAAGCCACAACACCAGCTTTGGAAAACTGAAAAGCGTCCACCTAGAGACCATGGTTTCGGGCTAATGGCCCTCGTTAGTCTAGGGTGAACTATATGTCATGAGATCCACACGGGATCTAATGGAATCTTGACAATCTGCTAAAGAGGTGTTTAGCTGACAAAGTGGCTGGGCCAAATCTTCGACTAAAATATAGATGGAAATTTTGCCTGGAGGATATTGATCTAAAGAGACAAAGGTCGCCTCTCCCGTCAAAATAAACGTCAAAACTAGACGCCATCTATTGACCGTAGCCGCAACTAGCGGCCTCGCGTCGGTGACAAAGCCACAACACCAGCTTTGGCAAACTGAAAAGCGTCCACTTAGAGACCATGGTTTCGGGCTAATGGCCCTCGTCAGTCTAGGGCGGACTTTATTCCATGAGATCCATTGTCAAGATTCCATTCCATTCCATCTGGGAGATAGATTTCTATTGCCTGAGCTTCTGTCGTGCTTTCTGTAGGCTTACTCTGTTTATAGACGATTTCCTAAAATTTGGTTTCTGGAGTTTTAATCGAAACGGCAAGTCCTCCTCCAAATTTTCCCGGTCTGTCCTTTCGTAGTGTTGTAAAACCTTTGGTATTGAAGCTCGGATTCTGATTCAATTTTGTCTTCTGAAGACAAGCAATATGCACATTGTTGTCACGGAGAAGACAAGTCAGCTCTTCAGTTTTCTTCTGGTTGCCATATATATTCAGCTGTAGTAGATTGAATTGTGTCCTCGTAGTAGATTTCTCATCAGGAGCCCTGGCTGCAGCTCCTGACGCGGCGGTTACCCTGGACGCGGTAGCATTACTGGGAATATCGATTTTGCTCTTCATTGAAAAATGGGTGCCGTTACCACGTTAGTCACCTTGGAAACGAACCAGAATTTTGTAAAACGAAAATTGCAATTATACCGCGAATGTTTCTTTTAAACAAAAATCGAAATTTATTTTAAAGAGAAATAGCGATTATTTCTAACTTTAAGGATGAAATATGATAGGATGAATTGTGAAGAGTAATGACAAACGGAAAAATAAAAGTGTCCAGGGATGGGAATGGGTGTCCCATCCCTGGACACTTTTATTTTTCCGTTTGTCATTACTCTTCACAATTCATCCTATCATATTTCATCCTTAAAGTTAGAAATAATCGCTATTTCTCTTTAAAATAAATTTCGATTTTTGTTTAAAAGAAACATTCGCGGTATAATTGCAATTTTCGTTTTACAATCATCAGCCGCGTTATATTGTATTTTGAACCAGAATTTGTTCAAAAATTCCAAGGGTCCAGGGGGGACCGCAGGGAGGTGTGGTCGGACTTCTCCCCCCCCCCCCCCCTGGAATGCCGTCACTAAAAGATAAAACACTTTTGGTAATTTTTTTAAATTGCAATTCAGAATCTGCCATTGAAGCTTTACGAGCGTTTCATACCTTTAAAGGTATTCGAAGCGGTAAAGGACGCATGATTTGCTACTCTCTAAAGCGAATGATTAAAAATTTTGAGATGACCGGATCTCTCTGGAGGCAAAACCTCGAAATGGAAGACCATCGACATGCAAGTCAGTGGCTGTTACGGTTTCGCAGAATGTTGAAGCTATTGAAACGTTATCCCCGTGGGGAGAAGTAAGTGCTCGACAAGTTTCTCGACAAACGGGGATTTCGTATGGAACAGTTTGGAGAGCACACACTTTAAGAATACAATACAAAATTCAAAGATTTCACGAACTGAAAGTCAGCGATTTTGAGAAGCGTCAAGAATTCGCTGCCTGGGTTTTCCGGCAAATTGATATTGATGAAAACTGGCTGTCGAATGTTCTGTGGACAGATGAAGCTCACTTTTCTCTAAACGGAGAAGATAACACTCAAAATAGCCGCATTTGGGCAACAGAAACCCCTAGGAATTTTACAGAAATGTCACTTTATCAGCCCAGAGTTAAAGTTTTGTGTGAGTTCACATCTGCTTTTATTATTGGCCTATTTATCTTTGAAAAATCAATGGAATAACTTTTAAAACCCTTTCTGTAACTGATGAGCGTTATGTTCAACTTATGAGAGAAAAGGTTATTCCCATATTGCGGGACAGAAATCACTAAGCAAAATAACATTCATGCAAGATGAAGGACCACATATCTCCCGCGGTACCGAACAATTGCTGAAGGATACGTTCGGGGAAGATCGTGTGATATTACTCTGATCAAAAGGTTTCGACACTTTGCTCATAAAATCCTGAAAACTCAATATATTTTCTCCCGGTTTGTGGCAAATACAAGCGTCGCCCTTGACTTGGAGACCTGCCAATTTTCAAAAATCACGCGCGACAACAGCGCGAGCAGCGGCTGTTCGAAAGTGAAGCCATTTTGCCCGTGCTTCGATTTCGTTAGTCACCGAATTGGAGGATCAATGAATTTGCATCAAGTTCTGTGTGAAAAACGGATTCAAGGGTGCCGAAATTTTTTGGATGTTGCAAATAGCCTACGGGGATGCCCTCATGAGCCGAAGACGAGTTTTCGAGTGGTACAAGCGCTTCAAGGAGGGTCGGGAAGAGACTGCCGACAACGAGCGTTCCGGGAGACCGTCCACATCAACCTCGCCTGAAAAAGTGGACAAGGTGTTGGAACTGGTGCGTGAAGACCGACAAATAACTGTCAGGGAGGTCGCCGAAGAAGCAGGGATATCATTCGGGTCGACTCAATCGATAATGAAGGACATTTTGTGAGTGAGAAGACTCAACGCCGTTCTCGTTCCCAAAGATTTGACTTTTGATAAAAGAACGCCCGGAAAGAAACGGCAAGTCTCAATCTCGAAGCGACAACCGACGACCCCGAATTGCTGAAGAGGGTCATTACTGGAGACGAAACATGGATTTACGGCTTTGATTCGGAAACTACCCAACAGGCATCGGAGTGGCGCTTCAAAAATGAGCCGAGACCAAAGAAAGCGAGGAAGGCTCCCAGCAAAGTCAAGGTCATGTTGACGGTGTTTTTTGACTACCAGGGCATCTTTCATCATGAATTTCAACAACAAGGCTCTACAATAACTGCTGACTTCTACCTGGGAGTTTTGAGGCGATTGAGGGAAGCGATCAGGCAGAAACGGCCGGAGCTGTGGAGGAGCAAGGCGTGGATCCTCCACCACGATAACGCGCCGGCGCACACAGCACTCAAAATCTCGAAGTTCCTGCAGGACCACTCAACCTCTGTGTTCCCCTAACCCCCCTACAGTCCCGATTCGGCCCCCTGCGACTTCTTCCTTTTTGGAAAGCTCAAAAAAAGTTAAAGGGTCGGAAATTTCAGAGCATAGAAGAGATCAAAGTGGAATCGAAGAAGGCCATGAAGACGATCCCAAAAACAGACTACCAGAGGTGTTTTGCCGACTGTAAAAAAAGGTGGTTGAAGCGCATCGCGGCCAACGGGGACTACTTTGAAGGGGACAATTTGAATTTGGTAGAATAATAAAGTTTTTTTTTAACTAACGCAAAGTGTCGAAACCTTTTGATCAGAGTAGTAAGTCGCCACTTTATACACCAGTGGCCTCCAAGATCACCAGATTTGACGCCTTGCGATTTTTGGTTATGGGGGTACATTAAGTTACATGTTTATCGATGCCGGCCTACCATATTGGCCATGTTGACGTTTTATCAATTTCTACATATATGTTATTTAATGCTGTCCATTCTGTCATCTATCGCCTACAGCCAGTAGCATCGTAAGCTGCCATGTATTATATTATCTACCAATATTTTGAAGCTCTTTGTGTTGGGTTATGGGGATAATAAAGGCTCTCCTCACATCTTGACTCTTTATTTTTGTGTGCACAATAATTTTTTTTTTTCATTTGCTCACATCTTATATTATGTCGTGCAGACCAAAGTGTTATAACTTCTTGAATAACACTGGTACACAGAATTTTACCCCTTATGTTTAGTTTATCGCTTTTCGCTCATTAGAAGAAATAGCATAAGGAATATTTTCTGTACTCCCCCAACTTTAGATTTTTTGCGCAAAAAATAATACAAAATGATTTTACTACCATGTTATTCAACGCAAAAGGTTTATCTAAAAATTATCTTCATTTGAGCGGACACATTTTTAAAATTGTGTACAATATAATGAGCAATGGTAACATTTGACAAGCCCATAGAATATTTGGAATAAAGTGCGACAAATATATTTTGCCACTCCCCTCTATATTTCACTTGTTGGATCATGACAAATATACAGTTAAATAGTCAAGTGTCGCCAATTAGCCAAGAAACTACACATTCCATATAGCAAGAAATCCTTTTAGTAATGCCATCATAATTTTTGGTACTATATTAACATTTCAAAAATCATGTATTGATATCAACAGTGTTTTTCAAACATTCAATCTATTTGACAAAACTCCATCTAAAATATAAATATTCTTTGCTACATGCTTTAATTTGCATATACCTATTTTACATATCTCAGATGGTTCCTGGTTGGTTCAAATTCACTTTAATAGGTACCGCTCAGCAAGAGCAACCTAGTTCATGATAATTGAAACAGTGAATAATATGTGAAGGGTATTCACATATTAAACAAATTTTAACGCGAGATTCAATCCCGGTTCATGACTGTCGGGAATCGAGCGTGTTACCCTCTCATCCACCGACTGTTAATATCTCAGATCCAGTTTCAGTTCCAAATAACTTTATTAGGTGGCGCTAAAAAAGAGCAACCCTAGATCATCATATTTACAATATACTGAGGGGGTGGTTATGTACAGGGGTTCATTTACAATTATGATTTATAATGATGTCGTTGGGTCCGGATTCTCAGGTCCTTGGGGATATTGTTCTTGAGAAGGTTTTTTCTGGCTTGTTTGATATTCAAGGTGGGTTTGTTTTTCCTTTTTTCCACTTTTCGTCATTCTAGCTTAATTGATGGAGAATTTGTCTAGGTTTTAAATTTATTATTTTCCTTTTTCCGCATTTGTAGTTTGTGGCTTCCTTAAAGGTGGGGTTTTCTAATTTTTCTGATTTTTCATAGAATTTAAATGATTGTCTAATAATGTAGTCATTGATGTTTTCGATATTTAGATCGTTCCTGAGGATTGTGTTCCGAACGAACCAGGGTGGAGACATGATTTTTCTGATCATTTTATTTTCGAAGACTTCTAGCTTTTTAAGGATGGTCTTATGTGCTGTCATAAAAATGGGGTGGCCATATATGAGTATTGGTCTTATTATTGACGTGTAAATGGTTCTTTTGCAATGAAGGGATAATTTGCTTTTCGGTCCTAGAAGTAGGGATAATCGGTGTTGGGGAGCTTTCGCCAAATTAATTCTGTTTTCGATGTGTTTTTTAATGTTAGGTGCTCGTCTAGGGTCATCCCTAGGTATCGGATGTTCTCTTTCCATTTAATATTGTCTTCGAAGACAAAAAGTTTGTCTAAAGGTTTGTCTTTTTTTATATCTCAAATGCCTGGTTAAAATTCACATAAATAGGTATCGCTCATAAAGAGCAACCTAGTTCATGATAATTGAACAATGAATAATATGGATATCTCAAATTTTATTTAAAAATCGTCAACCAATTTTTTTTACTTTTGGCGAAATGGTGTTTTATTAATTTATCATTTGATTTTATTAGGGTTCTTTCCTGGTATTCAAAAAGGAAAAATACGTGTCGATCAGTTATATTTTCAATTTATCAAACAATTTGACCGCTGAATCTCTGATTCTGGTAGAGTGCCATCTAGCGAATAAAATTGTAACTAAAATCAATTTCGAATTTTTGCATTATTTGCCATAAAATATCCCATTGCATCCTGAACACAATGGTGTTTACTGCATTGCTCTAGCGCAAATATTCGCGGAGTTATTAATTTTTAAAGATGTGCAAGACTTTTACACCACCCTGTATATATGTTATATAAAGGTATTATTTAAAATGTATATTAAAATATTTTATTTAGAATTATGTTATATCAGGGTATTGTTTTATTAAAAAATATATTTCATAGATCCAAATGCTCTGTTTAAATCGACCGCCAGAGGTCACGCTTTCTCTATAAATATTCATTGTTGTTTTTCCCCGTTGGTCGGCTCAAAAATTTTGTACATTATGTAAATAATCTTTTGTTTTCCTTATTCTACTCGCCTTAGGCCAGGCAGTACTTAATCGATTTATGTTTTTTTATATATTCATAAGTTCAATTAAAGCAACCTCTGATCAAAACCATTATTATTTTTACTTCAAGATTTTTAACCACGACTGCATCACCAATACCATTTAGTACTAAAAAGAACCAGCGAATAACTCCATACCATAATCATCAACATGATCCAAAATTCAAGCAGAAAATCTCATTCATTTTTTATTTATAACATATTGCTGAGCTGCTACTTCAAAAATACAGCGCGCCTACGCGTCACGGGATGACGTAGCATTCGAGGAGCTTCCAACCACTGCCACTGGAGGCGCTGTGCCCTCCCTTTTACTTCCTGTTATGTTTTCACTTGTACTACTACCTGCTTGCATAACCTCGTGATATATTAAAACCTATATATATTTCAATGTATTCTCAATTTGATTGAACCACCGATCCAACAAGTGGTAGCAGAGCGTGGTTCCCTAGCTCTGTGGTTCAAGTTCAGCGTATCCTCGTGAGTAAAATTCCTTCAGCTAAGCTACCTCCGTTTGCCCTCGTCGAGAAGTTGCTGCGTCACCATGGCGGCCGTTAGTGCAATAACGGCGGCGGTTGAAAAATTGAACGGCCAAAATTACCGCTCATGGAAGTACAACATCAAGATGCTACTAATTGAGAAGGGCTTGTGAGATGTGATGTTTAAAGATCAAGATACCCAAGATGCTAAACTAAAAGCTCAAAAGGATAGAGCCTTGGCTGTTATCGCGTTGTCGATAAATACAGAACACCAAATCCACATCATCGACTGTTCATCGCCACAGGATGCGTGGAAAAATCTGGAACAGGTTTTTGAGCCAAAATCTCGTTCGAGGATACTACAGTTAAAGAAGCAGTTTGTGAACATCAAGCTTCAAACTGGTGAGTCAATGTTAGACTATTTGAATAGATTGAAAATTTGTACGGACCATTTAAAAGAAGCAGGTGCGGAAGTCGACGATCAAGATATAGCATACAGCATGCTATCAGGGTTACCTGACAGCTTCGATACCCTGGTGATGTCGTTCGGAAATGTCGAGGACTCTGACTTCACATCGAACAAGGTTAGAAATACTCTACTCACAGAGTATGAAAGAAGATCTGCCCGAGAAGGAGCAAGTTCAGGTCTCGGCGAAGCACTCAATTTTTCCAAGGACGACACTAGGAAGACTTCCAGAAAACAAGGAGTCAAGTGCTACCGATGTTCGAAAATCGGCCATATCGCCAAGGATTGCAGGTCGTCCATCAACCGAGACTACAAGGCGGATAAAAGCTACAGAAGGAAGAAAGACTCTTTTAAATCTCCGTCGGAGAATATGCTCATGGCCTTCAATGCAGTCTCTTCGGAAGATGAATTCATCTTGGACAGCGGCGCAACACATCACGTCTGTAAGAACCGACAATGGTTTACAAGTTTCCAGCCTACTACGTGTGAGCCCATCCAGACTGCGAGCGGCAACCTACAAGTAGAGGGAGTTGGAAATATCCGCATGAAGATGTACCTAGATACTGGAACGCAAGATGTCACCTTGAACGACGTGCTTTTTGTGCCCCAAGCAAGAAGAAATTTGCTTTCTGTGTCGCAAACAGAGGATAAAGGCAAGCACATCAAGATTTGTAACCACAAGGCAAGAGTGTTCAGTGACAACAGAGTGATATGTGTGGCAAGGAACCTAAACGGATTGTACATCGTTAGAGGTAAGCCTATCTTACAAAATGCGCACTTAGCTAGTTCAAGTCCGCCTACACTAGAACTTTGGCATAAACGCTTTATGCATATCAATGCAGACACTTTGAACAAGTTAGCTAAAAATTGCGTTGTTAATGGTCTTGAAATTTCCAAAGGAGAAATGTCAATATGCGATGATTGCTGTATGACAAAGTCAACAATGTCGCCACATAAAAGCTCTCCATATGAAATAAAAACTAAAAATTTGTTAGAGTTAGTACATAGCGATCTGTGTGGACCATTTCCAGTTGAATCTTTTGCTGGGTCACGCTATTTTCTAACATTTACAGACGATTTCTCCCGCAGAGTTGCTGTTTATTTCTTAAAGCATAAAGATCAAGTTATTGAATACTTTGACATCTTTAGGGCTAGAGCCGAAAGAGAAACAGGTCATAAGATTAAACGCTTGCGGACAGATAACGGGTTAGAATATTGTAATAAAAACTTTAAACAAAAACTTGAGAGCCTTGGAATAAAACACGAATTAACGAATTCTTACAGCCCTCAGCAAAATGGCGTCTCGGAGCGTTTAAATCGTTCGTTACTTGACATGGCTAGAGCGTCAATGCATAACGCTGATTTGCCACAAAAATTCTGGGCTGAAAGCGTTAATTGTGCCGCATACATTAAAAATAGAAGCCTTTGTAGCGCTCTTGATAACAAAGTTCCTGAGGAAATTTGGCTTTCAAGAAATGTGAGCGTACGTCATTTTAAAATATTTGGAGCTCTAGCTTATGCTCATATTCCAAGGCAAAAGCGAAAGAAATTCGACCGTCGAGCTAAAAGATGTATCTTAGTCGGATATTCAACACAATACAAAGGTTATAGACTCTGGGATAATGATTCTAAACAAGTGTTCATAACTAAACATGCTAGATTCGACGAAAATAAAGTCGGTTTAAACCAGCTTAAGGATGACGTAACGGAAGGTAGCGAGGCTAAAAACAGTTTCGTTTGGTTGCCGCAACAGGGCAAAGTTCTCCCGCCACGTGATCCTGACCTTCAACAAGGTTACGACAGCCAACTAGAAGTTCCGTCGACTTCAGAAGTTAAAGATATAGTGGAGGGTAGTTCTGAAAATACTTTGAGCCTCCGTAGTCGTGAAATTGAAAGAAAAACACTGAACCTTGCAAATGTTGAACTAAATTTATGCGAGGTGTCTGAACCTCAAACTTTTGAAGAAGCTGTTTGCTCACCCGAATCAGATCTTTGGAAAAATGCGATGCAAGAAGAGTTAAATTGTTTAGAAGAAAGACAAACATGGGTTATCACTAATTTACCTAAAAATAAGAAAGTAATCGGTAATCGTTGGGTTTTTAAAATAAAAGGAGATTCTAAAGGAAAGGTCAGTAAATTTAAAGCTAGGCTCGTAGCCAAGGGTTACGGCCAGACACCCGATATTGACTTTAATCAAACATATGCCCCTGATGCCAATTTCGGTATAATCCGAATGCTTTTAGTTTTGACCCAAAATGCTGGCTGGGTAAATAGGCATTTAGACATAAATAATGCATATTTATATGGGGAACTTCATGAAGAATTGTACATGGCTTTGCCACCAGGAGTAAAGTTTCAGGATTCTAAAAATAAAGTTCTTAGACTTTTAAAACCTATTTATGGGCCTAAACAAGCAGCTTTTTGTTGGAATACCACGCTGAGTCAATTTCTTGAAAAGTGGGCTTTTCTAAAATTCCATCGTGCAATTGCATTTTTGTGCTTGATGATAGGGCAATAATAGCAATTTATGTAGACGACTTAGCGATATTTGCTGTTGACCAGAATACTCTTGACGAAATCGAGGATAAGATTATACAAGAGTTTCAAATTAAAAGTCTGGGGCCCATTACATTCTTTTTAGGTGTCGAGATAAATTACGGCAAAGAGAGTTTGTCTCTTAATCAAAGACACTACATACAAACTTTACTTCAAAGATATAATATGTTCGAAGTTCGCAAAGTATGTACGCCTTTAGACCCAGCTATCATACTATCTAAAATAGATTGTCCCCATACACAAGCTGAAATAGACCATATGTCTAATATACCATATAAAGAGCTTATTGGTGCATTGTTGTATTTGTCCAATTGCACTAGACCAGATATCTCTTTTGCTACTTCGAAACTTTCCCAATTTTGTGCAAACCCAGGAAAGAAGAATTGGGAAGCTGCAAAACATGTTTTGAGATATCTATCCGGTACCATTGACTTAGAACTCTCCTATGTTAAAGAAAACAACAATAAAGTCACAATGTTCACAGACGCCGATTATGGGAGTGACACAGATGATCGAAGATCCTACTCCGGAATGGTTGCAGTTATTGATGGGAATGTCATCAACTGGCGATCTAAAAAGCAGCAATGTGTTTCGTTGTCTACCATGGAATCGGAGTATATAGCATTATGTCACAGTGCTAAAGAGGCCGTCTGGCTCGGTCAAACCCTGTCTGATCTTGGATTTATCTCGCACTTTGCCAAACCACTCACAATCTACTGTGACAATCGATCAGCCATAGACTTCTCTAAGAATAACATTGAGAACAATCGTTCCAAGCACATCTCAGTTCAGTTCCACTACACAAGAGATAAGATAAACTCCGGTGATATCGTTGTCCAGTTTGTCAACACCATGGAAAACATGGCCGATATCCAAAACAAGACTTTAAAGAAGTTGATGCACAGAGATGCATGTTTCCAGATGAATTTGAAGTCGCAAGTGGGGGAATGCTGAGCTGCTATGCAGCATCTTTGTACACTTTTATCTTTTAGCAAATCTTTATTGTCTTAGTAAGGTCTGATACAGCTTTTGTTGTTTTGCGAAACGCCAAAAAGTGACAACAACAAATCAATGATGATGATAACCTGCGTCTTGCAGATTAACATTTTCATAGAAACATATATATATATATACATATTTATTGCTAGCTATATATCACCATCTTCTCTCTTCAAATCTCACAGGAGGTCTCCTCGCTCGAGGTGGGTTCCGCCTTAGGACAGGACCCTCCTCTTTCAAGGCCTCGGGGTCCAGCGAGCGAAGAGGCTCCAATGACTTTCCATCGTCTGTATCACTCTGAACCTCTGAATCTTGATCCGACCGCTGGCTAGTTAGTCCTGGCGACATCGACTCCATATAACCTCTGTCTCGTACAACCTCCGAGATTATGGCACTGGGACCTGCTCCTCTTGAGTGCTCGGGTTGACGCTCTCCATCTCCACTCTCATCTTCCTCACCATTCCTCCACCTTTTTCTAATTTGATCCCTGTGATAGGCCTTTACCTGTCCGTGGATCAAAATGGTGTAGACTCTAGTTCCCTTCTTGCCCACAATTTTTCCTGGGATCCATTTATCACCACCTCTAAAGTTTTTACACCACACTAAATCATCTATCTGGAATTCTTCCAAATGGGTTCGCCGATCATACTCCATTTGCCTGGCTTGCTGGTCCCTAACTCTAGATGCCAAGCTGGGATGTATCAACGACACTCTGGTTCGAAGCGCACGCCCAATGAAGAGCTCTGATGGAGTCTTTCCCGTTGTCACATGCGGGGTGCTTCGATATGCCAGAAGAACCTTTGATAAGGTGTCTTGAATGGTGTGTGTATCCCCAATTTTCCTTTTATTTTTATCCAGGGCAGTCTTAATTGTTCTAACCGCTCTTTCAGCCAAGCCATTACTTTGCGGGTGGTACGCCGGGATCAATGTTTGTTTAATTCCATTTCCTTCCAGAAAACCTTTCATTTCACTACCAGTAAACTGAGGTCCATTATCAGATACAAGTTCCTCCGGTAACCCATAGGAAGAAAAAAGTCGCCGTAGTTGCTCAATGGTTTTGCGTGTGGTGGTCTCTCTCATTGGGATGGTTTCGATCCACTTTGAATGACTATCTACTACTATCAATAAATTAATGTTTTCCTTATTTGCAAAATCAATGTGAATTCTTTGCCAAGGTCTGGTTGACCATTTCCAGGGTTGACATTTTCCTTTATTTGGCCCATCCTGGGATTGCTGACAGCTTCTGCACTTATTCACCAAAAACTCGATTTGGGCATCTAGATTTGGCCACCAAAAATGTGATCTTGCTACAGCCTTCATTTTGTTCATACCGGAATGAGTCTCATGTAGACAGTTCAACATTTTTATTCTGAGAGATGGTGGAATGACAACACTCATTCCCCAAACCAAACACTCCCCATCTACAGTTAGCTCAAGTTTCCTTTGAAAATAAGGTCTGAGGTGATCAGCCACCTTTTCAGGCCAGCCTTGCTGAGTATAAAATTTGGCCAATGAGAGCACTTCGTCTTTTTCAGTTTCCGTGGCAATTTCCTCTGCTGTGATCGGCAATTCTTCCACAAAGGATAAAGCATAGACATTATTTAATCTTGGAATTTCTTCACAGCCCACAGGAAAACGTGACAGAAGATCTGCATTCCCATGGTCTTGAGTTCTTCGAAATTTAATATCGTAAGTATAAGCTGACAAAATAAGCGCCCAACGCTGCAATCTTGAAGTAGATAAGGTGGGGATTCCTGATCTTGAGCCCAAAATGGTCACCAATGGCTTATGGTCTGTAATAAGAATAAATTTTCTTCCATAAATAAATTGATGAAACTTGGTAACTCCATATATAATGGCTAGAGCCTCCTTCTCAATCTGAGAATAATTTTGTTCTGCTTCCGATAAAGTCCGTGAGGCAAACATAATCGGTCTCTCCTGGCCTTCTATAATATGTGACAACACAGCGCCCACTCCAATCTGCGATGCATCAGTGGCCAAACACAATGGCAAAATCGTATCATATGGGACTAGCACCCTCTCAGAGGTAATGCTGTTCTTGCACTTGTCAATGGCCTCTCCACATTCCTTTGTCCAAACCCAAGGACGTTTTTTGTGAAGAAGCTCATGAAGAGGCTTCAAAAGCTCTGGCAAATTGGGTATGAACTTCCCATAAAAGTTAACTAAACCAAGAAATGACCTTAATTCAGAGATATTCGTAGGCGTTTTGGCCTTCTGTATTGCTTGTACCTTATGATCTAAAGGTCTGATGCCCTCTCCCGCGACAAGATATCCTAAATATTCAATTTCTTTTTGCAAAAATAGGCATTTTTCTTTCTTTAGTTTGATATTATACTTCGCCAAGCGAGCAAATATAGTCTTCAACAACGCCAGATGTTCTTCAATTGATGCTGTGGCTATAAGGACATCATCAATATAACAAATTACGCCTCCTATACCCGACAAAACCCTATCCATTACAGATTGAAAATAACTGGGCGCATTTGCCAATCCAAATGGCATTCTCTTAAACCTGAACAGCCCTTTATGAGTATTTATCGTTAGTAACGGTCGGGTGCCTGGGTCCACCTCTAATTGCAGATAAGCGTTCCTCAAGTCCAATTTAGAAAAGTATTTTCCCTTGGCCAATGTGGAGAATAAATCTTGCTGTGTGGGAAGGGGATAGGCCGCAGTGTCCAAATATTTATTTAGAGTTACCTTGAAGTCGCAGCAAATTCTGATCTCTTTATTTTTCTTCGGCACTACAACCACTGGAGTGGCCCATTTACTGCTCGCCACCTCACATAGATAACCCTTAGCTACCATTTTGTCTAATGCTTCAGTAACTGCTGGCCTAATGGCGAAAGGCAACGGACGAGCCTTATGGAAAATTGGATTCACATCACACATGTTTACTGAAAATGTGAAACCTTTTATTGGTTCAGTTGTCTCCACAAATAAGGCTTGATTTTCCTTCAAAATTTCCTCAATGGTAATTTCCACAGGCATATGTTTTACCGCGAAACAGCCCAATTTCAATCTATTTATCCATTCTCTTCCCATCAACGCCCT
Source organism: Cordylochernes scorpioides (assembly GCA_030710605.1). Taxonomy (NCBI): domain Eukaryota; kingdom Metazoa; phylum Arthropoda; class Arachnida; order Pseudoscorpiones; family Chernetidae; genus Cordylochernes; species Cordylochernes scorpioides. Next base: position 45,655,154 of record CP092874.1, read on the forward strand.
CTTTTCTCCTTTCACCACCAACGCTCTAAGTTTGTAAGTAATATCTTGACACTCCACTTTGACATTGATTTTACCCAGAATGTGTACCACGGTACCATCATAAGTTCTTACAATAATACTCGCTTTTTCCAATTTCAAGTGTTGAAGACTATTTTTAAAATTCTTTTCTGATATCAGTGTTAGACCACTACCCGTATCCATTTCAAATTTAATAAAGTTTCCTTCTACTTTTAACTCCATCAGATAGGGAGGGTCACTTGAGGCAAAATTAATTTTATACTCAGGTATCGTCACGCTAATAATTTTCTGGACATACTCTTCCTCCTCTTCTTGGTCTCCTATCTGATGTATGTTTCCCGGCTGATTCTGATGTTGCCTTAGATTTCTTCTACTGTTCCAACATATTGAGGCAATGTGTCCTTTTTTATTACACTTAAAGCATATCGCCTCCTTAAATCTACATGGTTCTTTGTGCGGTTTACCACAATGTTTACATTTGCCCTTCTGGAAATTTGATTCAACCTTGCGTTCAATCCTCAACTTATCTACACAATCTTCACCCTGCTCCAAATGGAATAATTTTGTATTTTTCTCGGCCGCTTCCATAGATAATGCTATCTCAATTACTTTAGCTAAAGAAATGTCACCCTCCGACAAAATTCTATTTTGTATTTTGGCATTATATAACCCACAAACCATTTTATCACGTAAATAATCCTCCAGAAAATTTCCAAAGTTGCATGAGGAAGCCAAACGCTTAATTTCCACCAAGTAATCCGAGATGCTTTCTTCCTTTAATTGCATTCTTTTAAAAAAAATGAACCTCTCTACTACAATTGAGCGCTTTGGAGAGAAGTGCCTTTTCAAGATATCTATTAGGTCATCAAAAGTTTTATTTTTAGGTAGAATAGGACTGCACAAATTCTTCAAAACACCATAGGTTTTACTTCCCATGAGGGTTAGGAGATAAGCCTTTTTCTTCTCATCCCCTGCCTCTTCCAATATGAGAAACTGTTCCAATCGTTCATAAAACATTTCAAAAGTTTCAGTTTCTTCATTATATTCCTTAAATTGGTAACTAGCCATTTTATTTCACTTTTTTTTAAATTTGCATCCTAAAAACTTTGCAATTTTAGTCTTTTAAAAATAACTTTCAATTATATGCAAAAAAAATCAAAGATAATTTCTAAAAATATTTACTTCAAAAATTCGAGGGTACTTACTCTTATATCCTCGTCGCCAAATGCAGCATCTTTGTACACTTTTATCTTTTAGGAAATCTTTATTGTCTTAGTAAAGTCTGATACAGCTTTTGTTGTTTTGCGAAACGCCAAAAAGTGACAACAACAAATCAATGATGATGATAACCTGCGTCTTGCAGATTAACATTTTCATAGAAACATATATATATATATACATATTTATTGCTAGCTATATATCATGCTACTTCAAAAATACAGCGCGCCTACGCGTCACGGGATGACGTAGCATTCGAGGAGCTTCCAACCACTGCCACTGGAGGCGCTGTGCCCTCCCTTTTACTTCCTGTTATGTTTTCACTTGTACTACTACCTGCTTGCATAACCTCGTGATATATTAAAACCTATATATATTTCAATGTATTCTCAATTTGATTGAACCACCGATCCAACACATATATATATATGTGATGATTTAAGACCATGGAATTGTTGTAAATAGTCTAGATATCTACTACCACATGTTCCACCCCATGACTGTATATAACTTCTTATGTACTGCACATAGAAAACCTCAATTAACATCAATCTGTACCGCGTAAGAATCTAATAAAGTATTGCAACTGCACAGATAGAAGGAATGGAGAGAGACAGGAGAAAGTTAAGGTTAAAACAAATCAGGCTTAGAGGATCGTAGAAGTCAAACCTAAGAAGTAGATCTAGAAGAGAACATAATTATTAATAACGTCACAGTTAACCTTCTGACTCCGGAAACCCTGCGAGCTAAGTTTAAACCAATATTTCCGGACAAGACAGGACGTATCTGGTGACCAGAAGTTATAAAAGTTTGAGAGACGCCCAATTTCCGGAACAAGACCGGACGTATTTTCCATCAAAGAAAGCCGCAAGGCCAATTACAGAAGACATCACCTAAGTAGGTCAACCAATAGCCTACGGCCACGTGAAAAAGTCCCACCAATTAGGAAAGAATCACCTAAATAGGTCAGCCAATCAGAAAGAAGCAAGGTCGTGGTGTTAAATCGAGGACCTAGAATTGTTAGTCTTCGCTTGGATTCCAACGGTAACACTTGCTCTTAAGATCTCTCTCTCTCCTCATCCCATTCCTTCTTGACGTCAGACGCTTTTAGTGGAATCTCTGTTTGTTTATTTCACCTTTGGCCCAGCTGTGTCGCCTTCCACCACGACTGCACGGTAGAGTTGACATCGAGGTTCGTCTAGCATCAGGTAACACTGGTCCCAGAGGTCCCAAGATATCACATATAAATGATAGAAAAAAATAAAAAATCAAGGAACAGGCTAAATCAATGTTTAGTTGATTTCTGTTTCACCAGATGGCGCTCTGCCTTCTGTAAAGCACATGTGTTCCTGATCAGGATATGTCATTTTTATTTTTAATATCAACACTTGACCTTTTTATTTTTTTTTTTCTATCAATTTTCATGTGTTAAGCGTATTTACGCAAGTTTGGCCTTAAATACCCATTTCTTGGTTTTTCAAGAAGCCACTGGGACCAAAAATATTTTTGATCGCAGTGGTACAGCCTACTTCACGCTACGAGTGCCAAAATAGCGAAACGCGTTCGTGGATGGCTTTTCTTGATTTGTCAAGAAATTGGGTTGGCCAAATATCAGGGAACAGGCTAAATCAATGTTTAGTTGCTTTCTGTTCTACCAGATGGTGCTCTGCCTTCTGTAAAGCACATGTTCTCCTAGTCAGGATATGCCATTTTTATTTTAAATATATATATGTCATAAAAAGACGTATATTCTATTTAGGTTACCAATTCATGCAGTGGTGAATGGTAAAATGAATAATAACTTTTGTCCTAAAACTATATTTATTTTTTGATTATATTTTTAAAAAAACAACAGTTTTCTGCATATATAGACAACTAACTACGTTATTATTATTAAAAAAAAAAGCAAATTAGGTTATATTCTTTTTGTTTAGGATTTCTTTACATTTTAAAAATTAACTCTGTGTTTAGTTCATATTTTTACTTTGATTATTTAAATTATCATTTTAGTTATATTATGAAAACAATTTTAATAAATATTATGGTTATGATTATAAAATTTTAATTATATTAATGAAAAATAAAAATCATATTTTTATTATGTCATATATATATATATATATATATATATAGATATCTCTATTATAGGTTTTAAAAATAAAGATTTTTTGTGTATTAATTGATAAAATTTTAATCTGCTGTAAAAAATAAAACCATTTTTTCCCTCGAAACACCCTTTAACATTGGGAATGGTTTTAGGAAATATTTTTAGACATTAATTTACGTTATAATTTGTTTTTTTAAAAATCAACTAAATTTTACTAACCGAGTAATTTGATTTTTAAAATATCTATAATCTATTTTATCTTTATCCTTTATTTATAGCTACTCTCCATGTGACCATTTAGAACCTTGGGGAAAGCTTTAGGGCTCAATTTGGGACCAAAGCCCAAAACCGTGGTATACAGGTTGGATTTTGGTCTGAAGAAACAAAAACTGGTGTTTTGGCTTTTTTATCATCTCTTGACTCTTAGCGTATTTTACTAGGATAATAAACAGTGAATCGTTCTGATGCATAATAAAAGGGAGAGCTGCCTCTTTAGCTACATGAATATCATCCTTCCCCAACTCTTTATGTATTATTTATATTCCTATTCTTAATTAACAATTTTGAAAATAAAAATTGGTATTTGGAAATATGACACATGGTCAAAGATATAATTTTATCTCTACAAATCTTACTGCAATGATGAATATTATTCGCATGGCTCATCAGTGTGAACACTCTCAGCGGTTTCGTCAAATTAATCTCATGACAGCTCTACTATTGCATTGGATTGTTTTACTTATATTAAAATTTTATTTTAAATAATATAACCCATTTGATTAAAATATGTAAATGTTTTAAAATCTGGAGCTGACATCGTCGCAGTAGGCTTCTCATCCAACATGCAGTCAGGGCCAGAAGTGACACACACACACATAGAAACATGGTTACCTCAGTTTAGGGTGGCACCCGGGAAGGTGAGATGGGAATATGGAGGAGCTTTGGGATATCTGATCAATCGGGCACCATGGTGACCGTGATCTCCCGAAGGCTCCTGATTGTTGTTTATTCTTAATTTCCCAAGGGAATTCAAGATGCATGGAATTTATCATTTACTTTTCTATTAAAGTCCTAAGCAATCATTCCGAATAAATTTCAATTGTTAGCTCCTAATTGAATCCAAGTTAAATTCGCGCTTTACTGACAAATATTTTGTTTATTTGAATAAAAAAGCATATATTTAGTCTGATAGGAGATCACTTTCTATAGAATTTAATACTCGAAATTGAAAATTTTGTCTTGTGTGTTTTATCGAGAAAAATAAAATGAATTTTTTTTACAACTTTATATTAAAACTTTTAAAGTATCTCCCAAATAATTTTACTATCTATTGAATATAAATAAAAATCCGACTCCTTAATATACAAATTATGATGATAGTAGTATTTGTTATATAAATTATTATGATATGTGAAGTCATATTAATTTTCATAAATATTTTCTTAAGGTAGAAATATCAAGCCTCCAGAGATAGGTTTCTTTTAAATTTATTTATTCACAAATATCCCTCTAGCTTTCGAGAATGGATACATACAATTGGTTTGAAAATAGAACAATCCATAAATAAATATTCAATTAAAAGGCATATATGGGATCAAAATATCATTTATTTTACCAATATTTCAGTTGGCTGAACGCCAACCTTTATCAAGGTATTATAACATATTAATGTGTTCTGAAAATAACCCAATCCATACTTAAATCATTAGATAGTAAAAAGGCATATATTGGATTAAATAAAATATTTATTTGCCAATATTTCGGTTGGCTGAACGCCAACCTTTATCGAGGCATTACATTTTTGTATACACAAACTCAGGCCGCATAGTGTTATATTAAATATCACAGTTGAAATATTTTAAAAATATAAAGTAGGTGGGGGAAAATTTGTGCATGAAATATTTTTTTATAAAATTACAATCAGAATAAGTTAAATATCTTAAAATATTGAAGGAAAAAATAATGAGGCCTATCCTATATTTTAAAATATTTGTATTATAAATATTTGTATTATAATACTATGCGGCACTGAGTTTGTGTATACAAAAATGTAATGCCTCGATAACGGTTGGCGTTCAGCCAACCGAAATATTGGCAAATAAATATTTTATTCCATCCAATATATGTATTTTTACTATCTAATATTAATGTGTGTTAACAACAAAATCAGCGCCATTGGTAAAATAAATGATATTTTGATCCAATATATGCCTTTTTAATTAAACATACAATCGTGTTTTCGTGTTTTTCTCCTGTAGATGGGCTTCCATGCCTGAAAGCTAGAGAGATTTGTGAATAAATATTTTTACAAAGAAACCTATCCTCGGTGGCTCTATATTTCTACTTTAATATTGATACAAGGATTATTTTATCGAATTATTTTCTTATCCTCATATTCTTTTCTTATAACTACAACTCAATTCAAGAGATAACACGATATCCTTTAAATATTATTCAGATTGGTCAAAATTTGAAAAGAAATATAAAAATTACAACTAAACAAACAATTATATTACATTCATCATTTATATCGGAATTCAGACACAATAACTCTGAAACATATTTGATACACAGTGACCTTTATTGAAGATACACGAGATAACCAAGTGTGAACAAAATTGTCTCTGTCTCCTTAAAAAAAAATAAAAATAGATGAGTCGTGACATGAAAACTTTCACTTCCTTAAGTTTTGTACATTAGTGTATTTATATGGATCGTGTGTAGATTTCAGCGCCAAATACACGGATAATCAATCCATAAGGAATACCATTATAATGTAGGTTGGCTTAGGATCCATTAGGGATTTACGCATCAACCCTTTGACCAAAGGTATTATTTCTAATTCAAAAGGAGATTGAAATGTCCCTCCATCTATGAAACCTAAGTTCTATATCAGTCTTGTTTTCCTTCTGTCAGAAAATGTGTCATGATTTTCTGAAAAAGTTACAAATTATTTGACAAACGTAATCAGTGTAAGATTATCAGTTATGTGGACAATTCGAAATATTTTATTGACACTCTTAATCAATTGTTACAAAAATTATATTAAACAAAGAAAATGATATTATTTACAACTGATGATCGAATATATATATTAAAAAAACTGTTGTCAGGAAGGAAGACTCCTCCATCTTGAGAAAGTCCTCCTCCAGACAAGGACAAGATCAATTTGAACCGCTCTCAGTTCAATGTTGAGATGATATTTTTAAAGAAACGTCTTGGCAGACGACAGGATGGCTAGGGCGTTGTCATCCAAGCCTCGCCCGAAGACCCAGCCCTTGCAGGTCAGGGGGCCGCCTGATGATGGTAAATGCCTCCCGGATGAGAGGCCTGATGTAGCGGCAGGACCAGTACCGGTGAGCCAGCGACAGGTCGCCGGACCCACAGGGGACGCAGGGCATATCAGTTATGTGGAGAGAATGTTGTTTAGTGAACTGATCTCTCACGCCTTCTTATTGAACGAATGTGGCCATGTTTGTATATAAAGCGGGTAAATGGGGAATGCAAGGACTCTGCCAGTGGATTATTGTGTTGAGACGCTTAAAGGTCTCTCTGTGTGCTTGTTCATGTCTGGTTATCTCCTCGTATACTTGTGCAACCCCGGTCCGCTCCTTATCAACGCTGTAATAAAATATAAGTATCGGCTTTGTTATAACCAATCGTGTAATTTTTAAATTTAATTTACGTCTTTACTTTTTATTTTTGTTTTACTTTTGAGTGCACGCCTTTCTTTGTGTTAATTTACTTTAGTACTTTTTATTTTTGTGTGTAACCCGTTAAAGTAACTTTTGCCAAAAGGTAGTCGATATAAACCACGATGATCTCTATAAAGAGAGAGTCAAGTAAGTAAACAACAAGTTTCAGTGTGCTGTGCCATTCGACACCGGACTGCTGGAGAGTTCGTGTTGTATTCCAATTTGATTACACACAGCGCTCAACGTTAATTATTATTCAATTAACTACAAGGTAAAAGGATTATATATAGATTAAATGGTAAACATGGAGAAAGAGAATAAGTCAGCGTGGCGACGCCGCTTGCAGGTTACATCAACAGGAAGTGACGTCAGCTCCAGTGTTGCCGAAGCCAGCCGCCCGCCGTCACGGTCTAGCAATCTCCTCCCTCGAAGTGATCTCTTAGTTATGGACCACTTCGCCTCCCAAAAGTCTCGAACAATGAAGTTCGTGTAGGTTTCTCCCCAGTGGCTTGGTCAAAATGTCCGCTAGGTTTCTTCCACTTGTTACATAGTCCAGTTGAATCACACCGTCATCCACCTTTTCCCTGACGAAGGGATATCTAATAGCGATTTGCCTGGTCTTGGATCGGCCGATGTAGCTCTTGGCGTGTGCTATAGCCGCTTGGTTATCGCACCACACCGGAGTTGGCTCAACCATATTATGTGGTGTATCCAAATGTTTCAGGAACTCCCTGATCCATGTCACTTCCCTGACTGACGATGATAGGGAAATGTATTCCGCCTCCATTGTGCTGAGGGCGGTGACAGTTTGCTTTGAACTTCGCCATAGGATTGGAGCGCCTGCAAACATCACTACGTAGCCCGATGTACTCTTTCTGTCTTCCAGGTTGGTTCCCAAATCTGCATCCGAATAGACACACAGTTGTTCCCCAGTCCGTCTATTGGTGATGCCTAGATGCTCTGAAGATTTTAAGTATCTTAAAATTCGTTTCGCAGCAACCCAGTGTTTTCTAGTGTACTTTGAACAATAGCGAGCCAATTGACTTACTGCATAGGCAATGTCTGGCCTTGTCCGCTGTGAAATGTAGAGCAGTCCACCAATTAGTTCACGGTAGGGAAGGTCTTGGCAGTTTTCTTCATCTTCTTCCTCAAGAAGTTCTGGTCTGGTTTCCATCGGCGTTGAGACTTCTCTTCCTTACTGAAGATTGAACCGTTCCAGTAGACTTTTTATATAGGCTCTTTGTGTTAGAGTTACGCATCCACCTTTTGATCGAGTGAAGTTGACACCAAGCAGGTAGGATACTGGTCCGATGTACTTTGTTTCGAAGTGACCTCTCAGCAGTTCAATGCACTTTTCTCTCACTTCTTGATTCTCCGTCAGAATAAGAATATCATCCACGTATAATGATAGGATTATCATTCCTTCGTTCAGCTTGAGTTTGTAGACACAAGGGTCAACTGGATTCCTCATAAATCCCTTTCTCTTCAACCACTCATCAAGGCACTTGTTTCAACATCTGCAGATTTGCTTCAATCCGTACAGAGACCTTTTGAGTTGGCAGTAAATATGTTCCTCACGAGGTTTAACAAAGCCTTCTGGTTGTTCCATGTAGATCACTTGGTCAAGCTTGCCGTAGAGATAATCACTTTTCACGTCATATTGGTCTATGAACCAGTTATTTTCAACACTTATTGCTGTGAGCAGTCTTGTCGTTTCAAAGCTAGAAACAGGTGAGTAAATCTCATCATAATCGATTCCCTTTTGTTTAGTGAAGTCCTTTGCCACAGGTCGGGCCTTGTACCTAACTACTTGACCCTCGGCGTTGGTCTTCTTGTGTAGTACCCACTTGCAAGCAATTGGGACAGAGTCTTTTGGTAGTTCTGTTAGTTCCCAAACTTTGTGCTTTCACAAGGATTCCAATTCTTCTTCGATTGCTTCAAGCGAATGCTCAGCTTCAGGGCCTTGTAAGCTTCTTTATACGAAGTAGGATCTCCCTTATTTACTTCAGTACTGAGGAGTTCAATTGAGTTCTGAGCATTTCTCTGGTTCCTTAGGATCATTGGATGAGATCGAGTAGGAGAAGGCTTCACAGTATCTTCTCATTATGGCTGTCCCCTTCTGTAGGTATCACGTCTTCTTGAACTAATAAAGACACTGGATTTTCTTCAATCTCCCGTTGAGTCCCATAGCTGTAGTGTTCAACTGATGGAAGCACCTCCCGGTTGCTGTCGTTCCTCAATACATCACTCTCTTTGAAGACACAGTCCCGAGATTCCACCACTTTCTTTATCTCAGGAATCCACACTCTGTAGCTACATCCTCTGAGTGCATATCCAACAAGGTTACCTTTGACAGCACTCCTTTCGAGTTTGGATTTACGGACTTGTCTTGGAATATGGACAAATACTTGACAGCCAATAGCTCTTATGTGCTTAAGGCTAGGCTTGATCCCTGTCCACAGTTCATATGGCGTGCTTTCACCATTGTGATTGTTGAGAACTCTGTTTCTGACATAGGCTGCGGTGTAAGTCAGCTCCGCCCAGTAGGCCTTTGGCAGACCACTTCCAGATATAGTGCTTCTGACAAGATCTAGGAGTGTCCTATTCATTCTTTCTGCCACACCATTCTTTTGAGGTGTATACGTCATAATGTGTTCATGAACTATTCCAACGCTCGTGCAGAGAGTGTCCCATTCCTTGAAACAAAATTCCAAGCCATTATCCGTACGTATTCGTTTTAGTTTCCGGCTGGTTTGTTTCTCAGATGCTTGAATCCACTCTTTGACTTTTCCCAGAGTTCCGCCTTTGTTTTCCAGGAAAAATACACTTGTATATCTCGTAGATTCATCAATGATGGTTAAGACGTACTTGGCTCCTCCCCAGCTCAATACGTCAAGTGGACCCATCAAGTCCGCATGCACCAAGTCCAAAGGCATGATTTCTTTTTACCCCTTGTGTGAGTACTGAAGGAATGGCAGACGGTAAGACTTGCCGATCAAGCAGTCTTCGCACTTTTCTGGCTTTGCCGGGCTGCAATCAAGTCCTCTTACACTTTGGTTCTTGGCCATCTTTGCTATCGTATATGCATTTACATGCATCAGCCTTTTGTGCCAAAGTTCCAGTGTAAGCTCTTCCTTGCATTCAGATGCAAGAGAAACACGATCATTCTGATCTATCGGAGAGGATGGAGTAGTCTGGACGTAGTAAAGTCTACCCAGCTTCTTTCCCTCTATCAAGAGTTTACCTTTCATGTCCATAATGTGGCAACCACTCTTGTTGAAGACAACTTTTCTACCGTTTTCTATCATTTGGAGTACAGACAGAACACTGTGACGCATATCTGGAACGTACAAGGTGTTCTGGGCAACCAAATTGCTGGCATCTCCCTTGTGTCCAACAATATTGGCACTGACAGTACCGATACCACATGCTTCTATAGAAGAGCCATTCACAACAGTGATGGAACTCATATTGCTTGTGCACTCTTTCAGACATGTGAAGTAATCTCTCTTGGGAGTCATATGGTGCGTCGCTCCAGAATATATGATCCAGGTCTCGGCGGTAGCTCCGAACAAAGTGTTGCACATTGCCGACATATTTACGCCTTTGTTTTGGTCAAACCACTTTGGTCTTTGTTCATTCTTTCCTTTCTTCCTGCATTCCCTTGCATAATGGCCTTTACCTCCACATTTGAAACAAACAACATTTGCTTTAAATTGTTTTTCTGTTTCAATGGGCTTCGAAGAGGCATTAACGACCATGGCACCCACATCTTTTGGTAGATTTGACGAACGCCTTTCTGCTTCTGCCAACAGCCGTCTTTTAACTGTGGCGGTCTTGAAGTCTGAATCAGGCAAGTTACATATGGTTGAGACAACGGTGTCCCAATCCTCTGGTAATCCACCCAAAAGAACCATAGCCAAATCGCCATCATCAATTTTGTCGCCAATTTGGGCCAGTTCGTTTACAATGTGGTTTATCTTCCCCATATACCCTTCCATATTGCTGTGCTGAGTCAACCTTTCGCCATATAACTGCCTTCTTAGTTGTACGGCTCGATATCTACTATCCTTTGGTGCGTATAATTTTTCCAGTTCCTCCCAGACCTCTTTCGGAGCATTCAAATGTTGAACATGCAATTGTTGTTCATCATTAATCCCGAGGCAAATTTTTGCAAACGCCTTACCCTCCCGCGAGAAAAAAAGTTTTGTTGCAACAAGGTCACTAGGGTCAGGCTTAGCCTCTACTGGATTGATCAACTCCACAAGTCGTTTTTGATTAGAACGAGTTTCATCTGGAAGCTCCAGCTGAAGTAATTAGCACCATTTAATTTTGTAATCGTCGTGTTTGCCATTTTACAAAATATTTGGTAAGTAGAAAAAGGATGGCCAAGTAATCAAGGGAAATTTGGTTAATCACGTTTCAGGCCTTGCGCTTCTTCATTCTGATGTTTTAGGTCTTGTGCTTCTTCAGTCTCATAATCTTTGTTGTATTCCAATTTGATTACACACAGCGCTCAACCTTAATTATTATTTAATTAACTACAAGGTAAGAGGATTATATATAAATTAAATGGTAAACATGGAGAAAGAGAATAAGTCAGCGTGGCGACGCCGCTTGCAGGTTACATCAACAGGAAGTGACGTCAGCTCCAGTGTTGCCGTAGCCAGCCGCCCGCCGTCACGGTCTAGCAGTTCGCATAAAAGTGAATAATGCACGTGGAGAAATAAATTGTTGACAACCGGACTGACTCGGGCCATAAATAGAACGGTGTAACTTGAGAACCTCACTTCCCTCTCCCTGTCGTCTGCAGCTCTAGCGACCTGTCGCACCGCTACTGGTTCTTCAGCGCCTTCCGCCCTGTCATCCGAGAGGTATTCTCCATCATCGGCCAGCCGCCGGACCTGCAGTCCTGGATCTTCGCGGTGGACCACGCCATCACCATCTCCTTAGCGGCGTAGCATGAAATCTACTTTTCTTCGTAGATCGCGAAATACGTGATGTCGCTGGAGATCCGCTGGTGATATTTCATTAAATTCTGTAGCGGTGACAGAGGCGCATTTATATATTGACTGTATATAGATAATTTTTGTAATATAATACAACCTACTTGAGAGCTTTGAATAATCAATAAACCGACTCCCAGACAACAGCTTCGTCACAGTACAATGATCTCCAGCCCATGTTGGAATTCCTGTAAATGAACTGGCAGACTCTCTGGAAAAATATGAAGCTCTTGGCTATTTTGATACCAGAAAATCAACTACCCTACTAGACGATAAAGACCTCCTCCGTACCATCAAGACCCAAGGCCAACAAGAATGGAAATTTACTGCAGCACATGACTGGTACAAAGCACAAGCATAACACACGCTTTTTTTTCAAAATATTATAAAAGTAATTTTTTTCTGCTATCCGGAAACATTGAAATTTTATAACTAAAGGTAAAACCTTGAGTATTTAGAGATACAGTCGACTCTCGATAATTTTAAACTCAACGGACCAGAGAAAATTTTCAATTTTTTTTTATCAAGAGTTAAAAAAAAAAGGAGTTTAAACAAACAAGAGGGAGGGAAAAAATCAAGGAAACAAGAGTTTGAAGTTTTGGCAGTTTCGGAATATACATACTATTTTGATACAGATTAAATAAGTGACTTACCGCATGTTTTTAAAGTTAAAAATTTATTGGAAGATTTCGGGTCCTGCCCTTTCTCAAACAAATGTTTGATCTCTCTCTCAAAATTCGTGATATATTATTTTAAGCATTTGTACAGTTATTTAAAATGTTCATTTGTGGCAAGATACTATTCCTTCAACTTCAAATTACCGAGGGGACCAATTAATATTGATTTTATTCAACTTATCGAGTGTTTTTCAAGGGACCGGGAAAATTTTAATATTATCGAGAGATTCAAATTAACGAGTTTCAAATTATCGAGAGTCGGCTGTATTTTACTTTTAAAAATGGTCGTTTATAAACTTATTTGAAATTGTTCGAATGTGAACTTAAATATTGTAGATAGGAACTATGCTAAGGCATCCCACGCTCTTATTTCGTATCATAAATTTCAAAGTTCCTGTAGAGGTATATCAGAAAAACAAATATTTTATTATTTTAAAATCATTTCGAGATATTTTAAAATGTTTTTTTTAAATATTCATTTTACTCTTTTTAGTCTTCAGAGAGAATCTTGTTGTCAATTTTTAAGCTCGTAGAAATTCGACTTTTTTTTTCGTAAAAAAAAAGAAAAACGTTTTGTTCAATTGTGCACTAATTAGAGTTAATTCTAGGCCTAGTTTGTTTACCGTTACAATAAAAGTTTGGATTTGTTAGTTTTTGTCGTACCTTCTAAAAATCCTAACATTAATTATGGAAAACAAAGCTTTTTTAATTATAAAAATTAATAATTAAAAAAGAGAGAGAATCACACATACAAAAATAAAACCTCTTTATATTTCTATAAAAAAAACTACATTAATGGAAACGAGGTAATTATTTGCTTGATGTATGTTTTCAAATGATTGATTCATGTATATTATCATGGAAAATAGATATCTATGCAAAATATCAGTTCTAATGGACAGCAGGAAGTGGGTGAAAATCGATTATAAGATTTCATCCATATGGAAAGAGCTAGTTAAATGATATCAGATAAAAAAAATGACATTTCGAATTGTATATGAGCAAAATAAAAGGCTAGGAATTTATTATTTTTTCCCATAAAATACTTTACAATATTGCTTTGCGATTGAATATATTGTCATGTTGAAAATAAAAGCAGACGGTAGAATGATGAAGAATACTGTTGACTTTGCTTATAATTATTAATGAAACTGAATCCAATATTTATTAATTAAACATTATATTTATTGATTTACACAAGAGAGAGAACAAAATATAAAAGGGAAACTAATATTGAAACAAAGGAACTTTTTTTTCTGTTTCGGTTAGCGCCTATTTACCTGTGAGCTTACACAATCTGTGGTAACAATTAATTAATATATATACAACACATGCTCCCCTGTGTGTAAGCCCTAATCAGCAAGTCCAAGGCTATCTGCACATTCCCGTAGTTTGTCCTTAGGTAGACTCTTCGTTAGTATATCCGCCTCCATGTCTTCACTTTTAGTGTATTCCAGCTTGATTCCATTTTGAATTTCCTCTTTCACAAAATAATACTTTCGGTTTATGTGCTTTTTTCGTGAAGTAATTTTGTCAGATTGTATCCAGTTTAGTGTAGCCAGGCTGTCACTTTTCAAGGTAATTGGAAAAGTTACATTTTCACAAAGTTCTTCTAGTAATCCCTTTAACCATAATACTTCTGAAATGCCTTCACATATTGAAATAAGTTCTGCTTCACATGTAGACAAGGCTACTAAATTTTGCTTCTACTTCTCCAGTTTATTAAGTTGTTGCCAAGTTTAACTGTATAGCCTGAATAGGATTTTGCGTCTCGGGTTGTGCACCAGCTCACATCAATACTTATTGTGATGTTGTTGTCTTTTGACTTATATGCCAACATTTTATTTCTTGTTCCCTTCAGATATCTATAAATCCTTTTAACTCCAGTTAAGTGTATTTCTCTTGGATCATTACTATACTGAGATAAATTGCTGACGTTGAAGGATATGTCCGGTCGAGTACCCGTAGAAAGGTACATAAGTGATCCAATTATTTCCTGGTATACAGTTTTATCTACTGGCTTAGAGTCCAAATATTCATCCAAAATTTGATTTCGATCTCCAGGTGTCTGCACACTGTTGCATTCTTCCAGTCCAAATCTGTGAAGAATTGTATCAATATAATGAGTCTGAGATAGATACAATCCATCTTCTGCCCATTTTATTTCAATTCCAATAAATGGTTCGCTTTCTTTCTTTACTGTTAGAGTAACATATTTTTCTATTTCTGAGGCTAGGTTGTCATTAATTTCCTACTAGTTCCAGCAATGATGAGATCATCTACATATAAACCCAGTATTGCATACTCTTCTTCCCTCTGGAGTTAATAGACGCATGGATCACATTTGGTTCTAATCATTCCCAACTGGTATAAAATTTCATTGGTCTTTTTGCTCCAACATTTTCCTGATTGTGGTAGACCATACAGGCTTTTTTCCAATTTACACACTTTGTTTTCTTCTCCTATTTTCATAAAACCATCTGGTTGTCTCATGTATACTGTCTCTTCTAACTCTCCATAGAGATAAGCTGTCTTCACATCATAAGTATTTATGATTAAATTCTGTTGTGTTGCAAGAGTTACTATTGTTCGCAAGCTTTCCTTTTTGAGTAGAGGTGAAAAAGATTCCTTATAGTCCACACCATATCTTTGATTGCATCCAACAGCAACCAGTCTGACCTTTCTTTTATATATGCCGTCATTTGAGGTTTTATTTGTACTGTAGACCCATTTACTATTGATGACTTTCATGCCATTTCCCTTGGTACTAGTGTCCATACTTTATGTTTCTCTATCTCACTGAGCTCTTCTTCCTGAATATCATTTTTTCATGTATTCTTCATTTACATGGTTTAATATTTTATGCCATAAACTTATATTGTTATTTTTATTTGATGAATGTGTATTTATAACCATGAAATTTTAATTTTTTTTGCTATTGGTACGTTTCTTAGTTTTGTTTCCATCATAAACATTCTATCTTTAATATATGCCTCAGCAACTAAATCATTCCCTTCATTAAAAATTTTTGCTCCATCCTTTTGAAAATAACTGAATTTCATTTGTTGAATAATTCGTATACTCACAAGAAATTATTCCTTAAACTTTGTACTTGTAAGATATCTTTGATGTGAATATTTTCTTGGCCTTCACTTGTGCATGTAGTAAGTCTCATATTTCCTTTGGCTGTGGCTTGGGTAGTTTTGCCGTTCTCAGCTAGGTTGATTTGACTTTCATAATCTACCACATATTCCATCAAAGTTAGGTTTGGGGTTGAATGTGCGGTGCATCCTGAATCTATACACCATATTTGCCTATCATTACTCCTATCTGGTGAATCTTCAAATTCTTTTACATATGTTTCAAATGCTTGCTCATTAATTCCTCTTTTCACAGAATGCACTAGGTTATTTGAATGTTCCCTACTATATTTGTGATTTATATAATCAGGAGTCCATTTCTTTTGATATCCTTGTTTCTGTTCATCTCTAAACCAGCAATCATTAGCTAGATGCCCCTTTTTATTACAAACAAAACATCTTTTTGGCTGAAATTGTTGAACTTTTCTATCTTTAATTCTATATGCTTGTTCATTAGTCAATGTTGTGATGATCATCCCAAAAGCTTCATCATTTTTATCACACCAAATCTCCCAAGAACTTTTGTCTTCCATATCAGGTTCTGGATCGGAAATTACACATTTAAATAATTTTCTTCCTCTCAGAACTGCGCCGATTTTCAACGCCCGTTTTTGATAATTAGTTCCTGTTAATGGTTAAATTTTTGTTTGGGATAAAAAATTATATTCGGCCATTTTCGCCTTTTGAGCTAATATAAATAAACCAATATATTTTAAATACAAATATATATTTTAGATTTATTTAAATATTGGGTGGCTTTTAAACATGCAATATTTAGATATAATTTAACTTAATCTATATAAGTACCTTTTATCTTCTTAGAAGTGCTTCAGTTTACCGATCAGAATAAACTTCTTGCTTAATCTTCAGATTAAATATTTTCGTTTTGAGCTTTATATCAAATAACCACGCTCTGCTACCAATTGTTGACTTTGCTTAGAATTATTAATGAAACTGATTCCAATATTTATTAATTAAACATTATATTTATTGATTTACAAGAGAGAGAACAAAATATAAAAGGGAAACTAATATTGAAACAAAGGAACTTTTTTTCTGTTTTGGTTAGCGCCTATTTACCTGTGAGCATACACACACTCTGTGGTAACAATTAATTAATATATATACAACAAATACTCTGGTATTATTGATCAGAAAGATTATCTGATAGAAATGGCGCGAAAATATAATGGGTTGTCATGGAAACAAGAATAAAAAGCTCGTAACCAATTATTTTCATTCAATAAGCTTTCAAAAATATAAAAATACTCCTGAATTAATTTATATTATATTTAGATTTTAATTCATCAATATTTTAATGATTCTGTTGGGACACGTTTTTTGAAACCATACCCCAACAGAAGGCGTATGTATAATCAAATCAAATGGATACATGGCTTCCCTCCCACATAGACTTACAGACCACTTTTTGCCCAGAAACCTAGACAATTGATGACACCAGACTTCCATGCCGAAAGCTGATGCCTGGTGAAGAAGACACCAGTGACATCCAGAGACATCCGCGCTGGAAGCTGTTGTTCCATATGTACATATATTCCCCTCACCAAAAATTTAGGTAAAGGTGACCAGAAAAAAAAAATGGAGAAGGAAGATCTCTAAAAGACTGAACCTTATAAAATATCCTTCCCGAGAAAGGAAAGCGTTATATTACAGTTCAAGTGAAAAGGGGCCTGTGTCGATTTTTAGCTAAGACGGAGGGGGGGGCGATATATATATACCGTCCCAAGAAAAAGGGAGGATAGTATTTCAATCCTTGTGGAGGGGGGGCCCTGGCGTCTGAAATTTTACACTAGGGCCGTGGCTTATTCTCTCTTTAGATTTTTTTTTTTGTTTTGGTAATACTATATGTTCTATTTTGATGGGAGAGGCCTGGGGCGTCGATGAAATTGTATACTGGAGCCGTTGGCCATTTTGATTGGTGTTTCTTTCAGCGAATGAAAACGGAGAGAGACATGAATAAAAGAGGGTTTCTTGGCCAAAAGGCAGATTGAATCGGAGTCGCTCAGTGAGAGGACAGTTTTCAGACGGGAGACCAGACCTTTGCCGGCACTTTCGAGAAAAGGTAAGCCATTTGTCATTATGACTTAGCGCCCCCCCCCCTTTTTTGTGTAGTAACCAACCTAGATTTCGCATGGGCCCTAAAGGGCTATAAAGTAACTTCAGGTCACCTCTATCTAAAATTTTACTATGTAAATAGCATACCTCGTCAGTATAGACATGTTCCCAAATTATAATTTATTTAAATAAATATCTAGAGAAAATTTCTTGTTTCCTCTCATACATATTTCATTCCTTTTGCTTTATGGTACTACCCCCCACACCTCAATTTCACAAAGTGTACAAATTATAGAACAACCGACTCTGTTGAAATAGAGTTGTGTACTATATCTTTGCTGTGATATATTGACACAGCAACAGTTGCAAAATTACGACTTTATTAGGGCTACTTTGAGGGTAATTATCTGTCAGGTTTTAGTAATGTTTGTACTTTTATGTGTTTCAGTGCGTTATTCCATCATATTTACCATTATACCATATTTTCTGATTCCTCGGGCTATTTTTACGCTGTTAGGAGGGTACGGCATGATGCAAACAGATTTGTATGTTTGACTATTGTTTTTGTTATTTGGGCTATAAAATGCCTTAATGTGAATCTATTTACAGTTGATCTGTAGAAATTATAGAGATCTGTTGCTATAATTTTAGCTCCCAGCGTCTTCAGTGGGTTGCTAAACCTCCAGAAGGAGTCTTTTATAGATTGCCCAATTTAATAACGATTTCATTGGTTGTCTGATGAAATTGTATACTAGTGTCGTGGTTGTTTCCATCTTTAGACCTTTGTCCTGACAATATTATATGCTCGATCCCTGCTTTAACTCAAACTCTTAATCAATTACAGAGTTTCCCCAGTTTTTTTTTTCTTTATTTATCCTGTTTACACAAATTGCATTACATGTGATGATGTAAAGACATATGTCGATGGTGTATCATTGACAGCTGTGCTTCTATTATACAACATTAAGGTCTTGCTGCGGGTTATATACATGGGGTTGTTGGCCTAAATTGCCATATATATATATACTTAAGTAAGGAAACTTTAATAAGTCACATCGTGTATCCTCCCTTTTCATCTATCCAAACCGGGAACGCAACAATTCTAAATATTGGAATTAGATTAAATATACTTTAAAATAAACTTGTTGCAGATCCACTGTCTTTTTTTGTGTGTGCGATTTAATTTCTCATTTTTATTTGAAGATATTGCGAGGGATGGCCTTCAAAATGTAAGAAAGCCGTGTAAGAAGACGCCACCCTCCCCCCCCCCCTCGCGGCGGCGGTCACGCCCATGATGCAACTTCCGCTCTCTCTCGCCCCCCACGCCTGCCCGCGTCTCGAGACTAAGAACTCTATCTCTCTCTTTTAAAGTAATTCTTTAACTGTAATCTTGTATCAACTATAATAAATTTCCCTTCTTCACAGCAATCATTGAGTTGCTATAGTTTTAATTATTTTATGCTGGTTACACCGTCCAGTGATACGAATTTATTTGATCAAAGCTCGACATTTTTTGGCGTCCGCGACAGGATGGTACAACAGCATATTTTGTAATTCAAAATGGATCGTCTCAAGAAAGGAAGAAGGCCTGTTCGTGGCCAAATCACAAAGCTCATCAACAGTGTTGAAACAGCCCTAAGAAGCCAGTAGAAGAACTGGACAAGACAGACTTGAGGGTCTCAGCACTTCAGCTTGAAGATTTATGTCGAGATCTTCATGAATGGGATGAGAAAGTAACCGAGGCCATGTTGGATGAAGAAGTGACTGAAGATGAACAGGACAAAGAATATGATGAACGTCTGAGGTACGACAGACTTATCAAAAGGATGAGAGAAGAGTTAGAGAAAGTACTGAATCCGAAGAAAGGTGTGTCGCCCCAGCCTGATGAAACATCTTCGGAAACGAGCAACAGTACAACCCGGAGAAGAGTTCTGCTTCCCAAGAGAAAACTCCCAGAGTTTGGAGGTGATGTACGTGAATGGATCACCTTCTGGTCAAGGTTTGAAGACATCCACAACGACAAGGATCTCTCAGACTCAGATAAGTACCAATATCTAGTAGACTGCATGTTGGAAAATTCCGAAGCTCAGCAACTAGTATTAAGTTATCCTGTCTCAGGAAAGAATTACGCATCAGTTATCAAAGATCTTAAAGAAAGATTTGGGCGAGATATATATATAACATGCTAATAAAGGTCTATGTTCGAGATCTATTGTGGTTGGTCATCCGAAGTGCACAAGAGAAAAAGGTCAACTTTAAAGATCTTGTGACTAAGTTGAACTCTCAAATTAGGCATTTAAGTATGCTTGGTGTAACTACGGACAAGTGCGCCGATATATTGTATCCGGTAGTTGAATCATGTCTACCGGAGGATGTCCTCATCTCATGGCAGCGCAGCAGTGAACCGGAAGACCTAGAAAGCTTGATGAAATTTCTTCGTCGTGAGGTCAATCAGACTAAGGATAGAGAAATGGCCTACAATAAGCATTCAGATTCCTTAGCTCAGCCTACACCAGGGAAGATAGAAACGAAGAAAAGAAGTTTCAATACAAGGCGTGAAATTACTACAACCTCTGGATTTATGCATTCCGACATCTCACCAACACTGCGTGAGAAATTTAAATGCATTTTCTGCGACAATGGTCATCCAAGTCAAGACTGTCGAAAAGGAATGAAAATGGGCATGGACCAGAAAAATGAGAAAATCAAGAGCTACAAGAGATGCTTTAAATGTCTGCTTCCAGGCCACAGAAGCAGGCAATGCAAAAGAAAAGTGCGCTGTGATTTCTGCAAGAGGGATGGGCATTATGCCATCATGTGTAGAGGTGTACGTCATGCTGAAACTGAAAGAAAGAGTCCACAACGACGACAGAATTCAACGTCAACTCCAGGTTCGAGTGATGTAGCTACGGTGAACGAGATGTCCAACTGTGTAAGCACCAAAGCATGCCTTGAAACATTATTAGTGAAAGTTTGGGGTCCCAAAGGTAGCAAAGTGGTACGGGCAGTAATTGATAGTGGATCATCCCAATCGTACATTTTGGAACACATTGTAAAGGATTTGGGTGTTCCTATCATGGGAGAAGAAGAGCTTGATCATGAAATATTTGGTGGGATCAGGTATACTGATCAACATCGGATCTACTGCCTGACTCTATCAAGTATTGAGAATGATAGATGCATTTCATGTCCAGCATCAGCCACTAATCAAATAGCCAGATGTATAAGAAAGCCTACATTTGGTTCATGGGCTCGCGAACTTGCGTCAAAGAAGATACACCTCTCAGCATTTAAAGCCGAAAGTGATGTGGTAGAGCTTCTCCTCGGTGTAGACACTAACCCAAAAATAGCTACAGCCAATATGATAAGATTATCGGATGATCTTATTGCTCGAGAAACATTGTTAGGTTGGGTAGTTCAAGGCAAAACGGAAGGAAAATTCCCAGATAAAAATCCTAACCAGGCTCATAACAGTATGCTGATCACATCTTTAATGACACAAGAAATAAAGGTTTCCGATTTATGATCTCTGTAAAATATTGGAGTCATGGATGATGGGCAAGCAGAGTCAAAGAAAGAGACAGATCAGGCTATTATGGATAAGTTTCGGACTGAAACAAAGCAATTGGAATCTGGTAGATACGAGGTGCACCTTCCATGGATAGAACCAGCCCAGAAGCTGAAAGAAAATAAAAGCCATGCCGAGAAAAGACACCGGAAGATGACAGAGGATCTAAAGAAAAGAGGCCTTTATCACCATTACAACAAGATATTTGAAGAATGGGAGGAAAATGGGATCATCGAAAGAATCCAGACAGATAAAGATGATACATTAGAATACTTTCTACCACACCGAGCAGTAGTGAAATCTGGAAGCAGCACGACACCAGTACGACCGGTTTTTGATGCTTCCTGTAAGACAAAGGGTGGATGGTCTCTGAATGATTGTTTGGCGAAGGGACCCAACTTATTGGAGCTCATTCCGGATATCATGCTGAGATTTCGACTCAATAAAATCGGCGTAGTAGCAGACATAGAAAAGGCCTTCCTTCAAATATCAGTGGCAAAAGAAGACAGACACTTTTTGAGATTTCTATGGTGGGAGGACGGCAAGCAAGAGAATCTTCGGATTTATCAACACAAGAGAGTGGTGTTCGGAGTTACATCAAGTCCTTTCCTCCTAGCTGCCACATTGAAGTTACATTTGGAGCAATATGAAAAAGAAAGAGAAGTAATCCCATTGCTAAAATGTATGTACATGGACAACTGCGTCAATAGTGTTACTTCGTTAGAAGAGGCACAAGTCTTTCAACAGCAGTCTATTGACCTGCTCAGCCCAGCAGGATTCAATCTAAGAGAGTGGCAGATGGGAGGCCCCGGCATAGTTAACGGTGAGAATATTTCTGTGCTAGGTATGAAATGGGACGCAGCTGATGACACTTTGACAATTTCGGATAAGCTAATGATGACTCCAACCTACAAGTCATTGGATCAAGAGAATGATGCCGAAATAGAAAATCAGACTCATAAATTGACAAAGAGGATTATGCTATCGGAGGCCCATGCTGTGTTTGACCCTCTCGGTTTGTTTTCTCCATTCACCATAGTGCCGAAGATCATCCTACAACAATGTTGGAAGTCTGAGTTGAAATGGGATCAGCCAGTCTCAGAGGACATTGCGAAGAAGTTTGTGGAATGGCAGAGTCAAATTCCCGAATTGTTGTCTGCCAGGATTCCAAGGTGGGTGATGAGAGATGGGTTTGAACAGCCATCACTGCATGTGTTTTGTGATGCGAGTCAAGATGCCTATGCAACCTGCATTTACTTAAGAACAGTGAAAAATAAGAAGTAAATGTACAACTCGTCGCATCAAAGGCAAGAGTAGCTCCCAAAAAGAAACTTACTATTCCGAGATTAGAATTAATGTCATGCCTCATCGGATCCAGATTGACAAAGCAAGTCATGAAGATTATATCGGAATCGATTGCAATACCAGAGACCAATATTTGGTTTGGACGGACTCCTCAACTGCACTTCGTTGGATTCAAAATGAGAAACCGTGGGCAACATTTGTCAGAAACAGAGTCAACGAAATCTGTTCTATTTCGAAGAAAGAAAATTGGCATCATGTGTCAGGGGTAAACAATCCGGCTGACCTTCCATCACGTGGGAGCAGTGTAAAGAAATTGATAGAGCATAAATGGTGGGAGGGACCCTCTTTTCTCTGGGGAGAAGAAGCAAGCTGGAATCAATTTGATCCGATTTTTGATGAAGAAGAAATCAATAAGGAATTGAAGAAGACAGTAATCATCGCCGTCAACAGCACGAAAGATAATTTCATGGACAAACTTGAGAGGTATGGAGATTATCATCGTATAGTACGGATTGTCGCTTATTTACTGCGTTTTAAAAGGAAGACTATCTCAGATGAATCGCGACCCGGACAACAGGATAAGATGTCAAAAGAAATCTCTGTAGAAGAATTTGAAGAAGCTGAAAAGGTAGTATTACGGCATATCCAACTAATAAGTTTTGGAGAGATGATAAGCGAATAAACAAGCTCAATGCTTTTACAGATGAATACGGACTATATCGAATCAAGAGTCAACTGTATTTTGGAGAAGACGACTATGATACAAGATGCCCGATAGTTCTTCCGGGGGAAAACCAAGTAGTCAAGCTTTTGATTCGAAAAGAGCACGAGATGATGTCCCATGCCGGAATTCAAACAACTCAACAACTAGTGAGATGCCGTTTTTGGATTCTAAAAAGGCAAGAGAACCATAAGAAGTATCATCTCTGCATGTGCTACATGTCGTCGTTACAATTCCAAGAGAGTCCAGACTGAGAGCATTCCTATTCCAGCAACCAGGATTAGATCAACACCAGCATTTGGAGTGATCGGTGTGGATCTAGCTGGACCTTTGACTGAGACCGGTGGAAAGAAAATATGGGTAGTGTTGTACACCTGTGCTGTGTACAGAGCTGTACATTTGGAGCTCACAAAAACAGTGTCTACTGAAGGATTTCTTGACACTTTTCGAAGATTTGTTGCAAGACATGGTAGACCGAGCATTGTGTACTCTGACAACGGCCTCAATTTTGTCGGATGCAATAACTTATTCAAGAAAGTTAATTGGAATGATGTCCTACGTTATGCCACCGTACAACGTATTAAGTGGAATTTCAACCCCCCAGCAGCAGCATTTTGGGGAGGATGGTGGGAACGCCTTGTGGGTCTCATGAAGCAACTGATCCGAAAAGTATTGGGAGACAAAACAGTCTCATATGAAGAACTACAGACTGTGATATGTGAAGTGGAGTCAGCAATGAATTCGAGACCTTTGACCGCGATCAGTGAAGAATCTGGCTTGGTACCAATAACACCTGCCAAATTCATGTGTGACAACGCATCATGCTTATTTGTACCTGAAGCGGACATTGTCGACTCTAAGTTCCAGAAAGAAAGTCATGGAAAAGTACAAAAGTTACGCGAGACAATTCGACAGAGATTTAGAAAAGAGTACTTAGGGTTTCTGCGACAAAATACTAGAAACAAGACAAAGTCAATTAAAGAAGGCGATGTTGTACTCATGGAGGTCGATAACAAAAAGCGAACAGAATGGCCAATCGGAGTTATTGAGAAGACCTACCCGGGAAAAGATGGCATCGTTAGAGTCGCTATAATAAAAACTAAACGTGGACATTTTTTGCGACCTGTTCAACGGTTGTTCTTTCTTGAATCAAGCGAAAACCATTCTAAAGAAGATTTCGGAAAAGGCCGTGATCTAGAGAAAGAGAGAAGATAAATCTTGACACACCAAGTATATCGCAACGGAGCATCCGAGGGAAAGATTCACCTGTTATCACAAGATCAGGAAGAATTGTTAAGCCGCCTGACAGATATTGATCATAGTGAATCCAGAAGAATAATTACTCCATAATTATTGGTGGGAGTATGTTGCAGATCCACTGTCTTTTTTTTTGTGTGTGCGATTTAATTTCTCATTTTTATTTGAAGATATTGCGAGGGATGGCCTTCAAAATGTAAGAAAGCCGTGTAAGAAGACGCCACCCTCCCACCCCCCCCCCCCCCCCCCCCCCCTCGCGGCGCGAGCGGCGGCGGTCACGCCCATGATGCAACTTCCGCTCTCTCTCGCCCCCCACGCCTGCCCGCGTCTCGAGACTAAGAACTCTATCTCTCTCTTTTAAAGTAATTCTTTAACTGTAATCTTGTATCAACTATAATAAATTTCCCTTCTTCACAGCAATCATTGAGTTGCTATAGTTTTAATTATTTTATGCTGGTTACACCGTCCAGTGATACGAATTTATTTGATCAAAGCTCGACAAAACTAGAGGCCATTATACATAGTAAGTATTCCCAAATAATTCGAGAAGAAACAATGTAATATCTAGATTCAGTAATAACATTGGAATTTAACTTTTATTCGTCTGATTCAATTTATTTTAATTGGATGTCCTTTATTGTTGTTAGGCAACAGTGATTTAATTTATATAATGGGGGGATTGGTTCATTTTTTACATTTTACATAAGATTCATATGGATAAAAAGATTATGTTGTACATGTGATGAGGTATCCGGTCGACTTAAACTATGGTGCGAGTCCCTGTCGACTCTCGCTATACTGTGTTAACCGAGAGAAACAGACAGGATGGGGAGTTTTCCAGTACCTCTCTGCACCTTGGGAAACCTTTAACAGTTCTCACAGAGTACAGGCAGTCGTGGTCGAGGCAGAGTGGAAAGCTTGGGAATATCCACACAAAAAAACGAAGACACAGTTTAACTAGGAAATTTCCGTGAACAGATAAAATTTGAGCTAGGAGCGAAAGATAGAGATAGAAGAGTTCTTACTGTTCTACATGGTCGATGAGGTGGACCTTGGACACAACTGACGAGGGCTTCCGCTGATGGTGAAGTGACTATATTTTTGGCTAGGACGGAGGCCTTATATATCTTTGCCGAGAGAGAAAGTATTGCCGAAACTGTCAGGACGGCGCCAGTGTACGATTTCGCCAGCCGATCCACGTTCTTGTTGCATATGCTGAAATGCAATACTTCCTCTCTTGGCAAAGATATATAAGGCCTCCGTCCTAGCCAAAAATATAGTCACTTCACCATCAGCGGAAGCCCTCGTCGGTTGTCACCAAGGTCCTCCTCATTCACCATGTAGACCAGTAAGAACTCTTTTATCTCCATCTTTCGCTCCTAGCTCAACTTTTATCTGTTCACGGAACTTTCCTAGTGCAACTGTGTCTTCGTTCTTTTGTGTGGATATTCCCAAGCTTTCCACTCTGCCTCGACCACGACTGCCTGTACTCTGTGAGAACTGTTAAAGAACTCCCAAGGGCATAGAGGAACTGGAAAACTCTCCACGCCCTAACTGTCCCTCTCGGTTACTACAGGTTTGCCCCTTTCGGTTACCATACCACAGCGAGAGACCCTCGGTTTCCACACACGTATATTAATTAATTGTTACCACAGAGTGTGTGTAAGCTCACAGGTAAATAGGAGATAACCTAAAAGAAAAAAGTCCCTTTGTTTAATATTAGTTTCCCTTTTATATTTTGTTCTCTCTTTTGTAAATCAATAAATATAATGTTTAATAAATATATATATATATATTTTTTTTTGTAATCAGTTTCATTGAAAATTCTAAGCCAATTCAAAAATTGACATAAAGCTCAAAAGCGAAAATATTTAATCTGAAGATTAAGCAAGAAGTTTATTCTGATCGGTAAACTGAAGCGCTTCTGAGAAGATTAAAGGTATTTATATAGATTAATTTGAATTATATTGTTACATCATGATTAATGGCGTATTTATTATATTATTTTTAATATATTTGAAATTTAAATTATATATTTATTTATTTTTATATTCTATGATATTTATTTAAAACAGATTATTTTTAGATTATCATCATTTGTATTTAGGTACACTGTGACTTCACTGCTCTCTTTGATGTGAGAAAATAAAAATATTATTCTGGTGGCTACATAAAGTAGACTTATCTCATTATTCCCTTTTATAAATTTGTAGGATGGTTGAAACACGCTCTGGTAAGATGCAAGACCCAGCACAGGAGAGAATCAAGGCTGAAGAGTCTGCCAAGCCGCAACCTGGTGCAACAATTGGTAGAGATGCTAGTTCCGACCCAGTTGTCCTGAATCCCAACATCGACATCCCCAAGTATGATGGAACAGAAGACCCTCGCCCATGGATTGAATCTCTTGAAGAAATTGGCTTCCTGTACCATTGGGCAGACTACATTATCTCCCGTTATGCTGCCATGAATATGATTGGTAGCGCCAAAACCTGGCTGAACCTACACAAAGTAAGTTTCACCAGCTGGGAAAATTTCAAGAGCCGCCTAATTGAGGATTTTGCCTCAGACGCCAACAAAGAAGAAATGAGGATGAGATTAAACAGGATACAACAGTGGAATGAACCTGCAATCAGGTTCGCAGAGGATATCCTTGTACTGTGCAACAAGGTCGACCCCCAAATGGAAGAAGATACTAAAATAAACTGGGTTATTGGAGGGTTAAAGAAAGAATACTCTTTTGCCCTTCACCTAAACCCTCCTAAAAATACCAATGAACTTCTAGAAATTTGTAAAAAGCTGGATTTGTTCGAAAAGAATTACCAAGAACGTGCAGAAAAATCAAAAGCTCTTTATAATGGACCACGCTCTCCTCGTCCCCATCATCAAGAGCAATGGAAGAATGCTACGTCGTTCAGAAGACCATATCAGAACACCTCCAAGCCCCAGGCCCCCGCTCCGAGGTACTACCAGAACACCTCCAAGCCCCAGGCCCCCACTCCGAGGTATTACCAGAACAAGCCTCTGCCCCAGGTATCTGCCCCTAGACGATCTTACACTCCCAATCCTGAGCCAAAACCGGTCTACCCAAGTAAAACATACAATAAGAATCCAAATTCAAATAGGAATAGGACAGAAGACGGGAGACCAATATGTTTCAAGTGTAACAAGCCAGGACACGTAGCGCGGTATTGCAGAGTCAGGTTTGTAAGAATTGTGGAAGAGGACCCCATAGTTACACAAGACAAGGTCGAAGAAGAAATCCGAATGGATAATGGAACTCAGAAGTCGAGACCTCTGCTCTACTCTGACGTAAGTAATAGCCCGTACTCGAGTATCCCTACAAGGAATAGATATGCTGCATTAGAAGATTTAAACTAAACATCGCGCCTGAGTCCGTCAATCAAAGCAAGTCGACCATAAATGGAATTAAAAAGTTAGACCCCAAATATAAAATGAACATTAGCGTGGATAGAATCGGTATCTGCGAAGCTTTGATTGATACAGGCGCCGATCTTTCAGTGGTCGACCTTAGTACAGCTCTTAACACAGGTCTTGAAATAATAAATCCTGATAAAATGTGCTCCGGACCCGATGGCAAAGAATTAGATATCGTAGGAAATATTATTTTAAATATAAAATTTGATGACAAAACAATTACACATCAATTTGTGATAATGAGAACACATTTGCGAATATTTATACTTGGACGTGATTTTCTTAAGAAAATGAACGCAAAAATTGATTGTCAGCGTGAAATAATCAAATATGACTTGACAGAAAATCGTGACGTAATCAAATATCAACAGAAGAAAATAAAAAGTGCAAAGGATGCCATTATACCAGAACTTTCTATTAAATTGATTAATGCATTTGTAGAAGCAGAGGATGGCGAATACATCATCGAGGAGAACCATAAAATGTTTCAAACAAATGGACTTCGACTAGCGAGAAGCTTAATAAATGTTGTGAATAAGGAAACATATATCTGGATAACAAACCCTTACCCTCGACCATTAAAAATATTAAAAAACCAAACATTGTGCTTTGGAAGCCAGCCAGCCGAAGTGAATCTTATGGAAGAAAGTGAACAAAAAGAGCATGAAGAACCCCAATTTCAGATAAACGAAAATTTAGCATATACGGAAAAGGAGCAATTGAAACAAGTTTTGGAAAGGTACGAGGATTTGTTTTCGTCGGGATTAGGAAGATCCAACTTAGCGAAACATCGGATCGATACAGAAGGCGCGAAACCGATCAAACACAAGCCGTATAGGGTGAGCGCGAAAGAGCGAGAAATCATAAAAGAACAAATTGATGAAATGCTCAGAGACGGCATAATTAGACCATCCTCGAGTCCATGGTCCTTCCCTGTAATCTTGGTCAAGAAGCGAGATGGTAAGTACAGATTTTGCGTTGACTACAGAAAATTGAATGATGTAACAGTGAAGGATGTTTACCCAATTCCCAGAATTGATGAAGTATTGGATACACTTCAAGGATCCAAATACTTTTCAGCAATTGACCTTAAATCAGGATATTGGCAAGTAGAGGTTGAGGAGAAAGATAAAGAAAAGACAGCCTTCACTACAGCACATGGCCTATATGAGTTCAACGTAATGCCCTTTGGTCTATGCAATGCCCCTGCTACATTTGAGAGGAACATGGAAAATATGCTTGGTAATCTTAGATGGCAAATTTGCTTATGTTATCTAGATGACGTAATCATTTATAGCTCGGATTTTTCAACACATCTCAAAAGAATAGAAGCTGTTTTAAAATGTTTTCGCGAGGCTAATTTAAAATTGAACAACAAAAAATGCCAATTTGCTTTCGAAGAACTGGAGATTCTTGGCCATATAACTAATCAACATGGTATAAAACCAGCGGAGCATAATATCAAGGCTATTAGAGATTTTCCTCGGCCCAAAAAGATAAAAGAAGTACAATCATTTTTAGGAATGTGCTCATATTATAGAAAATATATCAAAGGTTTTTCAAAAATTGCCGATCCATTAACCAGTCTTATAAAAAGAATGTACCTTTTACCTGGACAGAAAATCAAGAGAAAGCATTTCAAACCCTTAAAGTAGCATTGATAAATCCTCCAATCTTAGGGCACTTTGAACCGAATGCAATTACTTACATTCATACTGACGCATCTAACATCGGCCTGGGTGCAACATTAGTCCAAAAGTTCGGCGATAAAGAAAAAGTTATCTCATATTTAAGTCGAACACTGAGCAAACCTGAGCAAAATTATTCGACTACCGAAAAAGAATGTCTAGCTGTTGTGTGGTCAATGTCCAAGTTACGACCCTACCTATATGGAAGGCACTTCAAAATCGTAACTGATCATCACGCACTATGCTGGCTTAAGAATCTGAAAGATCCGACCGGCCGATTAGCACGATGGGCACTGAAGATTCAGGAATATAATTTCGAAATCATACATAAATCGGGTAAAAAAACATCTGGACGCTGATGGTCTATCTAGAGGACCCTTACCTGAAAACGAATGGGACGAAGATTATGAAAGACTATTTCTGAATCAAATAATAGACGAAAAGGATGATTTTATTGAGAATATTAAGGAGAACCTTAGTGGAAACAAGCGTTCAATTACACAGAACTTCAAAGAAGAAAATGGGTGTCTCTACAAGAAAAATCCAAATCCTGAAGGTAGGGCATGGTTGCTGGTAGTGCCAAAGAAGAGAAGGAAGGAAGTCATGAGTGAATACCACAACCATATGCTGAATGGCCATCTGGGCGTCGCCAGAACCACTTACCGATTGAAGAATAAATACTATTGGCCTTCCATGTTGAAAGATGTTTCAGAATTTGTAAAGACGTGCCATCTTTGCCAAAGTCGGAAAGGTTCAAATCACTTGCCTTCTGGACTTCTACAACCTATTCCCCCAGCTAACTACCCTTTTGAAAGAATCGGAATTGACTTTGTTGGCCCCTTGCCATCAACGAAAAGAAGAAGGAAGTGGATAATTGTGTTGACTGATTATTATACCAAGTATGCTGAAACAAAGGCAGTATCAGAAGCAACCGTGAAAGAAGTCTCTACATTTTTAATCGAACATATTATTTTACGTCACGGGCCCCAAGATTTCTTATTAGCGATAGAGGTTCACAATTCACTAGCAATTTGATGAAGGAGGTAATGAAAATGTGCAAAGTGAAACACTGCTTCACAACGAGCTACCACCCCCAGACTAACGGACTAACGGAACGGCTAAATAGAACTTTAATCAATATGATCAGCATGTATGTGAACACAGACCAAAAGAACTGGGATGAAATCCTCCCTTTTATCACCCACGCGTATAATACCACGATTCAAGAAACCACAGGCTACTCTCCATTTTTCCTGTTGTTTGGAAGGGAACCCATGTCCCTCTTAGACGACGAGAATATCCCAACGGACAGTAACATGGACGATTACGACGAATATATAGAAAACTACTTAGATAAAATAGCAAGGACGAGACAGGTAGTCATTAACAACACAGAGAAGACTCAGGAAAGAATGAAAAGAAAATATGACAAAAAAACACAATGAGAAAATCTATGAACCAGGACATTTAGTGGCAGTTTGGACACCAGTCAGGAAAATCGGAAAATGCGAAAAACTATTGAGAAAATATTTTGGCCCATATCGAATATTAAAGAAGCTGTCTAACGTAAATTACTTAATTGAGCCGAAAGATAATCCTGGCCAAGACCCATTGATTGTCCATGTCTCAAGACTCAAACCCTATTTTGAGAGAATTGATGAGGTAACTCACGAGGACGTGACGACCTCTGGAGAGGGGGAAGTGTTACATCATGATTAATGGCGTATTTATTATATTATTTTTAATATATTTGAAATTTAAATTATATATTTATTTATTTTTATATTCTATGATATTTATTTAAAACAGATTATTTTTAGATTATCATCATTTGTATTTAGGTACACTGTGACTTCACTGCTCTCTTTGATGTGAGAAAATAAATAAATTATTCTGGTGGCTACATAAAGTAGACTTATCTCATTATTCCCTTTTATAAATTTGTAGGATGGTTGAAACACGCTCTGGTAAGATGCAAGACCCAGCACAGGAGAGAATCAAGGCTGAAGAGTCTGCCAAGCCGCAACCTGGTGCAACAATATCTATATATTGCATGTTTGAAAGCTACCCAATATTTAAATACATTTAATATATATATTTGTTTTAAAAATATATTGGTTTGTTTATATTAGTTCAAAAGGCGAAATTGGCTGAATATAATTTTTTGTACAAACAAAAATTGAACCATTAACAGGAACTAATTATCAAATTTGAGCGTTGAAAATCGGCGCAGTTCTGAGAGGAAGAAAATTATTTAAATATGTAACTTCTGTTCCAGAACCTGATATGGAAGACAAAAGATCTTGGGAGATTTGGAGTGAGAAAAATGATGAAGATTTTGGGATAATCATTACTACGTTGACAATTAAAGAAGCTGGAATGTTCATAGGAGAAACAAATACGAAAAAAGTATGGGACTCACGAAGAAAAACATACACAGGCAATTTGGAAGATAAAATTATTGATATAGGCTTATAATTAAATACATTAGAATGAAAGATAATGAAACTGTAGACGAATATATAACGAGGGCAAAAAATATTGCTGCTAGAATTTAATCATTAGGGCATCAATTTCCCTTAAGATAATTTTCATTCGATATTGCCAGAGGCATACATCCAAAGTATGAAAATATTGCTATTGTCTTACGATCTAAGAGAGAGGCAACAATCGCAGAGATTCAACAAACTCTTTGAGAAGATAAGTCAAGAAGAAATATGAGATTGAATCAACCGGTTGAGAATGGGCATGAACAAGCATACATAATTAAAGATAGAAAAGTTCAACAATTTCAGCCAAAAAGATGTTTTGTTTGTAATAAAAAGGGACATCTAGCTAATGATTGCTGGTTTCGAGATAAACAGAAACAAGAATATCAAAAGAAATGGACTCCTGATTTTATAAATCACAACTAGAGTAGGGAACATTCAAATAACCTAGTGGATACTATGGAAAGTGGAATTAATGAGCAAGCATTTGAACCATATGTAAAAGAATTTGAAGATTCTCCATATGAGAGAAATGATAGGCAAATATGGTATATAGATTCAGGATGCACCGAACATTTAACCCCAAACCTAACTTTGATGGAAAATGTGACAGAGTACAAATTGAAATCAATCTAGCTGAGAAGGGCAAAACTACCCAAACCATAGCCAAAGGAGATATGAGACTTACTATATGCACAAGTGAAGGTCAAGGAAATATTCGCATCAAAGATATCTTACATGTACCAAATTTAAGGAATAATTTCTTGTCAGTATACCAACTATAGTCAACAAAGAAAATTCAGTTATTTTCAATAAGGATTTAGTTGCTGAAGCATATATTAAAGATATAATGTTCATATAGCAAAAAATGAAAATGTTATGGTTATGAATACACATTTATCAAATAAAAATAGCAATATAAGTTTATGGAATAAGAGATTGAACCATATAAATGAAGAATGCATGAAAAAAATGATTCAAGGACATATTGTAAGAGGATTGGATCTAAAATTCGAAAGGTTACCAGAAAGCGAAGCAAACATAATGGGAAAACTGGTTCAGAAGCCATATAATATTACAGAAAATTATACAGTTAAGCCCCTGCAGTTAGTTCAAATGGATTTATGTGGATCAATGCCATGTCAATCTTTTGGAGGATCTAAGTATTTTCTTGTTTTAGTAGATGACTACAGTAACAGAATCTTTGTATATTTCCTGAGATCAAAAGATGGGACCTTTTAAATATTAGAAGAATTCAAAGCAAGAGCCGAAAACGAATTAAGTCGTAGAATAAAAGAAGTAAGAACCGACAATGGAACTGAATTTTGTAACTCTAGATTTGAAGGACTTTACAAGAGAAGTGGGATCCATCACCAACTCACCACCACATACTCACTACAAAGTAATGAGTCGCAGAGAGAGTGAATAGGACTCATAGATAAAACGAGAACCTTACTAATTGACTCAAAATTACCCATGAAGTTTTGGGCAGAGGCAATTGCTACAGCTGCATATATTAAGAATTGTACTCCCCACAAGTCTATCAAGCACCATACAGAGATGGAATGGCAGGAAACCATCGGTGAAACACATTCGAATATTTGGATGTTTGACACATTGGCTTGAGAGTAAACCAAGAAGAAACAAGTTTTCATCAAAGGGTAGAAAGGGGATATTTATTGGTTATTCCATTAAAAGAAAAGCTTACAGAATATATGATATAATGACAAAGAGATTTCATGAAGTCAGATCAGTAAAATTTAGTGAAGAGAGGAATTGATTATACAAATGATATTCAGGAAGACACTAATTGTGATAATTTGACCTATAAAAGAAATTCTGAAGAAATAGTTGCTGAAGACTTTCTTATCTTGAAAGAAGACATTCCTGTCACAGAGAGTGAAATGAAGTCTCAGGAGGATACTTCCACCTTGGTTGAAGCGATAGAGAAAAGATGCATAAAAGGATGAAGAAATAAAGGAGAAACAAAGAGCATCTTAGAAGAACGGCACAAAGCAAGACTTGAAGAAAAAGAAAGGAAATTGATCAAAGAAGGAGTTCGACCCTCACAAAAATAAAGGATAGGGATGAGGCCTGCAGCCGGTCGATGGTGGTTTCAGGTGGAACGTAGCCGTGGAGTTGGTGCAGGATGGAACCCAGAACCAGGCTGTTGGCCGCGCGGGCACGACCCACCAGCGACAAGCCGCGTGTGAAGGGAGACCACCTCGCGATGGCTCGCTCCAGCAGTCCCATCAGGTGGGAGGTCTGGGAGGCGACGGTGCTTCGGGCAGAGATTGTACAGCCCTTACAAGAGATTCCCAGAGGAGAATCCGTTCGGTGCTTCCAGAAACATCACCAGAGCCCTCAACTCTTGCCGAGGTTGAAAGTCACATCGAAGGTCATGCAAAACTCTTCGAAGAGCAGGGGCACGAGCTCAAACTGAGGGTCGTCCTGGATAAATGAAAGCGAAGGAGGTCTGGCCATTCGAGAAGCAGAGGTATAGGCTCGCGGCCATTTGAGACGATATTGGAGTTTAGAGAGGGATGATAGCCTGGCTGCGTAAGCTAGAACTACTCTAATTTAATCATAAATATACGCATATTAAACATGCCTTCAAGCTGGATGTGAACAGTCATTGCTCTGACAATACACCTTCAGTATAAATAGCACAGGTCTACAAAAAACTTTTTTTTTTTGCCGGAAAAAACCTGATGTTGATTCTAATGGTGATTCATGCTGAATTAAAAATGAAATCAGAAGTTTTCCATCACCCATAGTTCTTGCAAGACAATCATTTTTTCTATAAATTGGTATATACAGTAATAATGCAGAAAATGTTACGTAAGAAATTTTTAAGTAAACATCATTATATTAGCTAGCGCTTTATTTTTGACAAGAAGAGTTGATATGTGAAGCCAAAAGCTTCAATTTATTTGTTATTAATTAAATTTTGCTCTTTAAGAAACATAAATATTAATTTAAATAACAAATTATAATTTTTGTTTAAATAAAAATTATTGAATTTTTAATTAAATATGTTTATTTTATAATGCAATCTGTTTTGCTTTCAATTAAAAAATAACGACAAGCTCTGGAATGCTATTTGCTGAATAACAGTTTTAATATATTGTTACGACGCTTCTCAGCCGTCGATGTTTGCGTTCAAGGTTTACTGAGAAGACAATGTGGATTCTTTAGGATACAGCTTAGTGCGGTATATTTATTACAAGAGCTTAAAAGAGTAGATAAGTAACTATACAGTAGAAGATTGACTTGCCTTCAATGCCCGTCACTAGAGGGATCCTTCTCCGCTACCGTCTTCGGTGCCCACCTGCTGCGTCTGTTGTCACCACCGCCGTTCTCCTTGCTGCAGGTCCCGTTGTCATCAGACAAACTTCTTCCCTCCAGACTGCTATCTCTGCCAGACAGTCTTCTCGGCACACACCAATCCCCGGCAGGCCGGCCAGCTTCCTTCCACTGCGGCACCAGCTGGGCTCGGCTGATCCCTTCCCCACGGCGACGCCAGCTGGACTGCCCGACTGTCTGCCACCCCCCTCCTCTGGAATTTTGTCAATCCACACTTCCGAGAAGGGGCGCCCCCGCATACCTTCTTCTCTTGGCTTCCCCACGTCTTCTTCTTCTATTTCTCTGCTGCATCGCTTCACTGCCCCCTTCTCAATCCTTTTCGTCCCGAAAAGGCTGATTTCACCAGAGGGGCTGATCGGCGGCCCTTTGATCTCCCTGACGTCTCTGGCCACATGAGGGTCGTCAGCCTCCCGGAAGCGTAACGGCAGGGTTAACACCAACCCTTGTTTGCAGAACCACATCTCAACTCGGGCTTTCTTTCCACTCTCAACCAGTGCCGACGCCATTGATTGGTCTCGCTGTCTAGCACAGGGCGGTGGTTCTCCACAAGATGGCGGCCATATTTCACTGCCTACGATGCTCCCATCTGATATTTTGAATTCTCCTTGAGAACACTCTGTAGCCACAGTGTACAAAGGGTTGTGATCGTTTGTGTTGCGCTTTCGCCGCTTCCTTCCACGACGGGGCTGTAGATCGCCGATCTTTACAGTGGATTCGTCCACCTGATCCACGCTGTCCATTTCGTGGCCTCCCTTTTCTTCTTTAGATTTCCCATTCTCTTGCTCTAGAGGCTCTCTTTTTCCTAACCCTTCAAACCTGGGCTCCTTAGTGCCGACCACGCACAGGGCTGTGAATTTCTTTAACCTTCTGGAGGTGTCGGATCCCGTGGCAGTCTCAAGGTCGGTAGAACTTTTCCTTGGTGGTGGCTGCTTGATCTGCACCTTGTCGGGCGAAGGAACGAAGATGAACGGTACACATTCTTGGCACATCTTTTCAGCTTGCATTGCAGACGACGGCGCTGACACATTGCGCGCGACTTCCGCGTCACAGACATTGTCGTCGGACTTCCACAGAGCGTCCAATGCTCTATCCCGTTCAGTCGGGTTGCCGGCTCCAACTTCAGGGTGCTTCGACCATCTAGCCTTGTCGCACTTCCACGGAGCATCCAGCTCCGTCCCATCCAGTTGGATCGCCGCTGTAGTCCCTGACAGTCTGACACTGTCGCTGAAGTCAGCCACGCTGTCGCACTGCAGCTCGCCAAGATCGTTGCTGTTCTCATGGAGTATTTCAGAAAGAATCCCAGGGGTTGAATTTTCGCTCTGTATATCACCTTGAGGGCATTCTCCTTCCGACCGCTTGATTTTATACAAAACACTCGTGCCACAGCCGTTGTCGGAGGCGATCAGCTCACCCTCCTCCGCTACACAACCAGTCTGGATCATTTCCTGATGTCGACACTCTTCGGACTTCTGGATCACGGGAGAATCTTCTAGCGTAGATTCTGGCAGTTCACTTACAACGTCTCCTGACGTCATGATCTTTGTTGTGATGGTCTTGTCGGGATCTTCATCACCTAGGACCGTCTTTTGTCCCCTCAGACATTGAATACGTGGGCTATTGGCTGCTGTGATTGTTTTTGAAAAGCCATTCGGACTTTCTGGCGGTAGTACATTGAACTTGACTTCGCAAGACATGGGTGTGGCAGAACGTTTGACATTCCGAATATGCTCGAGTCGGCTCAACCGAGAATCCAAGTTTTCTCCGAGCTCATCTACTTTCTGGCTTATTAGTCTGAGCAATTTTGTGAATTTTTCAATTTCGAGGTCGTTTAGTTTTTCCATTTTTCTTTTTAAATTAGCGCAAAATAAGATCTTCAATTAAAATTAACTAAGCTGTACCCCACTTCTGACACCAAATGTTACGACGCTTCTCAGCCGTCGATGTTTGCGTTCAAGGTTTACTGAGAAGACAATGTGGATTCTTTAGGATACAGCTTAGTGCGGTATATTTATTACAAGAGCTTAAAAGAGTAGATAAGTAACTATACAGTAGAAGATTGTCTTGCCTTCAATGCCCGCCACTAGAGGGATCCTTCTCCGCTACCGTCTTCGGTGCCCACCTGCTGCGTCTGTTGTCACCACCGCCGTTCTCCTTGCTGCAGGTCCCGTTGTCATCAGACAAACTTCTTCCCTCCAGACTGCTATCTCTGCCAGACAGTCTTCTCGGCACACACCAATCCCCGGCAGGCCGGCCAGCTTCCTTCCACTGCGGCACCAGCTGGGCTCGGCTGATCCCTTCCCCACGGCGACGCCAGCTGGACTGCCCCGACTGTCTGCCACCCCCCTCCTCTGGAATTTTGTCAATCCACACTTCCGAGAAGGGGGCGCCCCCGCATACCTTCTTCTCTTGGCTTCCCCACGTCTTCTTCTTCTATTTCTCTGCTGCATCGCTTCAATATATATTTAAATTGAAACTAACGATTTGTTTAATTGATTTGCATCAGAAGTGACAGGTAAATTTGAAGTGATCAGTTTATTCTTCTCTATCGATTTGCTTTTATAAATCGTGTACACCAGACTGTGTCAATATGCTGGGGAGTTGCATTAATATTACTGATATTTTCTGTTACATTTGTGGGGAATTAACATTCAAAGTTCAAAGGCGAAACTTTACACAGCTCATCAAAAAGTGCTATTAACTTTATTTTGGTTGTAAAGTCGGTGACAAAGATAAGACTTGGGCTCCTCATCATTGTTGTGAAATTTGTGCTCGACTTCTTACAGGGTGGATTAAAGGTGAACATCATATGCCTTTTGCGGTTCCAATGATATGAAGGGAACCTAAAGACCATTCTTCAGACTTATTTTTGTTTGACAAAGACTACAAGTATTACATACAAATCAAGACATACAGTTGAATATCCAGATTTGCCTTCTGTTATGAGACCGGTTCCTCATAGTTATATTTTACTTGTGCCACAGCTTCCTGAAAATGTAATATTTATTGACGATGATTCAGATAGAAGTGAGCAACAGTCGGATGACACAAATTTTGAAGCAGGTGCTTCGTCTGAACCTTATTTGTTAACCCAAGGAGATTTGAACGACCTCGTACGTGATTCAGATTAATCCAAAAAACAGTTAACTTTTAGGCTCTAGGTTAATAGGCTGGAATCTGCTGCATAAAGGCACAAAAGTATGCTTTTTTCGCAAGCGTCAAAATGAATTTCAAGACTTCTTTTCACAAGAGAATGATTTAGTATATTGCAATGATGTTGTTAGTCTAATGGAAGCGCTTGGTCATGACCATGATAGAGAAGAGTGGCGTTTCTTCGTTGATTCTTCAAAAATTAGTTTGAAAGCTGTTCTCTTTCACAATGGAAATAAGTTCCCATCAGTGCCAATAGCACATGCATCCAACATGAAAGAGACTTACGAAAACATGAAACTGCTTTTGAAAAGGATAGAATATGAAAGATACATATAATACATATAATAATAACATATAATTTAAATACTAAAATATATATAAAATGAAAGGATTTAAAAGCACGAATGTTTCTTTTATACATAATACAAACTTCTACCGTCCTTACTGCGATGAGAAAATATATTGGGAGGGCTTGGCTCATCAGTGGTGAACCCTCTCAGCGGTTTCGCCAATTTAATCCACTAGACCGCTTCTCAGAGCTCTAATACTGTATTGGACGATTCTGCTTATATACGCAGCACTGAAGGGTTGAATCTCAGAAATGGGTTTCAATAAAACTATGGACATAAGCTTATAGGACAGTAGAATTACATTCAAATATATGTTGTGGTAGGCAGATTATATATATAGTATAGTTATGAGAATTTTAAGATTTATATATTTTTTTATTTTAATTTAAACATGTGAGTTTTGTTTTTTATTATTATTTTTTGTAATAAATAATTAGTTAGAATATATTATAATAAAAAAGAAAAAAAGGTAACACCAACAAAGCATCGGCAGTTACGCGTCATAGGCTGAGTGAAAAAAGGAATAAGCGAAGAGAAAGTTTTATAGAGAAGAGCAAAGACAGAACCATGATAATAATTTTCCAAATATAAAATAAAGCTAATTAGAAAGAGATAAGTATTTTTATTTTTGCTCTATTTTCTCTCTTGATGAAAGAAGATAGATTTTTTGTGAATTTTTTTTTTTTTTTAGGAATTTTTTTTTATAAGCTTATTTAAAAAAAAATCTAGTGTAAATGTGAAGGACACGATATAAGATAGTATATTAAATTAGTGTGCCAGTTAGGAAGGATGAAAACCTTAAAGGTTAGACCGGATGAAAACAATAAACCATGCCTCTTCGACCAAATGGAAAGTAAATTTAGGTTGGAATAGAGATAGGGTAATAGCTAAGCTTCAGATACAACATAAATAAACTAACGAAACTGAGCAAGTATCATTTTCTGTATTTTCAAACCTAATTAACAAGTGTTTTTTTTTCATTTTAGAAGTTAAAACTGGTAGAAAATAAGATATTAGAACTATAAGAAAAGGATAATTTTTTTATTTACAATACTATCAAATTAAAAATTGTGTGTGTCAATATAGGATCGGGGAGGCTAAATTAATTAGATCGAAGGACTAAATCATTTGTCTGATAATTTCAATTACCCTGTCTTTGAGAGGGCAGATATTATCAACTTAATCGTATCCAAATTTACGTAGTTCAAAACTATAATCCAAGATGTATTTTTTCTCTACAATATTTTTTAAACTATAAAAAATAATAAATTCGTAGAACTATAAGTTAATACGTCTTGATCCCCTCAAATCAGATGTATGTGTCAATAATGAATCAAAGAAGTTAGTGTCAACAGACCATGATTGAATCGTTTGTCAAATTGAGGTAACTTCAGTAGATTCAAAACAAAAAGAAACCAAAGGATTTTTTATAGGATCAAGTCTACCTATACTGTAATTACTATTTATAATCTAGCACGTTTTTATTCACTCTATGTATTAGGAAAGGAGTGAGGGATGAAGATAAAAAAAAATTAATTGAAAATACAGGAGGGTGATAATAATTTGTTAGAAATATTAGATAATATGAGTCATTTCAAATAGATCAGCAGTGTGTGATAACTATGATAAAGAGAAGTATTATTCAATAGGCATAGGTCTGGAGCCTTCCTTTAATAATAGTAAATATAATTTATTCAGTTCCCCCAGACTTAATCATATTGAGACATACGAGGTGTGTTCAAAAAGTATCGCGACTTTTGTGTTTTTTCAAAAAATATTTATTTATTCATGAATACCTATTTTGTCCCCTACAAAGTAATCCCCATGAAATATTATACACTTGTGCCAACGGTTTTTCCAATCTTCGAAGCACTTCAAAAAATCATTTTTTAAAATCTTTTCAGCTCCTCCTTCGATGCCGTCTTTATCTCGTCAAGCGTAGCGTAACGTCGTCCTTTCATGGGCCTCTTCAGTTTAGGGAACAAGAAAAAAACACAGGGTGCCAGATCTGGGGAAAACGGTGGCTGCGGAATCATTAGTGTGTTGTTTTTGGCCAAAAAGTCGCGCACAAGCAACGATGTGTGAGCAGGGGCGTTATCGTGGTGCAAAAGCCAATTTTTGTTCTTCCACAAATCCGGGCGTTTCTGGCGGATTGCTTCGCGCAAATTGCGCATAACTTGCAGGTAATATTCCTTATTGACCGTTATACCCTGTGGCAAGAACTCATGATGCACCACGCCCCTGCAATCGAAGAAAACTGTCAGCAAAACTTTCACATTCGACCAAACTTGGCGCGCTTTTTTCGGTCTTGGTTCGTGCGGCAGCTTCCATTGAGATGATTGAGCTTCGGTTTCCACGTCATAACCATAAACCCACGCTTCGTCACCAGTTATGACCCTCTGGAGCAAATTTTGGTCTTCGCGGACAGAGTCCAACATCTCATTAGCAATGTTCATGCGATGCTGTTTTTGGTCGCAATTGAGCAATTTTGGTACGAATTTCGCGGCGACCCGTCTCATGCCCAAATCATTGATAAAAATCGAATGGCACGAGCCAATCGATATGTTTAGGTCCCCAGCAACTTCTCTAACGGCGATTCGACGATTGGCCAATATCATTTTCTCCACTTCATTAATTTGTTCGTCTTTTGTTGAAGTGCTCGGGCGTCCGGCACGCTCTTCGTCGTTCACATCTTCTCGGCCTTCTGAGAACATTTTGTACCACCGATAAACGTTGCTTCGGTCCAAGGTAGCTTCTCCGTATGCCACAGTCAACATTCGGAATGCATCCGCGCACTTAATTTCGTTTTTCACACAAAATTTTATACAGGTTCTTTGATCCATTTTTTTAATAGGTAAAAATCGAAGACGATCCAAAACACCTGCAAGCAAAGCAGCTGTCAACAATTAAGTGAACATTCAAAATTGCCGAGCTTGTCGGCATAAGTGAGAGAGATGAGTACCAACATAAAGCCACAAAAAGATCGAAATTCGAATATACGTAACCCGCGAAAATTCAAAAGTCGCGATACTTTTTGAACACACCTTCGTACTTATCACTTAGTGTTAAACTTTAAATCAAATTGTGTTCATTCTTTTTGGGTATAAGGACTGTAAGAAACTGATAAGAAATTAGTAATACAGTTAAATGATTATTACAAATACAGGAAAATATGATCATACCCCGAGCCATCAACAATGTGCGTCGACAAGGGAACAGGAAAATCTAACATTAAAGAACAGAAAAATAAACTGTGTAGGTTCAGATTATGATCCAAATTGTGTTCATACACTCTAAATAATAAGACTGCAGGAAAATAATAAGATATTAGAAGTACGAGAGATTAAGATTAATTTGAACTACGAGAATATACGATTAAATTCAAACAAGTTAACAATATGCGTCATACCATAAATGGA
Source organism: Cordylochernes scorpioides (assembly GCA_030710605.1). NCBI lineage: Eukaryota > Metazoa > Arthropoda > Arachnida > Pseudoscorpiones > Chernetidae > Cordylochernes > Cordylochernes scorpioides. The sequence goes on from CP092874.1 coordinate 45,697,839, forward strand.
AACATCAGCTTCATCAGACAAAGAAATAAGTCCCTTGTCTGAAGATGGTGAAAATGCTTTCCCATAATAACTCACATCATCAATTTACTTGAATTAGTCCTGACGGTTCCGTATATTCTATATGTAGTCCTATCTATACTTTTTTAATTTAAGTATATATATGTGGACCAGTACCTGTTATTTCTGCTAAATAAGGAAGTTTAGGAATTTAAGTTTTAGTGCTTCATATCAGTTAGATTTAATGTTCATTTTCTATACCCCCCTTTATAAAGATTGAACAAACATAGATAATTGTTATGTATGCTATAAGGAGAGAAAAAATATTCTAAAGTTATCGTATAAATTTAAAGGATCAAAATAAAGTAAGAATTAGAGAAAATACAGAAATAAAGGTATGGTATTGGTAAACACAAGGTAATAAGACCAAATCCAAACAAATAAACAGTGTGCGACGCCTCGGCAACAGGCCGTTGTCACCGACCCGAGGCCGCTAGTTGCAGCGACGGTCAATAGATGGCGTCTGGTTTAGACGTCTATTTTGACGGAAGAGGCGACCCTTGTCTCTTTAGATCAATTTCCTCCCGGCAAAATCTCCATCTATATTTTAGTCATAGATATGGCCCAGCCACTTTGCCAGCTAAACACCCCTTTGGCAGATTGTCAAGATTCCATTAGATCCCGTGTGGATCTCATGGAATAAAGTCCGCCCTAGACTGACGAGGGCCATTAGCCCGAAACCATGGTCTCTAGGTGGACGCTTTTCAGTTTGCCAAAGCTGGTGTTGTGGCTTTGTCACTGACCCGAGGCCGAGAGTTGCGGCGACGGTCAATAGATAGCGTCTGGTTTAGACGTCTATTTAGACGGGAGAGGCGACCCTTGTCTCTTTAGATCAATTTCCTCCCGGCAAAATCTCCATCTATATATTATCAATGTGCGATATTTTAGTATTTAAATTATATGTAGGAGTAGACAGATTATACTTTCAGATGATAGATGTGGTACCACAAACACTTGAAGTCATAGGGCCAGAGTGGTTATATTGTCAGTAGGACAGCTGGACCGACTGGTCGAGGAAAACGGTGGCGCTACGTGGAAGGAGGAAGAAAAAGGGAGTTCTCCCTTCTTGCTCGAACGGCTGGGTCGATTTGGCTCTCATGTACATAATCACTTTTATTTTATACTTAAAATCTTTCCTATAATTATTTAAATAAATATTACAAGTAATTCGGAAGCCTATTTGATTATTTTTCTTCGCGACGATATCTTTGTTGAGTAAAACTATCAGGCTTCCGGGGAAAATATATTTTCGAAAACTTTTTAATCTCTTGCTTTCGGGCACGAACGCCCTTCTACAGGAGAAAACATGGTATAATGATTTTTTCTCCTGTAAAAGGGCGTTTGTGCTCGAAAGCTAGAGATTAAAAAGTTTATGAAAAGACACTTTTCCCTGGAGACCTGATATTTTTACTCAATATTGATGCAAAGGATTATTTTAAATATAGATAAAGAATTCTTCCTGATTTGAAATTAAACGAAAAAACATGGTGAAGGAAGACGAGTTTCTTTTATTGATGCATAGGTGCAAGCTTTCGGGTAAAAACCCTTCAACAGGCGAGAAAAGAAGCGCGACTTATAAGGACTATGGTACAAATGGTAGGAAGGAATAAATATATATAAAAAAAGTTTTTAAACTATTTATATAATTTAATATTAATAGAAGACCAATTTATAATACATTATAAAGGACTGCGGCGTATGATTATAAAACACTTAAAGTTGCACCGCATAAGTTTCTTTTCTGTGAAAAATCAATATTTATTTCAAAGAGAAATATTTACTATTTCTAACTTTTTTGGATGAAGTATGAAAGGGTGAAAATATGAAGAGTAATGGCGAACGGAAAAATAAAAGTGTCCAGGGGCGGGAATCGAACCCACAACCTTCCGCTTACCGGGCAGATGCCATCTCCATTAGGCTACCCTGGACGTATTTTTCCGTTCGTAAATAATATTTAAAGTAACTTATAATACATTATAAAGGACTGCGGCGTATGAGTATAAAACACTTAAAGTTGCACCGCATAAGTTTCTTTTCTGTGAAAAATCAATATTTATTTCAAAGAGAAATATTTACTATTTCTAACTTTTTTGGATGAAGTATGAAAGGGTGAAAATATGAAGAGTAATAGCGAACGGAAAAATAAAAGTGTCCAGGGGCGGGAATCGAACCCACAACCTTCCGCTTACCGGGCAGATGCCATGTCCACTAGGCTACCCTGGACGTATTTTTCCGTTCGTAAATAATACTTAAAGTAACTTATAACTTATAGCCTAGTGGACATGGCATCTGCCCGGTAAGCGGAAGGTTGTGGGTTCGATTCCCGCCCCTGGTCACTTTTATTTTTCCGTTCGCCATTACTCTTCATATTTTCACCCTTTCATACTTCATCCAAAAAAGTTAGAAATAGTAAATATTTCTCTTTGAAATAAATATTGAATTTTCGCAGAAAATAAACTTATGCGGTGCAACTTTAAGTGTTTTATAATCATACGCCGCAGTCCTTTATAATGTATTATAAGTTACTTTAAGTATTATTTACGAACGGAAAAATACGTCCAGGGTAGCCTAGTGGACATGGCATCTGCCCGGTAAGCGGAAGGTTGTGGGTTCGATTCCCGCCCCTGGTCACTTTTATTTTTCCGTTCGCCATTACTCTTCATATTTTCACCCTTTCATACTTCATCCAAAAAAGTTAGAAATAGTAAATATTTCTCTTTGAAATAAATATTGATTTTTCACAGAAAAGAAACTTATGCGGTGCAACTTTAAGTGTTTTATAATCATACGCCGCAGTCCTTTATAATGCATTATAAGTTACTTTATAATTATTTACGAACGTAAAAATACGTCCAGGGTAGCCTAGTGGACATGGCATCTGCCCGGTAAGCGGAAGGTTGTGGGTTCGATTCCCGCCCCTGGACACTTTTATTTTTCCGTTCGCCATTACTCTTCATATTTTCACCCTTTCATACTTCATCCAAAAAAGTTAGAAATAGTAAATATTTCTCTTTGAAATAAATATTGATTTTTCACAGAAAATAAACTTATGCGGTGCAACTTTAAGTGTTTTATAATCATACGCCGCAGTCCTTTATAATGCATTATAAGTTACTTTAAGTATTATTTACGAACGTAAAAATACGTCCAGGGTAGCCTAGTGGACATGGCATCTGCCCGGTAAGCGGAAGGTTGTGGGTTCGATTCCCGCCCCTGGTCACTTTTATTTTTCCGTTCGCCATTACTCTTCATATTTTCACCCTTTCATACTTCATCCAAAAAAGTTAGAAATAGTAAATATTTCTCTTTGAAATAAATATTGATTTTTCACAGAAAATAAACTTATGCGGTGCAACTTTAAGTGTTTTATAATCATACGCCGCAGTCCTTTATAATGTATTATAAGTTACTTTAAGTATTATTTACGAACGTAAAAATACGTCCAGGGTAGCCTAGTGGACATGGCATCTGCCCGGTAAGCGGAAGGTTGTGGGTTCGATTCCCGCCCCTGGTCACTTTTATTTTTCCGTTCGCCATTACTCTTCATATTTTCACCCTTTCATACTTCATCCAAAAAAGTTAGAAATAGTAAATATTTCTCTTTGAAATAAATATTGATTTTTCACAGAAAATAAACTTATGCGGTGCAACTTTAAGTGTTTTATAATCATACGCCGCAGTCCTTTATAATGCATTATAAGTTACTTTAAGTATTATTTACGAACGTAAAAATACGTCCAGGGTAGCCTAGTGGACATGGCATCTGCCCGGTAAGCGGAAGGTTGTGGGTTCGATTCCCGCCCCTGGTCACTTTTATTTTTCCGTTCGCCATTACTCTTCATATTTTCACCCTTTCATACTTCATCCAAAAAAGTTAGAAATAGTAAATATTTCTCTTTGAAATAAATATTGATTTTTCACAGAAAATAAACTTATGCGGTGCAACTTTAAGTGTTTTATAATCATACGCCGCAGTCCTTTATAATGCATTATAAGTTACTTTAAGTATTATTTACGAACGTAAAAATACGTCCAGGGTAGCCTAGTGAACATGGCATCTGCCTGGTAAGCGGAAGGTTGTGGGTTCGATTCCCGCCCCTGGTCACTTTTATTTTTCCGTTCGCCATTACTCTTCATATTTTCACCCTTTCATACTTCATCCAAAAAAGTTAGAAATAGTAAATATTTCTCTTTGAAATAAATATTGATTTTTCACAGAAAAGAAACTTATGCGGTGCAACTTTAAGTGCTTTAGAAGACCAATTTATTGAGAAAAGTAAATATAAATCTGCAGTCTGCAGTCTGAAACCACGAGACGGCGCATGATAAGGGCTGTTGGATCCTATAGTTAATAATTTCCTTAAATTCAATTTTATATATGAAAATTAAGCCAAAATATTCTAAATTCAATTGTACAATATAAATCTTTAATATGTAAATTTTAAAGCAATCAACATGTATGCAAATTTCTAGTTTGGTTAATTAATAGTTTTTTGTTTTCTCTCTCTCTCTACCACTAGTATCAAAATCTAAGTCAAATTCATGTAATCTAAAATCATGTGGTAGCTACTCCTAACTCTAAAACCAAAAGACAATAAAATAATTCAAGACAAGTGGCAAAGTGCTTCTTAGTATCTTTTACTGAACATTCAAGCCACGAACATTATGGTCCCTCATCGAGCCGGATACTTTAAAAAATTAAGGTAAGCCATTTGAAAACTTAAAATTCTTAAAATAAAGTCATGCCCAAATCTGATGTTAAAATTCGGCACAAATTCAACTTTATTATTCAGGAAATAAAGGATCTGGAATCAGAGAAAAAAGCTATTGTAGAATCCAAAAACATACATGGATTAAAGCTATTCCAACAAGAAGTTAATGAAAGGAAAATTAGCCTAAATCAAGTTATCAACACATTATAGAATCAGAGTTAGATGATACACAATATGACGATTATTCAAAGGCCAAGAAGGATATTTTTAATATGTTGGTGTCTATTGAAGAGGCTTTATCTTTGATTGAAACCAAAGAAAATACTCATAGTGATAAACAACTGCCCGAATCCAATGTTAATTTACCTAAGATAAATTTACCCATTTTCAATGGTGATTCAGCCAATTGGCTTAGTTTTAGAGAAATATTTAACTCCACCATTAATTCAAATCAAACACTAACTGAAATACAAAAATTTCAATATCTAAATGCATCTGTTAAGGGTCCTGCGGAAAAGTTGATTCGGGGTTTTCCCATTTCTGACAAAAACTACCAGCAAGCATGGGATACCTTATGCAATAGATTTAATAACAGAAGAGAATTGGCTTTTTCACAAATCAACAAAATATTCTCCATAAGGCCATTAAAATCTATTTCGGCTGGTTCTCTCTATGAAATCCTTGATGTTTGCAATGAAGGCATTAGAAATCTCTCAGTGCTAGGACTTGAGAAAAACACATTAACAGATCTAATCCTGATCAATTTTTTTGAAAAAAGAATTGGTGAAGCCCTCAGGAAAGAATGGGAATTAACCCTTCAAAATGAAGAATATCCAACATTTGAAAACTTTGTGAATTTTTTAGAAAAACATGCTAGAAGCCTGCAAGGTATGAGAATTCCTTTGTTCCAGGAACAAAAAACCTCTAGCAAAAATATGATGGCTCATGGCCTTTATGTCAACAAAGGTCAAAATTGTATTTTATGTTATCAAATTCATAAACTAAATGACTGCCAGAGATTCATAAATCTTCCCTTGCCTAAAAAATGGGAATTAGTTAAAAAACATAAACTTTGTCAAAATTGCCTTAGAGCAAATCATGAGATATCCAAATGTCTCATCACATCAAGATGTAAAAACTGCAAGCAGAACCATCATACTCTTCTGCATGAATACAACTCTGAACCATCCATTCCACAACCAACAACCTCTCAGGAGATGTTGATTTCAACAAATACCATCTGTAATGCGATGCCTTTGGAAACGGAAACAAATATTCTACTGTCAACAGCCCTTATTAAAGTCAAGGCAAAGGATGGCTCATTTGTGCTATGTAGAGCATTAGTGGACAATGGGTCCCAAATAAGCCTAATATCAGAACAATGTTGCCACAAGTTGGGACTTGAAAAAAGGAAAAAATTCTTATACACTAAAAGGTGTAGGTGACATTGTTGTCAACAGGACAACATCGCAGGTTGAAATAGAGTTCACCCCACATCATAATGATCAATTATTTTCTGCCAGAGCATTTGTGGTTGGAGGGTAACTGCAGACCTTCCAAACTTCCAAATTCAGTCAGCAGACTTTCCTCATTTAGAAAATTTGCTCTTGGCAGACCCAGAATTCTATGTCACCAAGCCCATAGACCTAATTTTGGGTGCAGATACCTTTGTAGAAATAATTCTAGGTCATAAAACAGATTTAAAGCACCATCCTATAGCACTTAATACCAAATTAGGTTGGCTTGTTTCTGGGAGAATCCATTCAACTATTAAGTCGAATACTTCGGTAATCAATCACTGTACCACTGAACTTGATTCCAGCATAAGAAAATTCTGGGAACTTGAAGATGTCCCAATTTCTAAGGCCCAGTTGGGTACAAAGAATGCCTGTGAGATATTATTCAAGTCAAACCTCAAAAGAGACATTGAGGGCAGATATTCAGTCAATCTCCCTTTTAAATCAACACCCAATTTAGGTGATTCAAGATCTCAAGCATTGGAAAAAGGGCTACAGGAAAATCCAAGTAAATCTGAAGATTATTCAAGTAAATCTGAAGAAAATCTAAGTAGATCCGAAGATAATTCAAGTAAATCTGAAGAAAATCCAAGTAAATCTAAAAAGTCACGTATCTCTAAGTTAACTCCACAAATTACTTCTAAACAAAACCAATTACTTCCTTCTGAATCAAGTCAACCATCCACTCCAGAACAACCTCTCGCTTCTCAGTCAAGTGAACCACTCTCATCTAAGAAAGAAACTTCGATTATTCCTAAGATAAAGCCACCACCCTATTATAGGCGAAAACGTCAACTTCCTGCTGAGAAAACTTCATGGGATGAACCAATTGAATCAGATATAAAGTCAAATTGGAATAAATTCCAAACTCAACTATCGTGCCTAAAGGAAATCAAAATACCAAGATACCTGAACAGTTCATCTTCTGAAATAGAAGAATTACAACTACATGGATTTTGTGATGCATCCCTTAATGCTTATTCAGCAGTTTTTTATTTGAAAACTAGATTCAAAATTCAAAAGATCAAAATCAATCTGATAACCTCAAAAACTAAGGTTGCACCATTAAAGACCATTACAATTCCAAGACTTGAACTAAGTGCAGCATTGCTTTTGGCTCAACTGAATCAAGTCATTCTTGAATCATTTCCTTTTCAACCTGACAAAACCTTTTTATGGACTGATTCACAAATCTGCATAGATTGGATAAGATCAGATGCCAGCAGATGGAAAGCCTTTGTTTCGAACAGAGTGTCGTCAATTCAAAATTTGACTCAAATCACTGATTGGTTCCATGTATCCAGTCAAGATAATCCAGCTGATTGCGCATCAAGAGGAATCATGCCTCAAGACTTGGTCAATCATAGAATTTGGTGGCGGGGTCCTATTTGGCTTCAAGAAAATAATGTTCGATATATTCCTTCTTCACCAACCCAAGTAAATCTCAATATCATTCAAGAAGAAGTCGGTGAGGGTCAAGTGTTGGATCAAACAACCTTAATTCAAAATTCAGAAACTATGTTAAATCTAGAATTCATTGAAAGGTATTCCACAATGACCAAATTGATCCGAATAACAGCTTGGTGTTGGAGATTCTACTACAATTGCCTCCTCTTTGATCCAATTCGTCAGAAAGGACCTTTGACAACAAGAGAATTAACAAAGGCAATTCAAGTCTTAGTCAAATCAATCCAGCAAGTTGAATTCTGCACGGAAATAAAATTACTGAAGTCAAACAAGCAACTACCTCTGTCCAACAAGCTAACTTCTCTAAATCCCTTTTTAGACACTCAAGGACTTCTAAGAGTTGGAGGTAGACTCAAGTATTCCTATTTAAATGAAAATCAAAACTTCCCTCTCTTACAACCGAAACCCCCACGCCAGGAATCACTTATCAAAATTCTCTTAACTGAGAATGCCGACATTCCTGAGGCTATTGATGAGAATCAAGAAGATTCTTCAATTTTAGAAACCACTTTTGTCATTGAAGAAGAAGAGTCTAACAAAGATATCGGGACTCCGGAGATTGAAATCTCCGAAGTTTCGGTTATTGATAAATCGGAAGGCAAATATTCGAAAGAACCAGTGGTCAGTGTAGAAGCTCTGGATAAGAAAGAACTGTGCCATGATGACTCAGCTCACCTCAATGTAGTTGAAGCTGATCTTAATCGACCTAAAGAGGCTACCAGTGGCATAATCAATGTTTATACAGAAGCTAATGAATCGTCAAGCAAAGAGAAAGTTGTACCTGTTGAAATTGTGGATACATCAACAAAGGATTATCTACAGAGCGGTGAAAAGGCAAAATTATCCCGCTGGAAGCCCATCGATTCTCTATGCTTAGAAGACGTCAAGGAATCTGAAGACGACGATGAAAATTACAGTTCATCGGCATATATAGAATGTCCAGAAATCTTGAAGAAAGAAGTCTTAAGACCCGAAGCTTTAGAAAAGGCAGTCAATCTGGAAGATTTTGAGAAGGCGGCAGAAAGTCGACAACTCTCCAAAGAACATTTAGAGGAATCGACCGAACAAGGCTCATGCATAAAGGCTGAATCAAAACCTTGGGAAGATTCTATTGAATCCGACTTAGCAGCCGCAGAGTCTGATAATCCAGCAGTTCCCGAAAGAGAACTGGCCAACGAATCTGAAAATCTCATCCAAGATTCACCTCAATCGGATACTCAAAGATGGAAGCTGATTCCATTACCTTTCAAACAATGAGAATTGTAATATTAGCTACATAGTCGGAATCAATTAGTCCAGCATCTATACTATTGGAACTCTTTTTTTATTTTTATTTATTTTTTTTATTTTTTATTTTCTGGTCATCTCTTCCCAGCCGGGGGAGTATGTTGGATCCTATAGTTAATAATTTCCTTAAATTCAATTTTATATATGAAAATTAAGCCAGGATATTCTAAATTCAATTGTACAATATAAATCTTTAATATGTAAATTTTAAAGCAATCAACATGTATGCAAATTTCTAGTTTGGTTAATTAATAGTTTTTTGTTTTCTCTCTCTCTCTACCACTAGTATCATAATCTAAGTCAAATTCATGTAATCTAAAATCATGTGGTAGCTACTCCTAACTCTAAAACCAAAAGACAATAAAATAATTCAAGACAAGTGGCAAAGTGCTTCTTAGTATCTTTTACTGAACATTCAAGCCACGAACAGGGCTATTGAAATAAACATGTGGGAGGTTTAAATAAAGGACAAGAGAGGATGATAAGCTTCTGGAAGGTCTATTTTTCTGTTGATGCTGTTCAGTTTGTGAGATACTATGGATTCTAGGATAAGTCTTTGGTTAAAGATATGTATGTGCCTGTAATGTATGGTGGGGTTATTGATGTTGAAAGTGTGGCCTGTGCTCTGCATATGTTGATAAATGAGGGATTTGGTATCTTGCCTGGAAATATTACGGGAATGTTCAGTCATCCTGATGGCCACAGATCTACCTGTCTCACCAACGTAAGTGGCAGGACACTGTTCACATGAGACGGAGTAGACTGCGCCCATTGAATGAAGAGGGTCAGGAGGAGCTGAGGACTTAGTATGAGGATGACGGAGGGATGAAAGAAGATTCGGGGAGTTTTTATATATGGTACGAATGCCATAAGATTTAAGTTTTCTGGCTATATCTACTGAGGAGGGGGAGTAAGGAATAAAACACAATGATCTGTAAGTCATGAAAGGATTGGAAGTTGTAGGTGTATAAGTATATTTATTAATGAACGAGAGCGGAAAAGAAGCTGCGGAGAGCTGGGTTATGATACGATTTCTTTCTATTATTTCAAAGATGTCTATGGAACAATGGGTGTATATTCTTTTTGTGAGGGTTCTGACAATATTGATTTTATGGGAGGTAGGACAGTGAGAATTGTAGTGAGTGTAATAGGGGGGGGCATTGTTTTTTTATGATAAACTGTAGTGTGAAATGAGGATGGGGGGCGAATAATTAAAATATCAAGGAATGGGATAACATGGTTAGGTTCTGTTTCTAGAGTAAAGGAAATATTCTGATTGTAATTATTAAGTGTTAGTAGTATGAAGCTCTCTTGATCTTTTTTGCATATACAGAAGATATCATCAATGTATCTGCGCCAGAACTGAATTTCTGTAGAGAGGGTATGGGTGATCCATTCATCTATTCTAGTCATGACTATTTCAGCAATAATTGTAGATAGAGGGCTGCCTATTGGGGATCCCCTGAACTGTCTATAATGGTGCTGTAGGAATGTGAATGTGTTCATGCTTAAGCATATTTTGGTGAGTTGGACTATGGTTGTAGAAGTGTGGGTATCGACATTTTGTGTTTGAAGGAAATGAATCAAGCTATCTGTGATAAGTTCATCGAATTATTAATTGAATTTAAATATTGAAATTGTATTTAACTATAGAGAAATAGTGTCTTTTTATAGGAAAAAAATATTGCCACGTAGAAAATAAGGATAGACCAACTTCAGAATGACAAGGCAAATTATTTAAGGCAAGAACAGAATCAACATTTTAAAATATAAGTAATGATGGAAGTTTCCAGAGTATCAGAATATAAATAATATATAAATATAAAAAAATCAATAATCAATATATAAAATAAAATAAATACTTTGCTACAATATTTTCGAATAAAATATATTTCGATAAGTGTTTTTTCCAAATATGTTGATTTACAATTATTTTTACCACAAACCATATTTTTTGTTTTACTTAAATTCAAAATATGGTAAAGTATTCAATATTTGTTATGGTAGTTTTTAACTTTATATAGAAAGAGAGGTTTGGTTTTTCATTGTTGTTGTTGTCGTGTCCAATAAAGAGCCTCAGATGTCTCCATGCACAGCAGTCGCAATCTCCTCTATATTGGGTGTATAGACTGCTGTTCAGGGTCCATGTCAAATTTCTGTTGTTATTGTCGTGTCCAATAAAGAGCTTCAGATGTCTCCGTGCATCTCCATCACAGCAGTCGCAATGTCCTCTATCTTGGGTGTGTAAAGCTGCTGTTCTGGGTCCATGTCAATTTTCTGTTGTTGTTGTCGTGTCCAATCTAGAGCCTCAGATGTCTCCATGGATCTCTATGACATCAGTCGCAATGTCCTCATCTTGGGTGTATAAAGCTGCTGTTCTGGGTTCATGTCAATTTCCTGCAAGGCTGCGGCCATTGCTGGGCATGAGAATATGTGGGTAGACGTTAGTTCTACACCAGGATAATTGTCTTCTATTCATTATATAATACATATACTTTTTTAAATCTAAAGAGATTAGAAAACTAATCATTTTATTTAGAGAATATATATCTCATGTAGCAACTACATATACATAATAATAAACACCGTTAGATAACGGTGTATTCTAACTATAGTATATAAAGGCGTTTATTATGATTAGTTTTTATACTCCTGTAGAAGGGCTGAAATTCCCGAAAGCTTGGGAATGCACTAATAAAATGAAAAAAAAAAAACTCGATCTCCATTTCGTCACGTTAACAAAATCGACATGAGCTATCGCAAATAATTTATTAACCTGTGATAGCGTGTCTCTTTAAAAATTGGTCACTAAACAGCTATGGTCGTTAAAGATGGTGTATTTGATGCCACTATCAGGACCATACTTATTAAGCTTAAACTAATGAGGATTTAGGATGAAGGAGTTTAGGAAAGGTCTGTGGAAGATGTTGAGGATCACCTTTCTATAAACATTTCTTCCTTTTCCAGATCAGGTCCAGATATGTATACAGCATTTGATCATTGAGATCTACCTCTCCCATGTAGCTATCATAGCAGACTTTCTTCTGTCGGTAGTCTAAAATACTTTACCAGAAGAAGCATCAAAGAATGTTGAAAGGAATTTCACTGGAGACTTTTCTTTTCTTTGTGAGCCAGAACCAGTAGATTGTTATTTACCATGCAGATAAGGCTTCTGAGTCCTACCTTTACAAATAAAGACGTCAGGCAGGTGGACATTTGTAGTGGATGTCTCCATTTCATTCTGTGTACCGTTTAGACGAACCAAGCCTACTGCTAGTGTATTATCAACATTGATAATGGGCTCATTCTCTATCGGCAGGTTCTCTGGCACCATCCAATGTGGACAGATGATGCTTACCTTCGTACAAAATGGAATGCACAGCCCATGATTTATGTGATCCATGGATAAAATATTGTTTGAAGTCTTCAACAGGTCTCGTTTCACTCCCTTCTTATCAAGACTTTGTGGGGGCCGAGAGACTTCCTTCCAACCTGGTGGGATGACAGACCACACCGTCGGCAAAAATGCAAGCGGGGCCATGAAATAGGAGATTACCACCGCTGCGTGGCGCGGAGCGGCAGATCGGCGGAAGTCAATCAGAACCCAATAGACATTCTAGGGTGTTGTCCTTTTGTCTTCCTTTATCAACTTCCATAAAAATGTAGCTGGATGTTAATACCAATAAACAATAACTTTGAAATACTTTTCTGGGCCATCGCTGGACTTAACAAATCGACACACCACAACTTTCCATCCTTTCTGATCCTAACTACTCAAATATTTTCATTCTTCTCTAAATCTATATTTCAGATGCTCCAATTATTTCTATTCTTTATCCATTCACCATATTTCTCAAACACGTGTTTTTTCTGTGTGTGTGCATTGTATTTATTTTTAAAATAAATTTTTATTCTCTGTAGGAAAAAGTGAAAGTTGTATAAGCTTATGATTTTGCTTTGTTTTAAAAATGAAGCGATGTTGGTTCCATATGCTTGAATTGGATATTACACCTTATTTATATATATTTTATTACTTAAAAAGGAACACAACAAAACAAAAAAGAAACTACAATTGCAAATGATTTGATAACTAACTAACTGAAAAAAAATAGCTGTAATATTCCTTATAATAATATTATAATCTACTCTGTTTAATTAATTTATTTTTGATTGTTTGGATTTGGCAGCACTGTAATTATTGTTGTTGTTATGAATCTATTAAAAAAGTGTATGTTTGACATTAGAAAGATATATAATTGAAATTTGTTTATTAATTTAATAAAGCATATTTGTTTATTTAATCGAAGGAACATCACAAAAATGGCGCAGCCGACAGGATCGATCATCCTGCATTTTAAGAATAAAAAGGTAATTGGCTATAGCTTTAACCCTGATGCTAATGTTCTATCTATCCCTGAAGAATTTCAATTGCCCATTTATCACGAGCTCGTGTTTAAATGTGGAAAGAATCTAACTTCTTACTATTTAGAAAAGGGGGGGGATTCTAATAGATTTGTTAAAGTTCCATCAAAAATAATTGAAATATACAAAAATCGATCATTTGATGATTTACAAATTTGCGTAATGGATGAGGATGAATTAGATGCAAAATATCTATTAACAGAAGACACTTTTAGCAAATTGATAACTACTGTAGCAGAACAACAAAAACTAGTTAATTCTTTAGTTCAAAATTTTTTAAAGTTTAAACCAGCATGAATATGCACCAAGACATGTCGAAATGAAAGCACCTGAATTCTCCGGTAATAACTTAGATCCAGCCACTTGGATAACCCTATATGAAAATGTCTGTGCAAATAATGGTTGGGTAAAAGATCAATCCAAAATATATGGTATGAGAAACCACCTAGGGGGAACTGCACAATTGTGGTTCGATAGCAGATTTGCTGATGAATGCAACTTTAGCTAGGAAACATGGAAAGAAGATTTTGTATCCTCATTTGGGGATACACCCATAGATAAATATGATAGGGCGTTCAAGTGGAGATATCGAGGCGGCTCTCTGATCGATTACTTCCACCAAAAACAAAGGAAAATTCGATTAGGGATGCCCGGCTTAAGTGAAAAGCTATTGATAATTGGAGTGATTCACGGGCTACCACCAGATATGCAGAATCAGTTGTCCACTGTGAAAATCGAAAACAAAGAGACTCTTCTTCAGCTGCTGAAAAATATCCGTCCCAGTTTGGAGAAAAAACCTTTTGAACCCAAGCCCTACCAGACAACTGGCAACACAGTGGTCAAGAAGCCAGCCTATTTTGCCCAACTTGATCAAATTGAGGAGGCATCACAGACAATGAACAATCAAAGTAATTCTGTGTTTTCTCTTAAAAAAAAACTAAATTTAGAGGGTTGTTCGATCCCGATGACAAAATCGATCCTATTTTTGTCTTGCAAAAGTCCCGATTCTATGTTTCCCGTTATTATAAATGCTGTAAAACTTGTTGCTTTCTTGGATCCAGGTTCTTCTATCAATCTAATGAGAAGAGACCTTTTGGTCAAATATAAATGGAAAAGTTATCCATCAGAGACCACGATAACAACGATTGACGAAAGTCATGTCCGAGCTACTGAGAATATTGAGGTGGAACTTCAGGTTGACAATCAACAGAGAATGATGACGGCGACAATATTGAGGGAGATGCCATTCGAACTGTTAATAGGAAAGCCCACCATGAGGGATCTCCGAATTCAATGGAACTTTGGGACTGATGAGATTAAGTTTTTGTCTTTGCGGTCAAAAGAAGTTATTTTTACCAGTGATGACCTGATCACTATATTCCCCAAGCTTTGCAATGTCTCCAAAAAGGAATTACCATTGCACGAGATCGACTTTCTATTGAAGTCCAATAATAACATCGTGGCGTGTAAACCTTACCCTATGTCAGATCACAAGAGAGCATGGACTGCTGGAAAAATCAAGGAGATGCTAGATGGGGATATTATTACTCCTTCTACTTCTGAGTACGCATCACCTTGTATTCTAGTTCCTAAACGGACTCGTCCTACCGACTCTGTATTGACTATCGACAGTTGAATAAAGAGACCCTTTTGGACCCTTTTCCTAGAATCGACTCAATCATTAATAAATTTGGGGGTTGTCGATACTTTACAAAAATTGATTTGAAGGATGGGTTTTGGCAAGTCGGTCTAGCCACGAGAAGATTTTCTGCTTTTGTAACACCTGATGGACTTTATGAGTTTAAGAGACTACCGTTCGGGGTGGAAAAATCCACCTCCTAGATTTCAAAGGATTATGAACGAGATGTTGGCTGATTTATTGGAACTCAGAGTGGTTGTTTACATTGACGATATTTGTTGTGACGCCCCCAACCCTTGAAGAATGTGCTTCCCTCAGCTACAAAGTTCTCAATAGACTGAATCAATATAATATGACAGTGAACTTGGGCAAGTGCCAAATTTTTGTATCTGAGGTGGAACTTTTAGGTAGACTTATCAACGGTAACTCAAAGCAAATGAAGGAGGAAGTAATCGAAAAGGCTAAACTAATGAAACGCCCATATAATCTTAAGTCACTACAATGTTTAACTGGATTTACAGGTCATTTTCGGGCCTATATACCAAACTATGCCACGATAGTTCGACCGTTGGACAACCTGAAGAAAAAATATTCTAGTTTTATCTGATAAATGTGAAGAGGCCTATTTAAAACTTATTGATATCATCACGTCGAAACCACTACTGGCAATCCCGGATGAGTCATTGCCTTATGAAATGTCAACAGATGCTTCATATTATGGAACAGGGGCTATTCTATACCAGAGAGACGTGAATAAAAGGAGGTCACTTCAACTCAGAGTGATTAGTTATTATTCCTGTACATTTTCCAAGGCGGAACAAAATTATTCTATCACTGAAAAATAATGCCTTGCTGTGTTGAAGGCTGTCAAACACTTCAGATGGTATTTGGAAGGCAAGTCTTTTGTTGTCCACACGGATAATCGCGCATTGACACAGCTAATTTCCTGTGGCCATCTCCGGGATCGACTTGCGAGGTGGCAGCTGTTTCTGAGCTCATTCGAAATGAGAGTGAACCACCGTTCTGGCAGGGAGCTCAGCGATGCAGACGCGCTGTCTAGATTGGCTGTAGAAACACCTAATTCCAGCGATCAAACCGTACTGTTTGTTAAACATCAGAGTATTCCTTCAAAATTAGAAGATTACGGGAAATATTTTGTCCCTCACGAACATCGAACTTCAATTTTATCTATGTACCATGATGATCCCTTATCAGGAGGACATTCGGGGTTTTGGAGACATTATAAAATGAAGCAACGCTTTGTTTGGCCTGGTATGAAGAATGACATAAGGAAATATGTATCTTCTTGTCCTATCTGTCAAAGGGTCAAGTTCAAGTATAAGAGCCGTCCTTCAAAGATGAGTTTGCCCCATCAATCAAGGGTACCTTTCCATACTGTACATGTAGATTTCGCCGAGGCTCCTTCTAACATCAAGGATAAGAATTCAACATTTTTACTAATTATTGACGAGGCTACTAGGGTGGTTTAAGCAAAGGCAATGAAACAACATGGCCGTGCTCTAAAAAAATATTTCAACGAACATGAAGATCTGAAATCAGTGAGAACTATAGTCTCCGATCAAGGGAGGTCATTTGTGTATGGAGAATTCCCTAGGTGGGCAACCTCCAAAGATATCCGATTAATAACTACTTCTCCTTATCACCCTGCAGGAAATGGTTTAGCGGAACGAGCTATACGAGATATAAAGACCTTTCTCTCGTGCTATCCTCACTTCAAGGGTGGATGGAAAATGCCTTAGAAGCGGCAGTACGCTACCATAATAGATCCTACAACTCCTACCTGGGTTGCTCCCCTTTATTCAAACTTACAAAAACTTCCCCTGTTTTACCTGCCGATAAAGAGCTTAATCTTCACTGTCCCCTTTATGAAACAGAAAAAAGTCAAATTGAGCAAAACCTCTACCGACAAAAAACAAAGTTTTATAATAACAGTCGTAAGAAGGCCCTGCCACCAGAGATGAATATCGACGATTATATTTTGGTAAGACATCAGAATGTTGGAAAGGAATGGAAGCTATCTGATCCGCATCGAGTGACAAGGGTAACCAAAATGGATGGCCACCCCAAATATATTGAATATGAGTCTGACGATAAAACTCCAAGAACGGCTCACATCTCCAATATACAACCTTATCTGCATCGACATCCCAGGAGGGATGAAGTCGCTTGAAGTCGGGGAAGTTGTAATACACCTTATAATAATATTATAATCTACTATGTTTAATTAATTTATTTTGATTGTTTGGATTTGGCAGCACTGTAATTATTGTTGTTGTTATGAATCTATTAAAATAGTGTATGTTTGACATTAGAAAGATGTATAATTAAAATTTGTTTATTAATTTAATAAAGCATATTTGTTTATTTAATCGAAGGAACATCACAATAGCAAAAATAATAATTATTAAAAATTGTATATGTCTGCCAGAAAAATGCTTCTATGAATTAAAAAATACGAATAATTACAAAATTAAAACATAAACTTCAAACTTGAAAAATGTTGATATTACAAAATCAACATTTGATAATGACAGGAGTAGAAAGAAAAGAAAATCAGAAAACAAAGATTCAAGTCAAGGAAGTAGGACAGTCAAGTGGAAGAAGACAAACTTCGGCCACAGCTCTTCTGAGGTCTCCATCCGCCGTCTTGACTGAAACCACACGTACCAACCCATCTTCTCCCGGATACACCTGATTGATCCGTCCCATTCTCCAATTGAGAGGAGGAAGGTTGTCCTCTTTTAACAAAACCAATATTCCAATCTTGATGTTGTCTACTGGTTTCAACCATTTTGGTCTGTTCTGTAGTCAGGAAAAATATTCACATGACCATATTTTTAAAAAGTCTGTCTTGATCTGTTCAACCAATTGCCATCATCCTTTAAGACTGGAACCGCTTTCTCTAACTAGAGATGGGACTGCAGTCAGTGGCATTCCAATGAGGAAATGTCATGCCGTCAACGCAGTCAAGTCTTAAGGATCATCTGTTAGAGGGCACAATGGTATTGAATTTAGACATGCCTCTATTTGGGTTAGCACAGTTGTTAATTCTTCAAATTTTAATTTAGTTTTACCCACGATTCTACGTAGATGATATTTTACAGATTTTATTCCTGCCTCCAATAGTCCTCCGAAATGAGGTTAGTATGGAGGTATAAAATTCCATTTGATCTCTTCTGAAGAACCAAAGTCATGAATGTTTGAATTGAATAACTTTCTTAAGTCTTTGTAAGCCGACAAAATTAGTATCATTATCAGTGTTTATTTCTGCTAGTCGACCTCTACGGGCAATAAATCTCCGAAGAGCAGCCAGGAAGGCCTCTGTTGTTAAGTTGGTAACGAGTTCTATGTGTATGGTTTAGAGAAAATGCAGATTAATAATGCAATATAAGCCTTATCACATCTTGCATTTCTCAAATTCGATGTTTCACATTCACCGGTCTAGCAGATTCAATTCCTGTTTTAATGAATGGTCTTGTCCAATTGATCCGTGATGTCGGCAAATTGCCCATCAGTTGTTGTAAATCTAGAACATTTAATGTATTTAAACAGAATTTGTTTTACTAGCCATCGACCTGATGGTATCCAATATTTTTCTCTGATGGCTGATAGAGTTAATTGTACACCTGCATCTAATAGTCTATCATGGTAATGTCTTATTACTAATTGAGTAATATAATGTGCCTTAGGTAAAATAATTGGATGTTTTTGATAAAAACTCAAAAAAGCATTATTTATTCGTCCACCCACTCTGAGTAATCCACCTTTATGAAGAAAAGGAATCAATTTTATTAAAGTACTTTTCCACTTAACGGTTGTAAGACCTCTAATTGTCTAAAATCTATGTAGTAATCCTTTTGTTGAGCACATCGGATAATTCTGTTGAAAGAGGTCTCAATTTCTTCAAGTGATAATGCTCCGGATTTTTCTTTTTTGAGAGGTCTTCGACAATTATTGTGCTGAGAAGATGTAAGAAAACATCTACCTATGTTTCCCCACGTGACGCAGCGGAGCGTGACCTCGGCTGCACGGGTGAGTCAGTTGTTGTTTAGCTCTCTGTATGAACGGACATTAAAACATGGTGGCAGCGATAACTGGATAAAATACGAACCCGTATATTGCAAAATATCGATTTTTGCGTACCTTGGAAGATAATTCAACATGGCTCAGATTCAACCTCCAGAAACTTTCGACTTCTCGACTCCCAACGAATGGCCCAAATGGAGGAAAAGATTCGAACGATACCTCGTGGTCAGTGGAATGAAGAAGAAAGAGGAGGCGGACAAGATCGATTTGTTCATGTACTTGATGGGCGACCGCGCGGATGATATATTCAGGACCTTCAAGTTCGAAAAGGAGGAAGAGGCAACGAAAATTGATTCCGTCCTCAAGGCGTTCGACAGCCACTTCTGTGTCAGAAAGAATATTATCTACGAACGTGCGAAATTTAATTCAAGAATCCAAGAGGATCGGGAGCCAGTGGACGAATTCATCACTTCATTGTACAAATTGGCTGATAGTTGCGAATTTGAGGGTCTTCATGAGCAGTTGATCCGTGACCGAATAGTGGTTGGAGTGAGGGACAAAGCTTTGTCTGAAAGAATGCAGTTGGACAGCGAACTGACTTTGGAAAAGGCGGTGAAAATGGTTCGACAGCAGGAAGCCGTTCGACAGCAGCAAGTCGACCTGCAGCGTCCCTCAACAAGCCAAAAGGTCAGTCAGGTGAAGTTCAACTCGAAGAAACAATCACCGAAACAACAACAGCAGCCTTCGAGGAAGAAGGAGAAGTCAGCCAAAACAAGATCACGATGTCCAAAGTGCGGAGGTTTCACCCACAGGGAAGGACAGGCTTGCCGTGCTGAAGGACAAAAATGTAACCTGTGTTCAAAAACTGGCCATTTTGCAAATTGCTGCCCAGATAAGCAGGCGAAGACTGCGGAAGTCAAAGCTGTTTCTGAACTTGATGAAGAAATTGGTTTTCTCCTGGAGGTCTCAGCTGTGGAGGATTCATCTAATCTCGATGATGATGAAGGCGAGTGCAGGAGGCGATGGACAGCAGAAATCCAAGTCAACGGGAAACAGGTGAAGTTCAAGCTCGACTCCCAGGCGGATGTTACATGTGTTCCTCTGTGTCTCTTCAAGAAGATAATGGGACAGCAACGACTAGTGAAAAGTGATATCAACCTTAGAGCTGCTGAATTTTCCGAACTTCAGACTGTGGGTATGTTTATATCAACGCTGCGAAATGGCAATTATGAAATCAAGGAGAAGATTTATGTCATTCGTCGTTTGGGTGAACCTCTTCTGAGTCGCCGGGCATGTGAGCTCTTGAACCTGGCGAGGCGAATTGAAGTGGTTGCGACGAGAATTAACCCGATCAAAGACGAGATGTTGACGAAGATATTTGAAGCTCAACAGGAAGATACGACCCTGAAAGCAGTAGTCAACTACCTTGAGCAAGGCTGGCCAGATAAGAAGAAGATGTCACCGGCTCTGCTCTCTTATTGGCATGTCAAGGATGAACTCGGCGTTCAAAATGGACTACTGATGCGTGGCTGTCGTCTTGTTATTCCAGCAAGTATGAAACTGGAGATCCTAGATAAGTTGCACGCTGGGCACTTCGGGATTACAAAAACAAGACTTCGCGCACGTGAGACGGTATGGTGGCCTGGAATTTCGGAGGAGATCGCAGAAACGGTCAGAAAGTGCAGTGTCTGTATCCAGGAAGCCGTCTCAAAACATGAACCTTTGATACCAACCAACTTTCCTACACGACCGTGGCAAAAGATTGGAATGGATTTGTTCAAGTTCGAGAATAAGTGGTATCTAGTCGTCATTGACTATTATTCTCGCTTTCCTGAAATGATTCAGCTGGATCGGCTCACAGCCAATGTGGTGGTGCGTAGTTGCAAATCCATATTTGCCCGACATGGAATACCAGAAACTGTTGTAAGCGATAATGGGACGCAATTTGGAGCTGCTCGTGAGTTTGCAAATTTCGCAAGGCAGTACGGATTCACACATGTCACCCTTTGGAGAACGGTTACAGCCCTGCTGAGCTTCTCATGGACGTAAACTCCGAACGACCTTGCCAATTGCACCAGAGAATCTTAATCCAAAGTTGGTGGACTCTCAGGCCCTGAAAAGAAAGGAGGGGAGAAGGAGAAAGGATATGAAATCCAGATATGATCGACGCTGCGGAGCTACGGACATGGAGGAGCTATCCGAAGGTGACACGGTTTGGATTACAGATATGCGAACCTGGGGGATTGTAAAGAAGAAAGCATCGACACCAAGGTCGTATATGGTTGATACTCCAGTTGGGACTTTACGTCGAAACAGGTTCCATCTACGAAAAGGAGTTGCAGTGCAATATCCAGCCGACCCATCGACGCCGACCTTTTCGGGAGAGGAACTGGTTAAAAATGAAAATACCCCAGTTGTGGATTATCCCTCTAACGACTCAGAAGACGGCCAGATAAGAACCCGGAGTGGACGAATTGTTAAACCTGTGGATCGCCTTCATTATTAATTATATTATGCATTTAAAGTTTGTAATGTATATATATATTTCAAGTCTTAAAAAGGGGGATGTGCTGAGAAGATGTAAGAAAACATCTACCTATGTTTCCCCACGTGACGCAGCGGAGCGTGACCTCGGCTGCACGGGTGAGTCAGTTGTTGTTTAGCTCTCTGTATGAACGGACATTAAAACAATTATAGAAGAAACGAACAATCCATCCTGTTATCCTTTTTAATTTTTTCAATGGTGAATATCTTGTTATGAATGAATAAGATATGTTCCTTTTGACAAAAAGGTTGGTCTTAATTCTTTGTTCACTTAAGCATTGCTCATTTATCACCGGTATAGAGTCTATATAGGGTTGTGATGTTGTTTTCAACCATGGTGGACCGTACCACCATAACTCAATGATCCAATGATATTCCCCTGGATGCAAGATCAGCGGGATTGTACTCTTCTTTGACGTGCATTCAAAACGAGTCTAGTCAGCTGAGCTAGCAATAGCGATGCACACAATTCCAAGCGTGGAGTCGTAGTGGTTTTTAAAGCAGCTAATCGGGTTTTCGCTGCCAATAGATATGCATCATGTATTGAGGAATTATGGATTATCTTGATATAAACCATTGCAGCATATGCCCTTTGTGAGGCATCAGCAAATCCATGTATAAGTTGTAAGCTCATAAAGTCTTATCCATCGAGGTATCTGTACCTGGTGTAGTGATGCTAGATCATTTTGTAATGCCTTCCACGATTCTTGTAATCCAACTGGAATAGGCTCATCCCATGTTAGTTTTGCAGCCCATAATGTCTGAATCATCAACTTGTTTTAAGCATCACCGGCGTAAACCAACCAGGGGGTCATATAATTTTTCCATTTGTGATAAGATATTTCGCTTAGTTGGGAAGTTCTTGATTATTTCAAATTTCCCTAATCCTATTTCATCATTCTTCGGGTTCAAATTAATGCCCAATTAAAAAAAAATAAGAATAATTACAAAATTAACATATAAACTTCAAACATTCTCTTATCTTTTTTGTTGCAAGAGGGCAGGTCTTATAAACAATGTTTTGAAAAATATATATTATTAATAATGTGGAATAATGGAGATCCACTCCGGGACGTCGTCCAAACGGATTGGGTGACATCAAAACAAACAAGCCCCAGCGGCACCAGCCGCCAACAAAGGAAGAGAGCACGGCCTGGTCTGCTGCTGACCAGTTGGGTGTTTTCCTCTGTCCTCTAACATGTTTTAAATAAAGTTATTTTGAAGGAAATATTTCTCTTTCCTTTCTGCTATTTATTGATCTGATTTAAATCCTTGCAACAGCCAACAAAAGAATCATCACTGCGAATTCATCTACCGAATTTCGCATCTGTGTTTTGTGAAACGATTACCAGATATTTCTTCACAAATAAATTTATCATTATTAATTATAGTATGATTCGTTTGCTATAAAATTTACCTTAACTATAATTCTTAAAATAATAATAATAATATTATTTTTTAAAGGTAATCATAGATATATCAAGATAATCAAACATATATTTTGTTTTTAAAAATAGCTAAGTAAATCTAGTTCTAAAATATGATCACAGATGGCAGCAGTTGCATTGCCAATTCTAACGTTTGCCTTCCAGAAATTTTACAACGATATTAGATGCTGATAAAAATGAAGATAATTAATTTTTAAGTTTATTTTCAATTATGAAAAAAAACATATTTGCCCCCTCTTTATTTATAGAAGGATAGTTTTAAGGTATATTAGATTATATTTATACACGTGGCCTTTTTTTTATTAATTAAAAAAATAATCAAGAAATTAGTTACAACTACAAACATTCACCAAAACCTCCCAATATTTTTCATCGCAGTAAGAACAATAGGATATCTTCTATATATATAAAAATGAATGTTTGTATGTTTGTTGGTTGGTTGGTTGGTTTGTATGTCCGGTATACAAATTCGCAGTAGTTCACTAATTCAAACCAAAATTTCAATACAGAGGTAAAAAATAACGAGGATGACGATAGGCTATTTAAAAAAATATATAAATCAATTATTAAAACTATATATTCAAATTATTCTAAATAGCTCATCTAGAACGCGGTGGAATCTGATGGCGGGGCGCGCCCATTGGACGCCTGCGACACGTGGCTTCCCTGTGCGCGCGCATGCGCCGGGAAGGCACTCGCACGCCGGCAGCCGACGGGAGCAGTCGCTTGCTCGCCGGGAGTCCCCTCGCCCGCCGGCAGCCGACGGGAGCGGTCGCTTGCTCGCCGGGAGTCAACGGGCGCCGACATTTACTCGCTGGCAGCCAACGGGCACATGTTTAATGTGTTTGAATAATACATTTAATCATGTAAACCCAACCCGGGCGTTGCCGGGCAACCCTAGGAAGCAAGATGTATACAAGGTGTAGACAAGATGAAGACAAGATTAAAACGTTTTTAAAATATATTCGCACTCGGGTAAAACCCGGGCGTTGCCCGGGCCATTCGTCTAGTATTATATAAAAAGGCGTACCTGGATCTGTAAAGAAAAAAATATTTTTTTTGTTTTTCTTTACAGATCCAGGTACGCCCTTTTATATAATCTTAATTAATGGATCGCCTTTTGACTCAATAGGATATATTGTTTTTTTATTTTTCGAAAAATAAAAATTCGCGTTTTAATAGATTCAGTTCTAAAATGCTATATTTTAACAAAATAACTTGTAATCTTTTTTGATACACTTATGCCTTTTTGAAAAATCATACAAATAATCAAACTTACCTATTCAAATATAGAAAAAATGCGATTTACTATTATATAATATAAAAAAAAAAACTTTGCGCAATAAATTTATTTATTTATAGACAAGAATACATAAACTTATTGCGCAAGGTTTTTTTATATTATATAAACTTACCTATGCAGATATCGATGATATAGAAAACATTAGATCAACCAATTTTAAACCTCTTTTCTGCATTTCCAGTGCTTTTGGGGCAGTGCTGTTGTTATTAATGTTACTGATCGTACAATATTACATATCTCTTAAGCATATTAATAATACATGGACGATTATTTCCAACAACAAGCCATTTTTTGGGGTCCTATGCCGTACAAAGAATTCACCCAGATGCATAATTGCTTTGAAAAATGAGTTAGTCATTTACAGGTTATCATTCATTTACATACCATTTACATATGGCTCTCTTTCCTCAATATTTCTTCTCTTGCGCAGCACTGTAAAATATGTACGATTAATTAAACCTTGTATATAAAGAATATTGTAAATATTCTCAACACACTAAGGGGTATTGCGTTTAAATATATATGCATATTGGATAAAAATTACAAATATTCTTTATAATTACATTTTAGACATTTGTTTCTTATAGTATATCAAAACTGTCTGCTGAGAGATAGTTCTAATTATTTGTATCATAGAGAAAACATAAATGCCTAAAATATTTGCTAAGTTTATCTCGATTTAAATGGAAATCTAAAATATATTGTAAATTTTCTCTCTAGTGCTTTTATGACCAATTACAATTAAATTTGGATCATTGAAAGTTAGATACCTATATAAATTTATTCCAGGGTTTTCTAAATAAATTTGCATATATAATTTTCATTCTAAATTTTCTTTTCAAACATATTTTTATAGTTGAATTTATAAAAATATAATATGAAGAAACAGTTCTTATAGCCAAATTATTTTGTCAAGCTTCTCATTTGTTTTTAATTGAAAATTTAGGTTTCATTTTAAAATATAAAAGTGAAAATTCTTTATTTCAAATGAAGAACTAAAAGGAAATTTATTAAACCTCTTTATAATGCATATAAGAGAGATAACTTGTTCAACTTTTAATATGAAACATAAAAATGCGTATCTAAAAATACGTTTTCGTAAAAACATCTGAAAAGAGAAACGTAGACATAAATATAAATAGAAATAAAGTATATATATATTCCACAAATAAAATTTTATAAAATATTATTTAGTGTTATACACACACACAACGTAAAATAATATCATAAAATATATATAGCCCAATATGAATATGTTTAGTACATTTTCGAATAATTTCGATATGTTTCTAAAATAAAAGTACCAAGAAGGCGTAAAAAATATATATTTTTTAAAACAGGAAATATTTTTTATAAAACGCATTTAGTCAGCAGATAAATCAATAATCAAGACCGAGAGACGTTTACAGACGATTTTAAAATCTCAAATCTTTCTTTACCAGACAACTCACGCGACCTACCTTTTAGAATAACTTTTAGAAAGAAATCGATAAAATGCTTCATTGAGCTTACATATTATAAATAATATTAGGAAAACTGCAAGAAAAAAATGGATATTCATATATAAATAATATTCTAATAATTGAAAATACCATATAGATTAATAATTAGTAAAACTTTTGCGATGGCGCTAAATAGGTATTATATTTATTTAAAATTAAATACCTATCTTTAGAGGTTTTAAAAATAATAAATTTAATAAATTATTTTCTTTTTGAAATGTATATAGACTTGAATATATCTTTGTTCCTATAAAATATTTAAGGGAAATAAATCAATGAACTATTTTCAAAACTAATAATGATTGAATAAGTTTTTGAAAAATCTCGAGAATTCAAGCTATTCTCAAGCGTTTTTCAGATAACGATATTTTTGAAGTAAAACAATATATTCATTTTTTGTTTTAAAAATAATAAATGTAATAAATTATTTTCTTTTTGAAAGAGGTATATAGACTTGAATTTCTTTGTTCCTATAAAATATTTAAGGGAAATTAATCAATGAACTATTTTCAAAACTAATAATGATTGAATAAGTTTTTGAATAATCTCGAGAATTCAAGCTATTCTCAAGCGTTTTTCACATAACAATACTTTTAGAAGTAAAACAATATATTATATTTTTATTCATTTAATACGTATCCCTCTTTTCTTTTAACACAAAATAAAAATAGGGTTGAAAAATATAGTAAAGCTTTTGATAAAAAAAGTTCACGAATAATTAACTGAGCTTGAAAGAAAATGATTCATATCTTTTTTTTATTATCTCTTGTTTAATAACTTCCAGCACTCAGTTTTCTAAAGAAATTTCCGGAGAGCTCTTCCGATAAAAGCAAAAGAAGAAAAATGGAACGACGCCAACTTGGCATGGCGCCAAACTCGGTAGTTGCAGAATAAATTTGCTGAGCTCTACTTGAAATATCTTTTGGTTTAATACTAGTTTAATATAACAGGCGCACACAACCATTTTTTAAAATATAAATTCTTCTATGGAAATTTCTATTTTACCGTATATTTAATTAAAATATTTAATTATATTTGAAATTAAATTGCATAACATTTTTGATTTTAAAATTAAATATATGTTTGTAAGATATGCCATTCGATATTATGCTTGAAAATATTTAAATGAAAATGGAAAGCTATAAAGTTTACATGGAATTTAATATAGTAAATGTTCATGAAATAAATTCAATAAAAAAAATATTGTATAAAAGATTGATGCAATATTTTAGATTAAAAATAATAATAATGCCGAAGAAAGAATTCAATTTCTAAAAAAAAAAACTAATTTAAAAAAGGCTATATTAAAGAGTTGATTGCTATATCGATTGAAGTGTAAAAAATAAAAAAATAGCGAAAAAAAAAGGTTTTTCTGGCAATCTATTTGATTGATCATACTAATCTATATAATATTTTGGAATATAGAAAAGCATTTTATATGCTCCTTTAATATACTATTGAAAAATTTGGAGAAGCTGTCTATATTAATTCATTTATACATAATTGCACAATAGATTTGTTTAACAATTGAAAACTAGTTTTATCATTTAGCTGAATTCTACGCTCAATAAAATTGTTTATATTCCTTTAATTTAAATGCTAAAATACTTAACTTGAGGATTTGGTTAAAAAAATCAGAATAATAAAAAATTTTGTTGTGTGAAATTTTTATAAAATATCGTTTTTACACGTAAGAAATTGGAAATACAAACACTAGAATGATTCGGCAATTTATTTATGGCAAGAACTAATTAAAATTTAATAAATACTAGAGAGACAATGTAGCAAGTTTATAGAATAGCAAAATATAAAAATATTAAAATTGTAAGTCGGTGCATAAAATAATAAATATTTTTCTTCCAAGAACTCCTTCCCTATGATACCCACGGATTACAAATCTTGTTGCTACTGATATGGATCTGACGTGCTTCTGTCAAGTATGCCGTCGAAGTATTGGAAGTTTGTCCCTAATGGCTTTGCTTCCTTTTTCTTGCAGCGTGAAGAGTAGCTTTGTCATCCTATCGTCTATAGGGGTAGCGTCTTCCTGGAGGGAAGTTTTGGCTTTGACACGGGGATGGAATACTGGAGCAAGTACCGGGAAAATGTAGCACATAGCACCCAATGGCATCGAAGTTTTCACGGCAATCTTCAGTTTGTCTCCCCATATCTACCCAGCATCTCCACAAAATGTCACGTAGTAAATTAGTCAAACCAAACTTCAGGATAACAAACCAATTTCTTTTAAGGCAAAACAACAACAATAATAACAACAACACTGACAAAAACATTTGTTAAAATAGCAGAATTACAATGAGGGAAATTTACAGAGTTTGTAAAACATAAATATTAAAATACGTATAATGTTAATAAAACAATAACTATTTTGCTACAATAAGCACGTGTAATTATATATTACATTTATATATACATATGAGCGTTTTTTAAATATTCTATTGTTTTTTTTTACTGCGCGTGTTATCATTGAACTCCCAAAATTGAATATATAGGTAATTGAAAATGGGAATGTAATGAAAACTATTTTTTTCTCAAAAGGTTTTATCATATACTCCAAAGGTTATATCATTTTCATGTATAAAACTGGGAATTGAAATACTTTAAAAGCCTAAAATACACTTCTTCTAAGGGAATTCTTTAAAGATTATTGGGTTAACATAAACGAGGTATTGGAATTCCATCTTCCATTTTATTGATTTTTTATAATTTTTCAATGATAATTTTTAACAAATTCCATATATCAAACTTTAAATAAATTCCTATTATACCAATAAATTCGTAATTTATTAGATCACTAGTAGAAAAAAGATAATTTTACTATAAAGTTTTATTTTTAGAAATTTCAATATTCTAATGTGGTATGAAAAAATACATATTAGTTTTAAAAATTTAATTTATTAATATTTCTAATTTTTTAATCTTATTTTTTGATATTTAAATGTTGATATTTATTTTATTGAAATATCATAATATATTATACTATCGTATATTCATTTTCAAATAAAATTTAGCTATGCATTCTATTTTATGATCCATAAACCTTTTACTATATGAATATTTTTTTAAAAGAGACGCATAGCTTTTAAAACAAAATAGTTAAATAACAGCTTTAAATAAGTATTTCCTTGATATAGATTTCTAGTGCGTTGATGCATTGATTTTATACTTCATATTTTAGTTTTTATCTTGAATAAATATCAGAGAATCAATGGCTTCAAGTATATACATTCAAAAGAAATAGCTATTTAATAAAATTTGTTCTGGCATATTTCTTTACATGCATTTCTTTGTAACTCTAACTATATTTCTTTATATTGTGGCCAAACTATTTTCTTATTCTTACTTCAAATGAACTTTTAAAGTAAAGATATAAATGTATTCCTATAATTCGCGCAAAACAATAATCATTTAATCAATAAAATCATGAATTTAGCTAAAAAAAATATTCAACTCATGATTAAACAAACAATTCAACGCAAAAAAAAAATAATAATACAGATATATTCATTTAAGAGAAAGCAAATTCAATTTCGTAATAAATCAAGAAAATGAATTGGAAACAGGGTAACGCTAATTCAGTGATAAAATAGCGAGCTGAATTGCTTTCAGAACTCAGGGCTATGCACTTTTGACCTTTACATGGTTGCCTGGCAACACGGGAATTGATAAATGGTCGCCTAGCAACCCATGCTATTACCTCAGGCGAACTGATGCGCTTTGAGAAATTCTTTCAGGGTTCGAACATATATTCTCAAAGGCTTTTTTTATATTTCTTTTGGCATTTGTGGAATTCTAGGGGATCTTGAGATCGATTTCTCTTGGAACATCTCCAATTTCTTTTTTCATTGCCATTTTTGAAATTGTCACTGACTCTACCTTATATTTTTGTGATTATCCGGGGATTTTGAACAACTCTGTTTGTTTATGTAAATTAATTCTTCGAAATATTTAATTTAGCTTTTAAAGAAAAAAAAATATCATACTGTTTGAAACTTTTTCTTGTGTATTAAAAAAGATCCAAATGTCAAAGTTTCAAATACAATTACCGATTTTTCAAGAGTAAAAATGGAAATAATTAATTTTATTAGCTCATGAATTGTGAATTATTTGATTTTTAAATGTGATTTTATTTGTTTTATCAATATAGTATTTTTGATTTATAATTATATATTTGTAATTGTGTTTAGTTAACATTTTTAAAATGTGCTTTTATAAAAATATAGATTAACTAAAATTGAGTTTTATTGATTTTCTGGTGTACTCAAATATTTTATTTTATTCTGTGGCGCATCGATTTTCTGCTTTGGCCTAATCTTATAGCTGCTTTTGATTGATTTTTCGTCTGCTAATTTAATGTTGTTTTTGCGCGCAATTGATTATTGCAGGTGTTCGTTGACCTTGAATTTTCTCGCCAATTATTACGTTCGTTTGCACGGTTTTCGTTTGCTTTTTTTGGTTCGCGCGCGTGTTTTAAAAAATAAATATATAATTTTTCATTTAGTTTTTTAAATAAAATTTCATATATGCTATTTTAAAAAGTTATGCATTTTTTTTTTACTTTAAATGAATCAAAATCAAATTTTACCTTTACTTTTTTTAATCTTTAAAATATTTTTATTTTGATTGAATATTTTACTTTTAGTATCTTTATATATAACTGTATTATGAAAGGAAACTTTGTTAAGAGGATATTGATATAAAAAAAAGAATCAAATTTCATCAAATTAGATGTCAATGAGCTATTTGTTTACTACCCTTGCAATCTTGCAGAATCGGGTTGGTGACAAAGCCGATCAGCTTTGGCGAATTCAGAGCGTCCACTTAAAGACCATGGTTTGAGGCTATGACCCTCTTTGGTTTTCTTCTTTGATTTCACAGGTTCCACAAGGAATCCTTTAAATCTTCAGAATTTGGCAAAGGGATGCTTAGCTAGCAAAATGGTTAGGCCAATTTTGTGACCAAATATAGATGGACATTTCTTAGATGAATCGAGTTTGCTTTTCTTCTGACAAAATTTCCATTCATATTATGGCCATAGAATTAGCTTAGCCACCTAACCTCTTTGACGTAGCCCGCTCTTGACTGACGAGGGCCATAGATAGAATCCATAGTGAACGTTCTAGAATTTCCAATGCTGCCTTTGCCATACTAGATTCTTATAGTTTTGAACTATTGGTTTAGCGCTCGCTCGTAAAAATTTCACAAAGAATTGAACATTGGCAAAGCCTAAATTCAAAATATAATCAAACAGAAGAACGAAATAAATGAAGAATTTGAAAATAAAAAATACATTTAGCAAAAAACCCAATTTAGATGAAAAATCAAATGATTATTATTTAACGTACAAATTAATTGGCGATATACGAACCAAAAGGCTTCCGATTTATTCTACTTGAAAAACATGGCTGAAAACCAAATTCAAAAGTTTTCACTGGTTGGCATGAACGGTTTAACCCGCGATTCAAAACTTCAACTTTGGAACCATAAATTGGTAGTGGTGTTTAGTAAATATGCAAACTGAGGAGGAAGAGAATGGAGGAAAAAATAACCAAGCAATGTAATTGAACCTGAGCTTTATTTGTCCAATTAATTCTACGCTTATATTTTTTTCAAAGATATTCATGTAAAATTGCTTGAGAGTGTGTTGCAAATATGTTGCCTATAATTTTGTGTAACATTTTAAATTAATATTTTAAAATATTCCTTATTGTTTTTAAATTTCGAGTATGATAAAAATTTACAATTATAAATAATATTCTATGAAAAAAGAAAAACAACGGAGAAGAGAAAAACGTAAACAGAAGAACAGGAAAGAACAGATACTTTACGTTGCTCTTATATATCCTTTATTTTAATTTTATATGTTAATTAATATTTTAATGATTATATAATTGAAGTGATCCCTATCTTCCCATTTAAACACCCACAAAAAACCAACAATGGTTATGGGCCCAGCACGCTTCCACTGCGCCTAAAAAAGGCCTAGCGTCGCTAATACCAAAAGACTAACTTCTTTGGAATTCAACGGAAAGTTGATTACCGAAAAGGTATAGGAATATCTTCAGAAAATAGAGAGTAATGTGCAAATACCAAAATTTGATGGCAAAAATTTCGCCTTTTGGAAATTCTGAATTATTTCAATTCTGGAAGGAAAAGAATTGGACGCCATTTTGGAAGCTGATCCACCCAAAGAAGAAGAAAAGTTTAAAGAATGGAAAAAAAAGGACGCACAAGCCAAAGGTATTCTTACCTGTTCGATGACTGATTCCTTAGTTGCCTTGATTTTAACATGTACATGTAAAACTAGCAAGGAAATTTGGAAAGCTCTACATGCCAGATATGAGGGCGATAAAAGGAAGATAATAATTGAAGCTAGAAATGACGTTTTTTGATAGGTAATGAAAAGGGAAGAAAAATGGGAAGATTATCTCTACAGAGCGGAAAGACGTTTGAAACAAGCCAGAAATCTAGGCGCTGATATTGAAGACGAAGAGTTTATCACTTCAGTTATAAGAGGTTTACCCCACAAATACAATCTCATCGTACTTCAACTCAGCAACCAAGAAAAATTAACAATTTTTGACTTAAGAAACTCATTAAAACTCTACCACGAAGTATTTTCTAATGATACAAAGGAAGAAAATTCCTCAGCTTTTAAAGTCCGCAGCAAGGATAAATATAAACATTACAAAGAAATGAAAACACCAAAGACATACAAATGCTTCATATGCCACAAACCAGGACACAAGGCAGCTGAATGCTGGCACAACCCTGAAAAAAAGAAAAATACAAATGTAAAGCAAACATTTGCGTCACAAGGATCAAGTGGCTACAAAGCAAATACACCCAATAAAAATTCAAAGGCTACATTTGCCAAAGATGAAAATAGAAATGACTTTGCTAAACTTGTGAAGCAGCAAGACAATCTGGAACAACAATGGATTCTTGACAAAACAGATTCTTTTTGACAATAAGGGTGAACACATTCAGAATGAAGGAGACACTTTATTAACAGCATCAAAGATTGAAGACTTCTACATAATCAATTAGGTACTGATACATGTCTCCCACCAACCCCAAAAAATTTAAAAATCAGTGACACATCATGGGATATATGGCATAAAAGACTTGGGCACATCAACAAAGAATACATGAAAATGATGCAAAACAATGCACTAGCACACAAATTTAACTGCAATACAAGAAAAGATTTGAATTGTGTAACATTCACCCAAGCAAAATTCTGCAAAGCACCCAATCTCTTGATCTCCTACATGTTGATCTCATTGGCCCTATGCAACCAATCTCAATTGGCAAGGCAAAATATATTCTAACAATAGTGCATGATTATTCAAGAAAAATTGTTGACTTTGCTTAGTGTTATTAATGAAACTGATTCCAATAATTATTAATTAAACATTATATTTATTGATTAACAAGAGAGATAACAAAATATAAAAAGGAAACTTATATTGAAAACAAAGGAACTCTTTTTTTCTTGTTTTTTAGCGCCTATTTTCCCGTGAGCTTACACACACTCTGTGGTAACAAATAATTAAAATATGTACAACACACGCTCCCCTGTGTGTAAGCCCTAATCAGCAAGTCCAAGGCTATCTGCACATTTCCGTAGTTTGTCCTTAGGTAGACTCTTCGTTAGTATATCCGCCTCCATGTCTTCACTTTTAGTGTATTCCAGCTTGATTCCATTTTGAATTTCCTCTTTCACAAAATAATACTTTCGGTTTATGTGCTTTGTTCGTGAAGTAATCTTGTCAGATTGTATCCAGTTTATTGCAGCCTGGCTGTCACTTTTCAAGGTAATTGGGAAAGTTAAATTTTCACAAAGTTCTTCTAGTAATCCCTTCAACCATAATACTTCTGAAATGCCTTCACATATTGAAATAAGTTCTGCTTCACATGTAGACAAGGCTACTAAATTTTGCTTCTACTTCTCCAGTTTATTAAGTTGTTGCCAAGTTTGACTGTATAGCCTGAATAGGATTTTGCGTCTCGGGTTGTGCACCAGCTCGCATCAGTACTTATTGTGATATTGTTGTCTTTTGACTTATATGCCAACATGTTATCTCTTGTTCCCTTCAGATATCTATAAATCCTTTTAACTCCAGTTAAGTGTATTTCTCTTGGATCATTACTATACTGTGATAAATTGCTGACGTTGAAGGATATGTCCGGTCGAGTACCCGTAGAGAGGTACATTAGTGATCCAATCATCTCCTGGTATACAGTTTTATCTACTGGCTTAGAGTCCAAAT
Source organism: Cordylochernes scorpioides (assembly GCA_030710605.1). NCBI lineage: Eukaryota > Metazoa > Arthropoda > Arachnida > Pseudoscorpiones > Chernetidae > Cordylochernes > Cordylochernes scorpioides. The sequence goes on from CP092874.1 coordinate 45,732,075, forward strand.
ATTCATCCAAATTTTGATTTTGATCTCCAGGTGTCTGCACACTGTTGCATTCTTCCAGTCCAAATCTGTGAAGAATTGTATCAATATAATGAGTCTGAGATAGATAAAATCCATCTTCTTCCCTTTTTATTTCAATTCCAATAAATGGTTCGCTATCTTTCTTTTCTGTTAGAGTAACATATTTTTCTATTTCTGAGGCTAGGTTGTCATTAATTTCCTTACTAGTTCCAGCAATGATGAGATCATCTACATATAGACCCAGTATTGCATACTCTTCTCCTCTCTGGAGTTTATAGACACATGGATCACATTTGGTTCTAATCATTCCGAACTGGTATAAAATTTCATTGATCTTTTTGTTCCAACATTTTCCTGATTGTGGTAGACCATACAGGCTTTTTTCCAATTTACAAACTTTGTTTTCTTCTCCTTTTTGTATAAAACCATCTGGTTGTCTCATGTATACTGTCTCTTTTAACTCACCATAGAGATAAGCTGTCTTCACATCATAAGTCTTTATGGTTAAATTCTGTTGTGTTGCAAGAGCTACTATTGTTCGCAAGCTTTCCTTTTTGAGTACAGGTGAAAAAGATTCCTTATAGTCCACACCATATCTTTGATTGCATCCAACAGCAACCAGTCTGGCCTTTCGTTTATATATGCCGTCAGTTGGTGTTTTCTTCGTACTGTAGACCCATTTACTATTGATGACTTTCATACCATTTCCCCTTGGTACTAGTGTCCATACTTTATGTTTCTCTATCTCACTGAGCTCATCTTCCATTGCTTTGTGCCATTCATTTCTTTCTCCACTATCCATTGCTTCTTTAAAGTTCTCCGGAATATAATGATCAATTTCCATAATTAAGTTTGCATTATTCCTATCCTTTATTCTTTGTGAGCGTCGAACTCCTTCTTCAATCAATTTCCTTTCTTGTTCTTCAAGTCTTTCTTTGTGCCGTTCTTCTAAGATGCTCTTTGTTTCTCCTTTCTTTCTTCCTCCTTTTACACATCTTTCCTGTATCGGTTCAGTTTGTGATGAAGCATTTTCACAGTCACCACCTAGTTTTACTGAAGTATCCTCCTGAGACTTCATTTTACTCTCTGTGACAGGATTGTCTTCTTTCAAGATAAGAAAGTCTTCAGCAACTATTTCTTCACAATTTCCTTTATAGGTCAAATTATCACAAGTAGTATCTTCCTGAATATCATTTGCATAATCAATTCCTCTCTTATCTTCACTAAATTTTACTGATCTGACTTCATGGATTCTCTTTGTCATTATATCATATATTCTGTAGGCTTTTCTTTTAATGGAATAACCAATAAATATTCCCTTTCTACCCTTTGGTGAAAACTTGTTTCTTCTTGGTTTGCTCTCAAGCCAATGTGTCAAACATCCAAATATTCGAATGTGTTTGACCGATGGTTTCCTGCCATTCCATCTCTGCATAGGGGTATTTTGCTTGATAGACCTGTGGGGTGTACAATTCTTAATGTATGTAGCTGTAGCAATTGCCTCTGCCCAAAACATCATGGGTAATTTTGAGTCAATTAGTAAGGTTCTCGCTGTATCTATAAGAGTCCTATTCACTCTCCCTGCGACTCCATTACTTTGTGGTGAGTATGTTGTGGTGAGTTGGTGATGGATCCCACTTCTCTTGAAAAGTCCTTCAAATCTAGAGTTACAAAATTCAGTTCCATTTTCCGTTCTTACATCTTTTATTCTAAGACTTAATTCGTTTTCGGCTCTTGCTTTAAATTCTTCAAATCTTTCAAAGGTCTCATCTTTTGATCTCAGGAAATATACAAAGATTCTTCTACTGTAATCATCTACTATAACAAGGAAATACTTAGATCCTCCTAAAGATTGACATGGCATTGGTCCACATAAATCCATATGAATCAACTGCAGGGGCTTAACTGTATAATTTTCTGTAATATTATATGGCTTCTGCACCAGTTTTCCCATTATGCATGCTTCGCACTCTGGTAACCTTTCGAATTTTAGATCCAATCCTCTTACAATGTGTCCTTGAATCATTTTTTTAATGTATTCTTCATTTATATGGTTTAATCTCTTATGCCATAAACTTATATTGCTATTTTTATTTGATAAATGTGTATTTATAACCATGACATTTTCATTTTTTGCTATTGGTACATTTCTTTGTTTTGTTTCCATCATAAACATTCTATCTTTAATATATGCTTCAGCAACTAAATCATTCCCTTCATTATAAATTTTTGCTCCATCCTTATTGAAAATAACTGAATTTCCCTTGTTGACTAATTCGTATACTGACAAGAAATTATTCCTTAAACTTGGTACATGTAAGATATCTTTGATGCGAATATTTTCTTGGCCTTCACTTGTGCATATAGTAAGTCTCATATCTCCTTTGGCTATGGCTTGGGTAGTTTTGCCCTTTTTAGCTAGGTTGATTTCACTTTCATAATCTACCACATTTTCCATCAAAGTTAGGTTTGGGGTTAAATGTGCGGTGCATCCTGAATCTATACACCATATTTGTCTATCATTTCTCTCATCTGGTGAATCTTCAAATTCTTTTACATATGTTTCAAATGCTTGCTCATTAATTCCACTTTTCATAGTATCCACTAGGTTATTTGAATGTTCCCTACTGTATTTGTGATTTCTATAACCAGGATTCCATTTCTTTTGGTATCCTTGTTTCTGTTTATCTCGAAACCAGCAATCATTAGCTAGATGTCCCTTTTTATTGCAAACAAAACATCTTTTTGGCTGAAATTGTTGGACTTTTCTATTTTTAATTCTGTATGCTTGTTCATGCCCATTCTCAACCGGTTGATTTAATCTCATATTTCTTCTTGACTCCTCTTCTCTTAGAGTTTGTTGAATCTCTTCAATTGTTGCCTCTCTCTTTGATCGTAAGACAATAGCAATATTTTCATACCTTGGATGTATGCCTCTGACAATATGAAATGAAAGTTCTCTTGAGGGAAATTGATGCCCTAATGATGAACTTCTAGCAGCAATATTTTTTGCCCTTGTTATAAATTCATCTACAGTTTCATTATCTTTCATTCTAATGTTCTTTAATTCTAAGCCTATATCAATAATTTTATCTTCCAAATTGCCTGTGTATGTTTTTCTCAGTGAGTCCCATACTTTCTTAGCATTTGTTTCTCCTATGAACATTCCAGCTTGTTCATTTGTCAACGTAGTGATGATTATCCCAAAAGCTTCATCATTTTTATCACTCCAAATCTCCCAAGAACTTTTGTTTTCCATATCAGGTTCTGGATCTGAAATTACACATTTAAATAATTTTCTTCCTCTCAGAACTGCGCCGATTTTCAACGCCCATATTTGATAATTATTTCCTGTTAATGGTTCAATTTTTGTTTGGGATAAAACATTATATTCAGCCATTTTCGTCTTTTGAGCTAATATAAACAAACCAATATATAAATTAAAACAAATATATATTTTAAATTTATTTAAATATTGGGTAGCTTTTAAACATGCAATATATAGATATAATTTAACTTAATCTATATAAATACCTTTAATCTTCTTATAAGTGCTTCAGTTTACCGATCAGAATAAACTTCTTGCTTAATCTTCAGATTGAATATTTTCGTTTTTGAGCTTTATATCAATAAACCACCATCTGCTACCAATTGTTGACTTTGCTTAGTGTTATTAATGAAACTGATTCCAATAATTATTAATTAAACATTATATTTATTGATTAACAAGAGAGATAACAAAATATAAAAAGGAAACTTATATTGAAAACAAAGGAACTCTTTTTTTTCTTGTTTTTTAGCGCCTATTTTCCCGTGAGCTTACACACACTCTGTGGTAACAAATAATTAAAATATGTACAACAAAAATATTTACGAACTTTCTTAAATCTAAATCTGACACTCCAGATGCAATCAAGAATTTCATAGAAAGAATTGAAAATTCTTTAGAAAGAAAAGTAAAATCAATAAGAAGTAATAATGGCCTGGAATTTGTCAATTCTAATCTAGAATCATACTTTACAACCAAGGGTATTGAACACTAGAAAACCACTTTCTATTCTCCAGAACAAAATGGAAGATCAGAGAGAGCAAACAGATCTCTTATAGTAGGCACCAGAGCACTCTTGATAGAAGCAGAACTGCCAACAATTTTTTGGGCTGAAGCCATGGATGCATTCACATACATTAAAAATAGAACCCCATCAAGACATAACAAAAGGTGCACTCCAGAAGAGTTTTTTACAGGAAGAAAGCCAACAATTGGGCATTTAAAAATCTTTGGTTGTTTAGCAGAAATGTGGACCCCCAACCACAAAAGATTAAAATTTGAAAAAAGCACCAAAACTGCAATTTTTGTGGGATACTCCAACAATAGAAAAGCCTATAGAATTTGTAACCCCCAAGATTTCTCTATTACTGGAACCAGAGATGTAAAATTATTTGAAACAAGAAAAGGATCAGAACTTTTAAATCAAGAAAAATATAAGGTGACCCAAAATTATACCCTAATTTACTTGGGAGATGAAGATTCTGAGGAAAATCCCATCCATCAATAACAGAAGCAATCTTACAAGAAAATGCTTCATCACCAACTCAACAAAACCATTATGATCTGAGAACTCATCATCCTGGACCTGGATTCTATTATGAACCTTCCTTACGTGATGTTGAAGAAAAGGATAATGACTCACCTGATTCAAGTTACCAAACTGGTGATACTGTTTTAAAGACATCTCATCAAGGATATTCCATACCCAACTGCTACAAAGAAGCTATGAATTTACCTGATTCTTAAAAGTGGATAGGAGCTATGGAAAAGGAGCTTGACTCTCTAAGGGAACATAAAGTTTGGACACTTCAAACCTCTTCCCAAAGGCTCTAAAGTAATCAAAAGTAAATGGATTTACACCATCAAGAAAGATGCAACAACACAAGATAGAAAATACAAAGCTAGACTAGTTGAAACAGGCTACCAACAGAGCTATGGCCAGGACTATAAAGAAATTTCCTCACCAGTCATTAAGAATGACTCACTTAGAGTCATACTAGCATTTGCAGCCATCATGCAATATCACATCAAATGTTTTGACATTGTTACTGCATACCTCTATGGGAACCTTGAAGAGACCATTTACATGAAACAACCTGAAGGATTTGAAGTAAGTGATAATAGCCTAGTTTGAAAATTGAACCAAGCTATATATGGCCTGAAGCAATCAGGTAAAATATGGTATAACACTTTTACCCAATATCTTTTAAATAATGGCTTTAAAATATTTTCTGCTGATAAATGTGTATTTTGTTACCAAAATAATATTTCACTCTTAATTCCTGGAATATATGTAGATGACATAATTGCAATTTATTGATATGAGAAAATATTGTCTAATGCAATCTCTAAAATATAAAATAAATTTACTGTTAATGAAAATATTGGAGACATCCATTTCCTTGGTATGGATATATTTAAGGATAAAAATAATAATAATATTTTCATCAATCAAGAGAGATTTGTTAATGAAATTTTAATAAAATTCAATATGCAGGAGTGTAAACATGGTTTAACACCACTTGATTTAAACACTAATTTAGCTATATTTGAAAATTCACCTAAATGTGACATTAAAAAATATCAGGAAATTTTGGGCTCATTAAGGTATTTGAGTGTAAGAACTAGGCCAGATATAGCTTTACCTTTAACACCTCTATCTAAATATTCAAATGACCCCAGAGAAATTCATATGTCTTTCTTAAAAATAATTATCAGATATCTAAAAGGAACTAAAAGTCTAGGCTTATGTTATACAGGTGAATATGGTACATTCATTAAAACATTTTGTGATGCTAGTTGGAGAGATGGAAAAAATAAAGAAAAATCTATTACTGGCATTACTACTCATTTAGGCTCATGTCTCATATCATGGATGTCAAAGTCACAAGACAATACTGCTTTATCAACCTGTGATTCAGAAATGAATGCTTTATTGACCTGCTACAAAAGATGTGTATATTTGAAATACTTAATTGGGGAACTTTTTGCAAGAGTATATCATAAAAATGTTAATTTTAATATAAAAATTATTTGTGATAACCAATCAGCAATTACCCTTTGCCATTACTATTCTTAAAGGTAATCATATAATTAGAACTGTTAATTTTTTTTTACAAGAAAATATGATTGTTAATAATTATACTATATCATACACACCTTCATCTGATAATTTATCAGACTTTCTTACAAAAGCTGTAGCCAAAGATAAACTAAGAAATACTTTAAAAATGATTAATGTTGTATAAACAATTTTAAAAAGGTATTGTTTACTTATTTGAATATATATATGTCGTATTAAGGTGAGTCTTTGAATAATTATAAATTTAAAACTCTAAATTTGTATATAAGAATTAACAGACGCGACAAAAAGAAACGCAGCCATTTTCTCTTTGTTTATTATCCAACCTCTTTGTTCTCCACTTCTCCCTCTTACCCCCTCGGGTCGTTGGTCAAAAAATTATATACAAGCATTGGCTATTTACTCTTTGATTATAGATATTAAAATATATGAATATTAAAATAAAAATGTGTTGACTATTTACAAGTAGTGTGGGAATTATATTGCATATATGTAATTAGTAATATATATTTTTGCTTATCCCTAGTACACGTGGTACAGGCCATGATAATCATGGCGGGTAGTTAGCGACTGCTTTTTACTGTAAGCGCACCACATGTCTACACATGTGAAAGTAGTTCGACTTTGCACTTACAAATGTGCCAGAGCCCCGTTTGGTTACTTGCACTCGCTGGTGGGGTTGGACTTTTGCAAGAATGGGGGGGGGGGGGGGGGGGGGGGGGGGGGGGGCATTGGAGCATTTTTTTTTTTGATCGTAGTTTAGTTTGGTCGTAGTGGTCGAAAACCAAACGGTTTAACCAGCTTTCCACCGACCCCCCCATGGTATATTTTGTTTGTATTAAACATAATTTCGATGATATAAAATATGATCATTTTGGATAAATTTAATATGTGTGTTTTAAACTTTATTTCATACTGTGTATCATAAAATTCCAAACTTTGGAATCATTCTATTTGTAAACTAAGCAGCCATGTTGAAGGCGCGGTGAATTATGGGAGGCAACCATGAGGTGACGGTGACGTCACGACCTGTCGGCCACCAGCCCGACGATGTTTGAACTTTAAACTTTAATTTAATTGAATTAATGGAAAATATTCCCCAAAATTACGGGGGATTTGTTGCAAATATGTTGCCTATAATTTTGTGTAACATTTTTATTTAATATTTTAAAATATTCCTTATTGTTTTTAAATTTTAAGTATGATTAAAATTTACAATTATAAATAATATTCTATGAAAGAAGAAAAACAACGGAGAAGAGAAAAAGGTAAACAGAAGAACAGGCAAGAACAGATACTTTACGTGGCTCTTATATATCCTATCTTTTAATTTTATATGTTGATAAATATTTTAATGATTATATAATTGACGTGATCCCTATCTTCCCATTTAAACACCCACAAAAAACCAACAGAGTGTGCCGCATATTTTAAATATCGCCTATAAAAATTAATCATGCCAAGAAAAGTTCGAAAGTCAAGAACACTTTCTGGTAACTTTTAATCAACCATTGTTTGTACTTATACAGACAAATATTTTTAAATCTTCCGATATAATAAGATATCCTATAGAAAATGCAATAATATAACAACAAATACAGATTTTGAAACATTCATTCCGAGAACATATTATATTTAGTCTTTCAAAAATAATTTTGAGATGCCTAGCATGTTTTTCTTCACTAGTCGATGCAATTAATATATCGTCTAAATAGGCCAATAGGCCCCATAAAACTTCACACACACACACACAAAAAAAAAAAAAACACACACACACACATAGATAAATCTTTGAAAAAATGGTGCATTCTTCAGGCCAAAGTTTATCATTTTCCTCAATTGGTATTTGAAAATAGGCTTTCTCAGCACACTCACAGATCAACTTAGGAAAATATTGTGTCTTTTAAAATACGGTGAAAATTTTCACACAATGCGTGGTATAGGATATATGTCTGTAACAGTTCTTGCATTAAGTTGTCTATAGTCAGCACATAATTGGAAAGAATAATCTTTATTGGCAACGATATGTAGTGGATTTGCCCAATAAGATTTCGATGGGCGTATGATATTACAGCGTAAATTTTAATACCTGTCAGCAATTGCAAGTCGCCTTTGAATGTACAGGAGTTCCTTCAGTTATTATGAAATATTTTAGATCATGTTCAGATTTAGTCGAAAATAATGCAGGTTTGGCTATATTAAAGTAATTGGATAGCAATATTGAAAATTATCATTATTTCAGAGAGTCACTATATTGCTATGTTCTCTAAATAGATGTTATAACCCCATATATCACTAAATTGGTGTATTCACCATCAATTATATTATACCAATAAGTAAGTAAAATTTATTAAGGAAATCAGAATCAAGGTTAAAATTTTGACATCATAGGATTCAATTTCTGAACCATTGGTTTCAAAAAACGAACATTCTGATCGTCGAAATATCATCCAATAAAAACGCAGTTTATTTTTCGATACAAAATATGCCGTTTATTTTATTGAAGGTTGAATATTAGAGATTGATATTTAAAAAGAAAATAGTGCACAAAATAAGTCATCTGTTCCTGATATATTTTTGTGATTTTCTCGAAATATGTAAAAAGACTTATTTCAGTGGCTTAGTATACTGTTAAAACCATCAGGTCAAATGTTGACAACATAAAAAGATAGATAGGTTGATATATATAGAGAAATAACTAACGACTTTCAAAGGCCTCTCGTCCTTCTCATCAACTTCAATAACACCAACCAATAACAATGATAGACACCAATGTATAAATAACAGGCTCTTCATCCTTTAAAGAGTAGTATAGTAGAAGATATGTATAAAGATTTAGATAATCTCCGCAATGAAGATTTTCAGGCAATCCATTATTACTTTAAACATATTATTTTTTAAAACTAAACATTTTCTTTTTGGAGTATATTATCTATCATATATACTCGTAGATACTAGGTTAACAGAGTTTACAGTTGTAAAGTTTGAAACTATCTCCTCCGAAGTTACTTAACTATCAAAATTCGAAACTATTATAGACGCGTATGATTCTTTTTAAAAAATAAACAATTTCTACTGTCCTTTCTGCAATGGAAAAAACTAATTGGAGGGTATATATATTGGCCATTTATATACCAAAATTTTCGTTATTTTTTGCTTCACATGACCTTTTTATTTTGCAAATGTTAATAGATTTATTTATTTCTAATTTATTCGATTTTACAATCGTAGATTTCTCGTTTGTTTTTAAAACACGTTCTTTTTGTATTATTACTTCTTTGGGTCCTTCAGATAACAACCTTCCCTTCATTCTGAAGAGGCATCTGTTGGTTTTTGCTATGAATATAAATAAATACTAAAGGCCAAACCTTTGCTAGAGTGGGTCTCTTGCTACAAGAGACTGTGTTTACACATGGACAGCTCTATGTGGATTTTTATCAAGTGCGAATTTTGGATAGCATACAGGTAAAGTTGAACCAACATATATATAAAACTAGAATTGAAATTTTATTTTCGGATTTGTATTTTTTTTTTTTTCAATTCAAATGTATTTATTTAAATTTTCGCCAATGGCTATATTTCCTCACCAGAAATTGCTTACCAAACATGAGAATCTGGAGGAGCAAAAAAAACTACTTTTTTTTTCATTTTGAATATATATTAATATAAATTTTACCAATGCTCATAGTTTTTGACCTTAAAGATTTTTTTTGTATTATTTGTTCGCTAATAAACTATTTATTTTCAATTATTTCGAATTTGGTCTTCTCTTTATTTTATTTTTTTTCCACTGCTCTATACATAAATTTTGTACATTTCAGTTGCCACCGTCGCCTTTGTAATACCTTTTTAGCGATAAAGTTGTATTTAAACAACAATCAACTATCTAAATTTGATTTTTAAAAGGGTCGAATTATCGATAGCGTCGAATTACTGTTTTTATATGAGAGGCCATAGTTTAGGACACCAAAACAGGGTCGAATTTTCGAGGTTATACTGTATATATAAAACTAGAAGTGTAGTTTTTAATTAGGTCCTTTGAATGAATTCATTCCATTCATACGTTGTCTTATCTGCAATATAGTTGTGTTGTATGCAATTTTATTTGCTTATTTTTTGAATTTTTTTTTTCACTCTAAATATATTTATTTAAAATTTTAAAC
>CP092874.1:45742486-45767049 GCA_030710605.1 Cordylochernes scorpioides
CAACGTCTATAGTTTCTTTCCTGACATTGCTTACCAAACATGAGTCAGTGTTTCCTCTGTGTTAACAGTGTGGAGTGTAAGATTGTGGAGGAGAAAAATAACTCCCTACTGGACTTATCAATAGCCATACTCCCAGAGGAATGCCTCCACAACAGTTAAACTCTAGGTTGTTGCTATTGTTATGCTTCTGAGAAATTATAATCCTAAGCAGGATCTTTACAATGGCACACGTATGGTGATACAGTGCATGTGCTCTCATGTCCTTGAAGTACAAATACTGACAGGGACCTATGTTGGACACACTGTATTGGTGTCAAAAATATCTTTAGCTCCTTCAGATATCAACCTTCACTTCATTCTGAAGAGGCATCAGTTTTCACTAAGGTTGGCTTTTCCTATGACTATAAATAAGGCTCGAGGCCAAATATTTGGGTTCTTGCTACAAGAGCCTGTGTTTACGCATGGACAGCTCTATGTGGCTTTTTCACTATGCGAACTTTAGATAGCAATACATCTAAAGTTGAACCCATGTATATATTAAACTATAAATTTAGTGTTTGACGAGGTCCTTTAAATTAATTCCTTTAATATGTCGTTTCCCCTCTGCAATATAGTTGCAACTTTACTTTTTATTTATTTTTTATTTTATTTTTATTTTAAATATATTTATTTGAACTTTTCAGCAAAGCTTATAGTTTCTCACCAGAAAGGAATTTTTTGTATTAATTGTTTGTTAATAAACTATTTATTTTCAATTATTTTTACTTACTCATTTTTTTCACTGCTCTATACATAAATTTTGTACATTTAAGCCGGCGCCGCCCGCCTCTGTAATACCCTTTTAGGGGCGAGGTTATATTTGAACAACAATCAGCTCTCGAAATTTGAATTTTAAAATGTTAGAATTATCGGAAGTGTCGAATTATCGATAGTGTCGAATTACAGTTTTATTATATGATAGGCTGTAGGTCGTGACATCCAAACATGGTCGAAATATCATGGGTCGAATTAACAAGGTTATACTGTATATATAAAATTATAAATGTAGATTTTTATGGGGCCCTTTAAATTAATTTATTCCTTTTATACGTTGTCTTATCTTTAATATAGTTGTGTTTGCAACTTTATTTTTTGATTGGTTAAATTTTTCTTTTTTTTCTCTTTAAATAATTATTTTAGGTATAGGCACAAATGCCTATAGTTTCTCACCTGAAAGGATTTTTTTTGGTATTATTTTTTCACTAATAAACTATTTTAAGAAAAGGCATATCCTTATCGTGCAACTGAAAGTTGCTGATGGCTTTCGCCATCTATCGGAATAAATATCAACTATTCTCGTTGATTTTTAATTATTCCAGAATTGGCCAAATACCCATTCTTGAGAAATCAAGAAAAGCTAACCACGGACGCGTTTCGGGCTGTTGGCCCTCATCAGCTTGGTGCAAGCTGTAGTTAACGACCAAAAAATATTGGTCATTAAGGAATCCTGAAAATGACCATGAAAATGAATTAATGACCAATTTTTTTTGGTCTTTGAGGTACAGCTTGCACCACGATGATGAGGGCCAACAGCCCGAAACGCGTCCGTGGTTAGCTTTTCTTGATTAATCAAGAATGGGTATTTGGCCAATTCTGGAATAATTAAAAATCAACGAGAATAGTTGATATTTATTCCGATAGATGGCGCAAGCCATCAGCAACTTTCAGTTGCACGATAAGGATATGCCTTTTTCTTAATTTATGCACCTTATCCCAGTACAATATTACATTTGTACTATTTTTTCACAATAAACTATTATCAATTATTTGATTATCGGTCTTCTCTTTATTTACCTATTTTCCCCACTGCTCTATATATTAATTTTCTAATATGTTGTTAATTATAAGGTTTGTTATGGATGATATGATTCCATTCTCATTTTTGATATAGAAATATATAAGATCTGCCCGAATGTATATACTTTTATTATAAAGTATTTTTTACCCACCCTTATATTTGAAATGCTACTTCTTGGAAATAAGATTACACCCATTGCAATTTTTAAGTCACTATTTATACTCTTAATGTCTCTGCGGGCCCTTCGGGTAAACCCAGGGCGTTGCCCGGGTCACTCGGCTAGTATTATATATTATGACAGTGAGCCAAGAAGCGAGGATCTTTCAGAAAAGATTTATAGTACATAAGGGAGTGGGTATGTGACCAACTGGAGACGATTGAGAAGAGAAGGAGAACCGGTAGGTTTGTCCAATATTCGGAGTAGGTAGAGATATTGCTGGAGAAAATGTATGGAAGGGAAATCAGAAGATGAGAATGAAATTCATGAATAAATTTGGAAGAAAACACTGCAATACTATCAAATGACTAGCCATAGAAAGGAATTTCTGAAAGGACAGGAATACTACCAGCCACCAACCTATAAATGGTTGAGAAGAAATAGAACAATCAAATAAGGTATGAACTCGGTAAATTATTATCAAGTTGATGAAAACTTAATTAAAGGTATAATCATTCTTTAATATTTCAAAATTATTAGTGTTCGATACATTAAAAAAATATATACTGCTGCGAAAATTTAACACACACAAAACATTCAAAATTATTATTTTTTTATTGTTTTATATTTTTATATTATATTGTAATATGTGAATAGGGCATAGTAACCTAAAAATGATTAAAAATGTAAATCACAAAATTAAAAAAATCAACCAAGAACTTAAAATACAGATTTTAAAAAATTCCATCCTATTTAGAAATAATTTAAAGCAATAATTTAGAAAACTGCTAACACTAGAATATTGCATATACACTGGTAACCAAAATGCCTATATACAAAAGAGAGAAAAGGTGATAATAATAAATTAACATCGTAGATACACAAGAGCTACTTCACGCATTTCATTTAATCCCACAGAGTATGAGGCTATTCTATGAAAAATTATTGATTTCGTCAGAATTAATTAAGTAGAGGACGTGGTGTTACAAAAGCCCTCCTAGTGGAATTTAAGTGCATTAATCCTTGTGAAAGCTCTTTGTAAAAGTAATTTCTCACGTTTTAAATTTAGGCTTAACAACCATACTAAATAAAGTTAATCTTATTGGGAAATCTTATTCATTATGTACCATCCATACGTCGTTAATATATACAATATTGGCAATGTGTTTCTTTTCAATAAGATAATCAAATATTATCTCTACAGACCTTACTGAAATGATAGAAGTTATTGAATGAGAATCATCTCAATAACTTATATCATTGCAGTAAGATCTTTAGAAATAAAATATTTGATGACATCATTGAAAAGAAAACACATTGCCATTAAATTTATTTGTTACAAATTTTATCGATAGATAGCAATTAAATTTATAAATTGACTATACAATATTATATTTACATAATATCTACAATTTTATTTCTCTGAACAAAGATTTATTGGAATAAATAATATTGTCACGAAATTGGCTTTATATAAATCAAATGTAAAGCAAATGTCTCTATTATTAAATATGTAAATACCTTTATGTTTAATGTTATATAAGGAAGATATGTAAATTCTGTAACTGATTTTTCATTTCTTGTTTCTAGTTTTGTTGTGAGGGAAACATCACTCACAAAGTGTATCAATTGATTAATAAAATTCTCATTTAAACTGTGACAATTGGTGGAGACGCCGGGTAAAGCCTTGAAATAATAAAAACGGCTGAATTTAATTTGAGGAGATGTCTTCGACTTAAGGGAATATCTCCTGATTTGGGATTGCTTGACAAAGAACTAATCATGATAAAGAATGAATCCGGAGAAACCTCATCCAAGTACCTCCAACTTACCTTTCCTTGCAACAGCCAAGATGTCCTTCCAGATATGCTGGAGATGGAAGTCAAGACGCCCAAAAGTGGCTGGAGGAATATAAAAGAGTTGCCAAATTCAATAGATAGGATGACACTGTGTGTCTGGCAAATGCTGTGTTTTTTTCTTGAGGGAACAGCTCGAAAATGGTTTGAAAATAATAAAGAGGCACTAACTTCCTGGGATGACTTTCAGAGGGCTCTAGGTGAAGCTTTTGGCCAACAGGAAGAGGTGATTAAAAAAGCTGAGTCTCTACTGAAGAATAGAGCTCAGAAAGTGAAGGAATCTTCGGAGACCTACATCCAGGATGTACTGTACCTTTGTCAAATAGTTAATCCCCGGATGGATGATAAAACCAAATTGGGAAATCTGATGAATGGAGTCGCCGAAGACATTTATCAGATATTGATTGCAAAATATGTTGAAAATGTAAGTCAATTCCTAAAGGAATGCCGGAAAATAGAAATTATGAGGAAGAGAAGAATATCTTCAAGATTTGAAAGACTCCCAAATGTAGCTCCCATGGCCTATGAGGAAGAATATCTTCCCTCTTTAATTAGAAGAATTGTCCAAGAAGAAATACAGAATGTAATAGCCCAACCCAGACCGACCACAGATTCGCTAGAAGACCTGATAAGATAGGAAGTACAAATGAATCTGTCGCCAATCTCCAAAAGGCGGTCAGTTCTAGTAAGGAACCAATTGAGTCACCCAAAAGAACTGAATGTTCTTCTCCCCCACCTCTGCCAAAATCTCAACAATGGAGGACTCCAGAAGATCGCCCCTTATGTTTCCAATGTGGAAGACCTGGTCACATCGTCAGGTATTGTCGGGAGAGAAAGCAAGTTTTCGCTGATGCCCGCGCCAGGAGGGAACCAAGGAGACCAACAACACTGGCCGACAATATGCCGAAAATTGTCGAAATTGAGCCTAGGATTCCTCCAGCTCGCCAACCTAGGAGTGCCTCACCCTATCCGGGGAGCGGGATAAGTACAGGACGCAGGCCATCAAGATCACCTGCTAGGGTAAACAGCCGCTCATCCTCAAGAGAAAGGGAGGAAAACTAGAACTGGCGACCTGCTTGGGAGGTAAGGCCGCACGAGTATTAAATCCTCCATCGACAATTGCAACCAAATTGAAGAACAATTCTGTTAAGATCGCTATAAAAGGGACTGAGGTTCTGGCTTTGGTGGATTCAGGAGCAGATTATTCGGTTATCTCTGAAGATTTCCGTTGTCTCATAAAAGTTCCTATGTTATCTAGCAGAGGGCTGATTATAAGGGTAGCTAATTCCAAATGTGTCAGGGCCCTAGGACGATGTATCTTAAGGATAAACGTGAATGAACTTATTCAACCATTCGAGTTCATTGTATTGTCGGAATGTAGTCATAATGTCATCCTTGGTTGGGATTTTCTAAAATTAACTCGAGCTAAAATTAATTGTGCGGCAAATGAGCTTTACTTAAAAGAAGTTCCTATTAAGGAAGAACTATGTCCTTTAGACACCTTTCGCACTTTAGAAGATAGCATTATTCCACCCAACTCAATCAAGCAAATAACTGTTGCCTGTAGCAACATTACGAGAGTTCAAGAAGTTGCGATTACTTGCTCTAAAGCTCTTACTTTGGACAAAGAAATAATTATTCCGGCCTCCGTTGTCAGTCTCAACCATGGAAGGAGCAAGGTTTGGATGGTTAAAGGGAATGACCTTGCAAAGATCATTCCTGCAGGAATGAAAGTTGCTGAAATATCTCTCATAGACACCAGTCATTTATGCTGCATAGATGGAGGCAATGATGATTTTGAGAAGAGTGAAAATAGATGCACTGAGGACTTGGATGAACTTGTGACCCTTATAGATACTGATATATCCAATGAAGATAGAGTGATACTGTTGGATGTTTTCAGCGAGTACACAGATGTATTTGAATTTCAAAAAGCGAGCCTTAAAACATACTCATTGAAAGTTAAACATAGCATTGAAATAGGAGACATGCCCCTATTGAGCAACGCCCATATAGAGTATCACCAAGGGAAAGAAGCATTATTCAAACAGAAGTGGACAATATGCTTAAACTGGGAATAATTCAACCATCGGATAGTCCCTGGTCATCTCCTGTCGTCTTAGTTAAAAAGAAAGATGGAACCTGGCGATTCTGTGTGGACTACCGCCGATTAAACAAAATAACCAGGAAAGATGTATACCCGTTACCCAGAATTGATGACACTTTGGACTCGTTGAGAGGTGCTTCCATATTCTCTACTGCTACTTAGATGACATCATAGTATTTTCCAAAACTATGGACGAACATCTACAACGTCTGGAAATGGTGTTAAGTTGCTTTTCATAAGCGGGTCTCAAACTTAATTCGGAGAAATATAGTTTTGGTGCTAGTCAAATGAAAGTACTGGGACATTTAATTGATGGAGATGGTATTTTATCTTGACCCGGGCAAAGTAGAAGCTGTGATTAATTTTCCAAGACCAGAGCATGTATCAGAAGTCAGAAGATTTTGGGTCTCTGCTCCTACTACCGCCGATTCATTAAGAGCTTTGCTAACATAGCAGGACCGCTGAATGAACTACTAAGAAAGGGGGAAAGATTCATTTGGACCGATAGTCGGGAATCTTGGTTTAACCAGTTGAAGTCGGCTCTGACTTCTGAACCCGTTTTAGGTCACTTTGATGAGACTGCACCAAAATACGTCCATACCGATGCCAGTGGCTATGGTGTCGGCTCTGTTTTAGTACAAATGGAGGATGAAGGTGAATAACCAATTGCCTATGCATCCCGAATTCTATCTAAAGCGGAGAGAAACTATACAACATCTGAAAAGGAATGTTTGGCCGTAATTTGGTCAATCAACAAATTTCGACCGTACCTGTTTGGCCGCCCTTTTTCTATCGTGACTGACCATCATTCCTTGTGCTGGCTTGCAAATTTGAAAGACCCTTCTGGACGTCTCGCAAGTTGGGCTCTGCGACTTCAAGAGTATGAGGTCACCGTTTGCTATAAAAACGGTCACAAGCACAAAGATGCTGACTGCCTTTCCAGAAGCCCAATACCTCACACTTCGGAAGAAACAGAAGAAGATATACCTTCGCTGGCAATGTTGACTGATGTAGAAAAGGAACAAAAACTAGATCCTTCATTGGCAAAGATGATGAAAAACTGTGATGACTCGAATTTTAAGAAATTTGCTGTGCAGACTATTAGGCTCAGAGATTGGGAGCTCTGAGAAGAAAAGGGATAAGACTCTATTATTAGTATTCGATTCTATTCTATTCTATTCCATTTATTTAGATGGTTATTAAAAGAATTTGTTTAGCCAAGCTGTTATTTTGTCCTGACTGACAACACATGTGGCAGCGCTAAACTAATTTCTTAAAGAAAGTTGTTGTTCGAAGAAAATTTGAAACTCGACATCAAGTAAACTCGCAGCGGTAAACTAATTTCTTAAAGAAAGTCGTTGTTCGAAGAAAATTTGAAACTCGACATCAAGTAAACTCGCAGCGGTAAACTAATTTCTTAAAGTCGTTGTTCGAAGCAAATCCGCAGCGGAAAATTGATCTCTTTAAGAAGGTCGTTGTTCAAAAGGAATTTCAAACTCGACATCAAGCAAACTCGCAGTGGTAAATAGAATTCTTAAAGAAGATTGTTGCTCGAAAAAAAAAATTTGAAATTCGACAGTAAGCAAATTATAAAATAATTTGAATATAATTTCAAAATAATTATTTTCGGAAAAAATATACATATATTAAAATAAAAAAAAATATATATATATATCAAATATATATATTTATATTTACATTTTAAATTATCAAAATAAAATAATACGCAATTTTTAAATCGATATAACTCCATTTTAAAAATAATTGCTCAAAATAATTTATTTTAACGCCTAAAAACGACATATTATTAATTATAAATTTTAATATTTATAAATAAAATAATTATTAATAAAAATTATTAATAATAATATATATAATAAAATATTAATAAAAATAATTATAAATACAAATCTAAAATGGCTCAAAAATATAATTGCGTAACACCAGAACCTTTTAATTTCTCAAATCCAGGTGATTGGCCTAAATGGATTAGGAGGTTTGAACGCTTTAGGCAGGCAAGTGGGTTTGACGCAAAAATAGGTATTTTTGGACCAACCGAGCCCGGCAACACTGCACCCGCTGAGCGAGCAGAAAAAAAAGGATTAACCCTAAAAGTTCCGGTAAACAAAGGCTGCTTTCGACGCTAACGTTTGGTTTTGACGGGCCAGAAAAAGAACTATCTCTCATAAATTTTAATAATTGTTTTGAATAATATTTGTATTAATATTAATTTGTGTGATTTTAAATAAATATTTCTTTCAATAAGTATTAATTATTCATCACTGTTTACTAACTTAGGCCTCGTCATCCAGCGTTGTGACACTTCTACTGATCCCTGCAACAAAGGTATTGATTTATCAATTTATAATTTTCAAGTCAGTTTCCAGCATTACTGCATTAGTTCAGGTTAAGCCATCGGGACCTTGTATTGTCTTTCTTTTTCAAATTTAAGACAAAAGACAACATTTTGGCGCAGTCGACAGGATACAGATTGAAGAATTACTGATTACACAAAAGGTGCAACTGTGAACCAGTGATTACTTCTCAGGATGGCTGACCAACCAGTTAGTAGTGCTGAACTGAAAAAGCTTAGGACGCCAGTGCGTGAAAGGTTCACCAAGGCGTTCAATGAGCTCGAAACAGAGATCAAGAAGAATGAAGTCAAGAAAGCAGATGTAGAGAAAATCCTCCGCCGACTCCAGACCCACCATGAAAAGCTTTCAATATTGAACATGAGGATGGAAGAAGCTCTGCTACGAGAATCAGCGTCTGAAGACATTTTCACTGCTGAGTACGAATCCGTTTGTGAGTACGAAGATAATTTCAGTAACATTATGACTGATTACGAGGCTCTTGCGGAAAAGGATGAGGTTAGTACTAGTACAATCAGCGGCACTGCAGCAATGAACTATCAACTACCGAAGCTGGAGTTCAAGAAGTTTGGGGGAGAACCAAGAGAATGGATAACATTCTGGAGTCAGTTCAGCACGATTCACCGGGATCCACAGATGCCTCCAGAAATTAAGTTTCAGTATCTCTTTCAAGCCACTGCCGAGAACTCCGAGGCAAGAGAAGCAGTTGAAAGTTTTCCACCGAGTGCCGACAACTACCCTAAAGTCATCGAGTATATCAAATCACGTTTTGGAGAGGATGAAATGCTTGTTGAGATTTATGTACGTGACCTGCTTCAGAATGTGAGAGCCGAAGGTAAGATGTCTGTAGTGAAGCTTTACGATAGACTGGAGACACAACTGCGAGCATTAGAAACATTGGGCGTCGCTCGTGACAAGTTTGCGGCTATGCTGTACCCACTCGTCGAATCAGCGCTACCAGAGGACACCCTCAGAGTATGGGAATGAAGTCAAGATACGGTGAGCGGAAGAGGAGTACAGGATAAGTTGACACAACTCATGACGTTTTTGAAGACAGAGGTGAAGGGCGAGAGTCGAGTGAATATGGCCAAAGCAGCGTTCAAGATCGACAACAATCAAGATGCGAAGGATGATCGATCAAACAGGAAATCTCTTTCTAAGAAGAATACTGGAAGTAAAATGCCGACGGCTACTGACCTCGCCAACACCACTTAGATCGCCAACACCACTCAGATGCGAAACAACTGCATCTTTTGTGGGAATGGTCACCCGAGTCAAGAATGCTACAGTGGACAGCGGATGCATCTACCAGAGAAGAAAGATAAGGCAAAAGGGAAGAATGTTTGTTTTTGGTACCTGCTTCCTGGCCACGCATTCAAGAAATGCCGGATTAAGCCACGTTGTCCTGTCTGCGGAGGGAAGAATTACCTCATTATGTGTCCTACTTTGGAAGCCCAGAAGACTTCTCATCTCCAAAAAGCGGAACTAAAGGTTTCAGGGGAAAGTCCTGCAATAAAGCAAGAGACCGCCAATCAATTCACGTCAACAACTTTAAACAACGCTACCGTGGGAGGAGTCTATCTACAAACTCTGATAGTCAAGATAAGCGGACCAAAGGGGAAGCATAATGTTCGAGTGTTGCTTGACTGAATATCCCAGCGGTCCTATATTTCAAAGAGAATGGTGGACGCACTGGGCCTAAAGAGAGTGCAGCAAGTTACACTTACCCACAATCTGTTTGGAGGCGGAGAAATTCGTCAAAAGAAGCACAATGTGTACAAAGTAAATGTTTCCAGCCTCAACAACGAATACATGGATGATCTCAAATTCTTGGATCAGGAAGTAATTTGCGGACACATCAGTCAAGTACGGGATGATGCTATACTCAATGAGTTAAAAGCTCGAGGGATCAACTTGACTGACATATGCCATCAATCCACATCCAAGCTGGGGTGGACAGTAATGGGACCAGCAATAGGGAACGACATGGAAGATTCATGCCTGATCGTGACTTCATTACACGTTAACAGTTTCGACGTTCAGGATTCATGGAACTTAGATGTGCTTGGCATCATGGATGCAGCAGAAACAAAATCTAGGAAAGATTTAATAGAAGCCTCCAACACTCATTTCAAGGAGATCACAACACTTACGAAGAGTGAAGATTGGAACCATGTCGCAGGGGAACACAATCCAGCAGATCTCCCATCCCGTGGTGAATCCCCATTGAAATTCATAAAATCCGGATGGTGGGAGGGACCAAAATGGCTTCAGGAAAAGAAAGAAGACTGGCCAGTATCAAAAGTACAGTATGATCTGGAAGCCATTGAAGAAGAGAGGAGGAAGACTGTGGTGACTGGATTTGTAGCCAAAAAGCCCGAGGAGAATCCATGGTATCTGAATCTATACGAGGGAAAACGTGAAGTGACTCTATCACAAATACTGAGAGTAATCGCGTGGATGCTACGT
This sequence comes from Cordylochernes scorpioides, assembly GCA_030710605.1. Taxonomy (NCBI): domain Eukaryota; kingdom Metazoa; phylum Arthropoda; class Arachnida; order Pseudoscorpiones; family Chernetidae; genus Cordylochernes; species Cordylochernes scorpioides. The sequence goes on from CP092874.1 coordinate 45,753,285, forward strand.
TTCAAGCCCTCTGAATACAAAGGAGACATCATCTCACAAGAGGAGCTAGACGGTGCTGAAAAGTCCCTAGTTAAGATAATACAGAGTGAATCGATCGGTGAGGAAGATCCCAAGATGAAGCAGCTACACGCGTTCCAAGATAAAGAAGGATTATGGAGAGTGAAAACGAGGATAGTGAATCGAAATGACGATGAACTGTTCCGATTGCCAATTTTCATCCCAACGAATCATCCGGTCACAGAGCTAATTGTGAAATCAGTCCACCAGAAAATGTACCACTGTGGAGCCCAGACGCTGCGATCAGTACTAAGAGAGAAGTTCTGGATTCCAAAAGCTTAACAACTAGTTCGTCATGTAATTCATAAATGTCCTTGCTGTCGACGATTTGAAACCAAGCGAGTCGACGTACCAGAAGCATCGTTGCCTCAACATCGCGTACGAGATGTTGTGGTTTTTGAGGTGACAGGAATTGTCCTCGGAGGACCTTTATATCTGGAACATGGACAGAAGGTTTGGTTCGTCATCTTCACCTGTGGCGTATACCATGCGGTCCACCTCGAACTGGTGACTTCCTTATCGACGGAAGCATTGGTGGGAGCAGTAGAGAGGTTCGTAGCAAGACGAGGTTGCCCTGCAGTCATCTACTCAGATAATGGGACGAATCTAGTTGGACTCCGGAACGAGCTTTATCGAGTTAATTTTGGAGTGAAATGGAAGCTAAATCCTCCAGCAGCACCGTGGTGGGGAGGTTGGATCGAGAGAATTGTTGGACTCACCAAAAACTGCTTCGAAGATTGCTGGGAAAACGTGTTGTCAACTACGAAGAAATGGTAACGATCCTCGAAAACTGTGAACGAGTTCTCAACGCGCGACCACTCACCTACATTGCTGAGGACAATGATGACCTTGTGCCATTAACCCCAGAGATGTTTCTTCGAGAACCAAGAGCTGAAGGAGAGATTGATCTAAATGAATTCAGGTGTAACTTTGGGAAGAGCTATGAGAAACGCAAACGACTCCTGAAGGAATTCCATAAGAGGTTCAGAAGCGAGTACCTAGGATTGTTGGTGCATCACGACAATCGCAAGAAACAACGACAGTTAAAAGTTGGAGATATCGTCCTTGTGGAGGTTGAAAACAGGAAGCAAATAAACTGGCCTATGGGAAAGATTACGAAGGTGTTTCCTGGAACTGACAATGTGCGAAGACTTGTGGAAGTTAAGACTAAGTCTGGATTCATGAAGCGTGCAGTGCAACGATTGTTCCCACTTGAAGTACCATCTGAGGACGTAGAGCAAGGCGACGGGGAGCTTAAGCCAGTGGACGATGAGATCGTCAGGGAGAAAACATCCGGTGTGGAGTCCGCGTCAGTGCAAGAGAAAACTACTCTAGTAAAAGTAGGGAAAGTTTACACGCGTTCTGGAAGAAAAGTCAAGTTACCGATTAGGTTTAATTGAAGTTTGAGAGAAAATTTAATCATAAAACATTCTGTTAGATTTGAGATAATTTCCTTCTTTGTTTTTTTTTATTAATATTGACCTTATAGCAAAGTTCAAAAGGTCAAGGTGGGAGAGTGACGCAAAAATAGGTATTTTTGGACCAACCGAGCCCGGCAGCACTGCACCCGCTGAGCGAGCAGAAAAAAAAGGATTAACATTAAAAGTTCCGGTAAACAAAGGCTGCTTTCGACGCTAACGTTTGGTTTTGACGGGCCAGAAAAATAACTATCTCTCATAAATTTTAATAATTGTTTTGAATAATATTTGTATTAATATTAATTTGTGTGATTTTAAATAAATATTTCTTTCAATAAGTATTAATTCTTCATCACTGTTTACTAACTTAGGCCTCGTCATCCAGCGTTGTGACATTTCTACTGATCCCTGCAACAAAGGTATTGATTTATCAACTTATAATTTTCAAGTCAGTTTCCAGCATTACTGTAAAGCTAGGAGCGTTTAGTTCAGGTTAAGCCATCGGGACCTTGTATTGTCTTTCTTTTTCAAATTTAAGACAAAAGACAACAGGGTTAATTAACAACCCAGAAAATGAGCAAGTTAACATGCTTGTATATTGCATGGGCGATAATGCAGATGATATATTGTTGTCATGTAAAATAGCTAGTGACCAACTCGAGAAATATGATGAGGTTATCAAATGTTTTGAAAGTCACTTTATTCCAAGACGGAATATAATTTATGAAAGGGCAAGATTTAATTAAAGATGTCAACAGGAAGGAGAAAGGGTGACTGACCTTATCACAGCACTGCGTAGCCTAGCCGAGCACTGCAATTTTGGGGCGTTATATGATGAGTTGATTAGGGACAGGATAGTTGTTGGAGTAAGAGATAGAGCGTTTTCTGAAAGAATGCAACTTGATACAGACTTGACCTTAGTGAAAGCCACACAGATGGCAAAACAATTAGAAAGTGTCAAAGAACAGCAGTCTAGCCTTTACCAACAAAATATTGTAGATCAAATAAAGAAAATGCCTAATCACATAAAAGAATCCAAAAAGCAAGAGTCAGAAATAAGACAATTTAAGTCAAACCAGTCAGGAAGATCATCACGTGGATTCACCAGGTGTGGCAATGCAAATAGCCATGATTGGAAAAATTGCCCAGCCATGAACTCGTTTTGTAATAAATGCAAGAGAAGAGGCCATTATGCCAAAGTTTGCAGATCAGTAGCCATATATGAAGTAAAATCAGAGATAACTTTTTCTAGGATCTGTAGAAATTGAATCGTCTAAGAAATGGGTAGTATCAATAAAGGTAAACAATAGATGAATTAAATTTAAAATTGACACGGAAGCTGATGTCAACGTGCTCCCCTTTCAACAATATTGTCAAAGTTTCCAAAGAATAAAATTAGAAAAATCGGATAAAATATTACAAGGTCCGAATGGAATACCCTTGAAAACAGTTGGAATGATCCACGTGATACTTCAAGATAAAGGCCAGCACTTAAACTCGAAAATATACATTGTTGATAAACTGAAACAACCACTTCTCTCTAGGGAGACAAGCGAGAAATTAAATATTGTGAGAATGATTCAGCAATTATCACCCCAGCATGAAGCTTTGATGCCCTCTGAATTCCCGATCAGACCTAGGCAAAAGGTCGGAATGGACCTCTTTTACCTAAATGGATGATGGTACCTAATTGTTTGTGATTATTATTCCAGGTACCCAGAAATATCACTTTTACAAAATCTAGCTGCTCAAGAAGTGATAAGCCGTCTTAAATCTATATTTGCTAGGCACGGAATGCCTGAAACAGTTAGAAGCGATAATGGACCCCAATTCCAAAAGGTTCTTGGGTCCGAATTTTCAAGATTTTCGAAGGAATGGTCTTTCAAGCACATCACCTCCAGCCCGAGATTCCCTCAAAGCAATGGATTTATTGAAGCAATCATTAAGAACATAAAACAAAGTCTTAAGAAAGAAGAAAATTGCTACCGGACTCTTCAAGAGGAAAATGGGTATAGTTCAGCCGAACTATTAATGGGACGACGCCTTAGGACCTCGGTTCCCGCTATAGAGTCATCACAGATGCCAAGATACTTGGACTCCAAAGCCTTGCAAGAAAGATAGAAAAGGAGGATGATCAACCAGAAGCGTCTATATGATAAACGACATGACGTACATAGCTTGCCTCAGCTTCAACAGGGAGACAGCGTTTGGATTAGAGATCAAAAGGTAGAAGGGAAAGTTCTACACAAATCCCAAGAACCTCGCTCTTATTGGGTACAAACTCCTCAAGGAAAAGTTGGGCGAAACAGGCTTCACCTCACACGCCTGCCAACTACGGAAAGTACCATGGATGCTCCTGAAGATAGTCGGCGCCAGGAGCTGAGGAATGAGGAGGCCCCCTTTCGATATCAACCGGGCAAGCAAGGAAATGCAAGGACAACCAGGACCAGAAGACCGAGGAGGATTGCCCGACATCAAAAAGCTCACCTACAAGAGAAGGAAGGACGCGGAGTGAAAACCAAGACCAGGATCAAGAGAGGAATGAGGAGCCCCCCCCCCCCCCCTTCGACATCAACCAGGCAAGCAAGGAAATGCAAGGACAACCAGGACCAGGAGACCGAGGAGGATTGCCCGACATCAAAAACCTCACCTACAAGAGAAGGAAGGACGCGGAGTGGAAACCAAGACCAGGATCAAGAGAGGAGCCTCCCTTCAACGCCAGTAGTTCAGACAAGATATGGAAGGGTGGTCAAGAAACCTCGAAGATTCTTGTAAAAGTAAGATAGGAGATGTGCAGAGTATTAGGCTCAGAGATTGGGAGCTCTGAGAAGAAAAGGAATAAGACTCTACTATTAGTATTCGATTCTATTCTATTCTATTCCATACATTTAGATAGTTATTAAAATAATTTGTTTAGCCAAGCTGGTATTTTGTCCTGACTGACAACATATTTACCATTATGATCCCTTAGGACGACCTTGGTTGTTAGTGGTTCCAAAGTCTTTACGTTTGGAGGTGCTTAGATCATTTCATGACGCCCCTACTGCCGGACATCTAGGGTTTACCAAAACGTATGACAGGATACGCAGACGATTTTTTTGGCCAGGTCTCTTCAGAAGTGTTCGAAATTATGTTGGACATTGCAGAGAATGCCAACAGCGCAAAAGCACACCTCAACTACCACCTGGAAATCTTAAACCCATAATCCCCTCCTCAATTCCCTTCCAGAAAATAGGTATAGACTTGTTGGGTAGATTCCCTTTGTCTAGAGATGACAAACGTTGGGTGATCGTTTGCACTGATTACCTTACAAAGTACGCAATAACGAAAGCACTGCCGACCGGAGGAGTTGTGGAAATATCAAAGTTTATATTGAACGATATTAACTCAAGCACGGAGCTCCTAGAGAAATGATAACGGACCGAGGACACTCGTTTCAATCGAAGCTCGTAAACGAACTAGCTAACCGAGAGATTAAATATGACCCTAGGAGACATGTTATCGATGTACGTTGACGTGGAGCAGAAGAATTGGGACTCTATTTTACCGTTCGTTACTTTCGCATATAATACGGCTAAACAAAAAACCACTAGATTTTCACCGTTCTATTTAGTTAATGGACGAGAGGAGGAAACAATGCTAGACACTATTACCCTACCAGCTAGATTATGAAAACGACGAATATCTAAGCCAGTTAATTATAGACGCTGAAGACGCCCGACTGCTAGCCCGCTTACACACCCTTAGAACTCAGGACGTTGATAAGAGACGGTACGAATCAAGATATAGGCCTGTCTATTACAACGTCGGCGACCTTATCTGGATCTTCACACCCGTGCGTAAAGTCGGTTTATCCGAGAAGCTTTTAAAAAAATATTTCGGTCCATACAAGATAACTAAAAAGATTTAGGACGTTAACTATGAAGTAATGACTGTGGACGAATCTAGCAGGAGGAAGAGGTCCAAAGATGTAGTTCATGTTTTGCGGATGAAGCCCTACAAAGATCCTGGACAACAGAACAATGTCGTTTAAATATACGGACTTCCTCTATATTTCCAAAGTAAAAAGAAAAAAAAACATCGGGACGCTGTTCTCCTGGGAAAGGAAATCTGTTACGAATTTGGTTTTATGTAAATCAAATGTAAATCAAATGTCTCTATTATTAAATATATAAATGTGGTAACCGAAGGACAAACCAGTAGTAACCGAGAGGGACAGTCAGGGCGTGGAGAGTTTTCCAGTACCTCTCTGCAACTTGGAGGACCTTTAACAGTTCTCAAAGAGTACAGGCAGTCGTGGTCGAGGCAGAGTGGAAAGCTTGAGAATATCCACACACAAAAAACGAAGTTACGAGAATTTGGACTTTGAACGGTTGCAAAGTGCGAGGGGCGTCTGCGATATTCTGCACCCTTTGACCTTGATGGTAACGACTTGCCAAATTCCTCTTTAGGGTTGTTGGATTTCTATATCGACCTCTTTCTTAGCTCGGCTCTTAATCTATTACATGGTTTTATTTATTCATCCTCGGTTTGTACAAAGTACATTACATATGGTGATGCAATGACACATGTCAATCATGCGTATAATTATTTATAGATGTGTTTCTATATACAATATGACAATCTTGTTATAAGTATTATACAATATTGGGTTGTTGGTTTAAATTACCATAGACGGGCCCCGGGAGTGAAAGGGTTTATCCGGGTTTAAACGGGTAAAGCCTCTCTAACATAGGAAAGTAATTAAAATTTATTTTAATTAATTTAAACTGTGAGGGTTGAAAAGGGCTATAACAAGATGTTTTGCTTGGATATATCTGAAAATTATAAAAAATAAAACTTATGTTCAATTTAAACGTTATGGTATTCATTATAAAAGAGAAATTTAGATAAAACCTTTGTTTGATAAAAAATATATATAATGATAAAAAATAAAATGATGTTCTTAGAGATTGTTGGCGGGCGTTTGAAGGGGGTTAAAGAATATGCAATTGTGAGTATTACACAGGCAACCAAATACTTAGATCCAGGTGCAAAGCGAGGATATAGACTTGAGCGTCTTCCTAGGCAATGTTTCACTTGTGATCCTGTATAAGGTTACAGTGCTTTGTCACAATTGTAGGGTTATTGGGTTGAAAGTTGTTGAAGAAAAGGTTGTTCATTAATATGATTGAAAGGGGTGAAATGGAGAACCATGAGATAAGTAGTTGTTGTTGTATCGACAGTAGGTGATCTGACTTGACTTAAAATCAAAGGTTGACTGTGGTCCGCTAGAGCTAAAAAAATTGAGATTTGTGAACGCTTTGTGCATGCGTTGGTGATTGTGCTCTACGGATGATTTAAATAAACTTTCGAAACGTGTTCAGGCCAGAAGTTGGGATTTTTAAATCTGGGGAACTGAGTTCAAGGAGTTTGTTGAAATTACGAAATAAAAAAAAATGTCAAGCAGTACTGTCGTTTTTCTACGTTGATGTGAAGCAATAATTGAGAAATGATAGAAGGGGTTAGAGAAATAGATTGTTGTATGCCCGATAGTTGATGATAAACATGCCTATATTATATAAGGTATAAAAACAAATATAAAATGAATAAAAATATAGAAATATCATTGTGGTTGAATAAAGTTTAAGTGGACAAAATCAAACATGTAATATATAAAAGTAATAATAATGAAAATTGAAGTGATTTTTGAAAACAAATAAATGTTCTGTAATAGTAAAATAATATTATGAAAAATAAAAGTAAAATTGATTTTTTTAAAAATAATGTTGTATTAAAAAAACTAGTGATTATATAATTGAAAGGTATAAAATAAAAAAATAAAATATTTAATACAAAATAGAATATGATTAAATATTGTTATAATGATTAGATGAAGGGGGGATTGGTAGTGGAATTGGACAAAAATATTTCTTTTAAAAAGAAGTTACAAATGTGGTGTTTAGGTTTTATAAATCGAAAATTGAGAAGCGCAATTTATTGCTTGGATTGGTTGCTCAAATGTTGTGTATTGTGATCTCAATTTAACATGTAAAATGTTTGATATGTAGAAAAATTAGAGATTTACACCGGATCAGAAAATATCAAAATGTTCAATTTTAGGTAGGTCTAGTTCAAATTCAAATATCTAAATGTTTAAAAAGTTAGGTTAAGATATCGACTGCTAATGTAGTAAAAAGTGTGGAAAAAAGGGAATGCGGGACACGGGGAATGTAGGACTGGAGGCGAGTAAGGGGGAAGGGTGGCAATGGATTTATTGACGCGGGAATGGTCTCGAGATGTTTAGTCTATCGTCACTGGGCCCTTTGGTATGTCAACTAGCGGTGTTCATGTCCATTTTTACGACCGGGGTGCGATGTGTATTGTTTTTGAAGGGGGAGATATGGGGCTTGTCTACGGCGCACGTGCTTTAAATTCTTTCTCCTATAGTCTGGGTCTGGTGGGTTCAAAGAAATCTTTATATTGTGTGAAAGAGAGTAAGTAAGTAGGTAATAAAGATCCAAATGGGTTGGTGTAGAGTATGTAGATAGAATAGGTTTGTGAATTTAACTGGAAATTTTCTGGTCGCTACATAAGCTTTGTTTTAAAACGATCGATGTTAAATACATCTGGATTTAAATGTAGGAATGGCAGGGAGGTTGTAGGCAGTATAATTCGGAATAGTTGCGTCTCGAAGATATCTGGGGTCAAATGATTGAATTCACTGAGTTATACATCTTGAGACAATCGCTGTGGGTTTTGAGCAAATCGGGGTTGTGGAGGTGTAATGTACAGAACATTCTCTGTGTAATATTTTATTTATTGACATGTATGGTGTCACTGTCTCTATTGAGAGGTTGATTGGGGCGATCTATTCGAACAACATTGGGTGAGATTATTTCAATTATTGTATATGGTCCAGTAAAATATGGTGCTAATTTACCCGTGTCGGGATGTCTATAATTTTTGACCAAAACAAGATCATTCACTTCGGAATGTGGTGTTCTGTGCTGCTTATCAAATGTTTCTTTATCTTTTTCAATGCTTATTTTGGGTAAGAGAGCATGCTATCTCTCTAGCTCTAGTTATTTTGGGGTATGGGTTAAGATGAGTTCTTAGATCTGGGGGGACAACATTGAACATTAAGTTGGTAGGTGGAAAACTTGTGACAGAATGGATTGTGTGTTATTATACGTTTGAATGATGCGCTTAACTAGTTGAGTCCAGGAAGCTTTTGGATTTTCTAGATAAGCTAGTCTGAGCTTGCCTGTAATGGTGGCATTTGAGCGTTCTATTAAACCGTTTGCTTGTGGGTTATTGCTTGTGGTGAGCAGGGGTTGGATACCATGTGTTATTATAAATTTACGGAATTTTTCTGAGGTAAAAGCAGGCGCTCTGTCAGATAACAGACGTTTTTGGAAATCCTTGTTGTAGTACAGTTTTGAGGGTTTGAATGTACGTTAGGGTACTGGTTTACTGTTTAAACTCCCTTTGAGAGTGGTGAAAGCTTGTTGGCAGTTTTATGGTCTATTTGAAAGTTCTAGTTTTCTCGGTGTTCGTAAGTGTTGTGTTTCGACGTTGTTATGGACTTAGTAAAAATGTTATTCAATGATGTCAGGTTAGATGTGTGGTGAAAGTGCGACTTTCGACGTGGACACGCTTTGGGGTGAGTTGTGTCACAGGCATGAAGGCGTCTTTGTGGCCTGTTAAGTGAGAAAAATTGTTGTGATGCGCCGTGTGACACGAGTGAGGTGAATTGAATGGAAAGGTGTCACGTGAAGTCTATATATTTGGTACAGCATCTAACTTGTTTCACCATGCATAACAAATTTACTAGTCATGTGTGGTGGTTGTACAAAACACATCGAGATATTAAGAAAAACACACAAATAAGTTTAGAATTATGATTCGAGTAATCAAAAAAATAATGATTTTTGTTCTAATATAAATTTGAAAGTAATGAATTCAAATTTATAAGTTGCTTAAAATAAAGTAAAAATTGATAAATGAGGGTGTAAAAGATTTAAAATTTGAATTGAAATGATATAAAAATGGTAAAAATTGATTTTAAATAATTACAGTGAAAATTAACATTATATTTATGGAGAATCAAGTTGTGAGCATGAGGAGAAAGTTACGTAGGTTTTTAAAACTAACAGTTTTGAGGATTGTTCAGTCAGGAGACTTGGTCTTTAGTTGTCGTCTTGATGACGCGGAAGACGCTCCATGTAGAGATTGTAGAAGCTTGTAACATCTGTTTGACGACGGCGGCATGTTGCCTGGAAGATGGTTGCGTTGTAAGGCCGAAGGTGGGGAACTTCTCACCGGCTTATTTTGTGGAATCTTCGGCTGTGTCGTTGGGGTATTGACAGCTTTCTCCTGAAATATAGTCTCTTGTTTGGGAGAGATTGCTCGGTTGTTCTGTTGGAATGGCGGGTTGGTTCCTCCATCTTTGCTCTTTGTCGCTTCTATCTGGACAGGCTTCTTACCTTCTTCTTTGTGGTTATCCTGTCGACTCTACTGTGATGAGGTCCTGTCGACTTATCTGTGGTGTGAGATCCTGTCGACTCTCGCTTTAGCTGTGGTAACCGAGTGTCAAACCAGTAGTAACCGAAAGGGACAGACAGGGCGTGGAGAGTTTTCCAGTACCTCTCTGCACCTTGGAGGACCTTTAACAGTTCTCACAGAGTACAGGCAGTCGTGATCGAGGCAGAGTGGAAAGCTTGGGAATGTCCACACACAAAAAACGAAGATACACAGTTGTAGTAGGAAAGTTCCGTGAACAGATAGGAGTCGAGCTAAGAGCAAGATGGAGATAGAAGATTTCTTACTCTTCTACATGGTCGATGAGGTGGACCTGGGTACAACCGACGAGGGCTCACGATGGTGGTGAAGTACTATATGTAACATTTCGGCTAGGGCAGATGTTTTATATCTTTGCCGAGGGGGGGGGGGGGGAGTAGAGACATGCGAGAATTTGGACTTTGAACGGGTGTAAAGTGCGTGGGGCGTCTGCGATATTCTGCACCCTTTGACCTTGATGGCAACGACTTGCCAAATTCCTCTTTAGGGTTGTTGGATTTCTATCTCGACCTCTTTCTTAGCTCAGCTCTTAATCTATTACATGGTTTTATTCATTCATTCTCGGTTGTACAAAGTACATTACATATGGTGATGCAATGACACATGTCAATCATGTGTATAATTATTTATAGATGTGTTTCTATATACAACATGACAATCTTGTTATAAGTATTATACAATATGGGGTTGTTGGTTTAAATTACCATATAAATACTTTTTATGTTTAATGTTATATAAGGAGGATATGTAAATTCTGTAACTGATTTTTTTATTTCTAGTTTTGTTGTGAGGGAAACATCACCCACAAAGTGTATCAAATGATTAATAAAATTCTCATTAAACTGTAACAATATGTATATAAAGTTGTGTTAATTTGCGCGCAAAAGGATTAGAATCCATGTGAAATAAATCGTCTATCTATTAATATTAGCATTAATAATACATTTAATAAATGTATCAAAACTGCCATAGCTTATTTGTGGATCTAAATATGCGAGGTTTACCCAAAGAGGATCAAATAAATGCATTGGATTGATGCATTTTAATGCATTCAGCAAAGAAGAGAGAGATGTTTTCATCTCAGATATATATATTAAAAATAAAGAAGATATATCCTGACCCAAAGCACCTGTGTTTTTAGATGGCAGAGCGCCATCTAGTGGAACAGAAATCAACTGAACATTGATTTAACCTGTTACCTGATATTTTGCCAACCCAATTGCTTGATAAATCAAGAAAAGCCATCCACGAACGCGTTTCGCGCTGTTGGCGCTCGTCAGCGTGGAGCAGGCTGTACCACTGCGACCAAAAATATTTTTGGTCCCAGAGGCTTCTTGAGAAACCAAGAAATGGGTATTTAAGGTCAAAATTGCGTGATTACGCTTAACACTTGAAAAAATAATAGAAAAATACCCTGACTGGCGCCAACAGCGCGAAACGCGTTCGTGGATCGCTTTTCTTGATTTATCGATAAATTGGGTTGGCCAAATATCAGGGAAAAGGTTAAATCAATGTTTAATTGATTTCTATTCCACTAGATGGTGCTCTGCCATCTAAAAAGCACATGTGCTTTTGGTCAGGATGTGCCTTCTTTATTCTTAATATCAACTCCTGACCTTTTTATTTTTTTCAATTGTTTTTTTCATATATATATATATATATATTGTTACATCATGATTAATGGCGTATTTCTTATATTATTTTTAATATATTTGAAATTTAAATTATATATTTATTTATTTTTATATAAAATATTCTATGATATTTATTTAAAACAGATTAGATTATCATCATTTGTATTTAGGTACACTGTGACTTCACTGCTCTCTTTGATGTGAGAAAATAAATAAAGCATTCTGAAGGTTACTTAAAGTAGACTTATCTCATTATTCCCTATATAAATTTGTAGGATGGTTGAAACACGCTCTGGTAAGATGCAAGACCCAGCACAGGAGAGCATCAAGGCTGAAGAGTCTGCCAAGCCGCAACCTGGTGCAACAATTGGTAGAGATGCTAGTTCCGACCCAGTTGTCCTGAATCCCAACATCGACATCCCCAAGTATGATGGAACGGAAGACCCTCGCCCATGGATTGAATCTCTTGAAGAAATTGGCTTCCTGTACCATTGGGCAGACTACATTATCTCTCGTTATGCTGCCATGAATATGATTGGTAGCGCCAAAACCTGGCTGAACCTACACAAGATAAGTTTCACCAGCTGGGAAAATTTCAAGAGCCGCCTAATTGAGGATTTTGCCTCAGACGCCAACAAAGAAGAAATTAAGATGAAACTAAACAGGATGCAACAGTGGAATGAACCTGCAATCAGGTTCGCAGAGGATATCCTTGTACTGTGCAACAAGGTCGACCCCCAAATGGAAGAAAAGACTAAAATAAACTGGGTTATTGGAGGGTTAAAGAAAGAATACTCTTTTGCCCTTCACCTAAACCCTCCTAAAAATACCAATGAACTCCTAGAAATTTGTAAGAAGCTGGATTTGTTCGAAAAGAATTACCAAGAACGTGCAGAAAAATCAAAAGCTCTATATAATGGACCACGCTCTCCTCGTCCCCATCATCAAGAGCAATGGAAGAATGCTACGTCGTTCAGAAGACCATATCAGAACACCTCCAAGCCCCAGGCCCCCGCTCCGAGGTACTACCAGAACACCTCCAAGCCCCAGGCCCCCACTCCGAGGTACTACCAGGACAAACCTCTGCCCCAGGTATCTGCCCCTAGACGATCTTACACTCCTAATACTGAGCCAAAACCGGTCTACCCAAGTAAAACATACAATAAGAATCCAAATTCAATTAGGAATAGGACAGAAGACGGGAGACCAATCTGCTTTAAATGTAACAAGCCAGGGCACGTGGCCCGTTATTGTAGGGTCAAGTTTATAAGAATCTTAGAAGAGGATCCAGCAGATACCCAAGAGAAGGTCGAAGAGAAATGCCAAATGAATGAAATATCAGAGAAATCAGGACCTCGGCTTTATGCCGATGTATGTCATAACACACAGACAAATATTCCTACCCGGAATAGATATTCCGTGTTGGAAGATTTAAACTAAGCGTCGCGCCTGAATCTGTCAATCAAAGCAAGTCGACCATAAACGGAATCAAGAAGTTGGACCCTAAATACAAATTAAAAATTAACGTGGACAAGATAGGGACTTTTGAAGCTTTGGTTGATACAGGTGCTGACCTCTCAGTGGTCGACCTCAGAACGGCCCTCGATACAGGCCATGGTATAAGTAAACTCGCAAAAATTTGTGCAGGACCCGATGGAAAAAAATTGGACATGGTAGGAAGTATATTTTTAAATATAAAAATTGATGACGAAACATTATCACACAACTTTGTGATATTGAAAACGCATTTACGGACATTAATTCTTGGGAGAGATTTCCTTAAGAAAATGAACGCAAAAATAGATTGTAAGCAAGAAACTATCAAATACGATTTGACGAATAATCATGACGAAATCAATTTTGAAATGTTGAAAATAAAGAGTGCCAAGGATTCCATTGTACCGGAATGTTCCATGAAATTGATCAAGGCATTGGTAGAAACAGAGGATGGAGAATATATTATCGAGGAGAGCAGCAAAATGTTTCAAACAAATGGACTTCGTCTAGCAAGAAGCTTGATCAATGTTATAAATAGGGAAACACACATCTGGATAACTAATCCGTATCCTCGACCGTTAAAAATAATGAAAACAA
>CP092874.1:45767149-46089274 GCA_030710605.1 Cordylochernes scorpioides
AGGATCCAAAATAAGCATTTTATAAATGAATATACAGATATATATTCAATTAAAAAGGCATATATTGGATAAAAATATATATTTTTTACCAATATATATCAGTTGGCTGAACGCCAACCTTTTTTTATGATTTTTTTTTTCCATTTTATTAATCAACCAGGCGCGATATTGAAATATTTGCGCCTATTACAAAAGAATCAAACAAAAGAACAATTTTCAACTGTTGATAGAAAGACCAAGCCTTTCTCTTGTTCTTTCCAGGCGAAGAACGTCAGAACCAAAACTAGTTAAAATAGTTTTGAAAAAGGTTGGCGTTCACCTAACTGAAATATTGGTTAATAAATCATTTTTTATCCAATGAATGAAGGTCTATTTATATATTCTCTCTATTTTCACAAAAGAGATATTATCATCTTTAATGTATATTACATCAGAACTCAAATATCAATTAACGGGTATTTACAGTACATTACATCCTAGATCCAATATAAACAGGTATTTACAATCATTTGCCCCAGGAAACAGGACCACAGCAGTATGCGGCTCCCACACTAGTTCCAGACCAGAAATAGGGTAAAGCGCCATCTATTGGCGGAGGTTGTAGCTGTGTTTTTCTGTGTTTTCAGGCTGATATACGCTACAATATATAGGTAAATTACAGAGAGAAAAATAAGAAAATAATATATAGTTAGATTTTGTTCTGAAAATTCCGAAATATTGGCAAATAAATATTTCATTCAATCCAATATATGCCTTTTTACTAACTAATAGTTAGATTTATGTAAATATTAGATGAACTATATAAAATATCTAAAAAGCACACATTAACTGAGCAATAGAATTCTAATTTTGAGCAGACGAAGCAAAATATTCCGAAATCTTTTCATTATATATAAAAATAAATAGCGTTAAATGGTTCGTCATTTTTAATAGAATATAAATGCGCTAATTTAGAATCTATATAAATGAACGTTCTTGAGCAGAACAGTGAGGAAAATGCGGCTCTAGAGGCATCCTTTAGAGACTGGCTAAAATTGTGGCTAAACCGGTCTCTCACAGAGGTTCTTTCATGTCAGGCAGAATCTTTGATGAAAGGCCACTTCCAGGTGAGACTGACTTACCCAGGCCTTTAGGTTGTGTATATCTCTCTCATGGGAGCCTATCTCTCTATTATTATTATTTTTTTGCTTATCTCTAGTACACGTGGTACAGGCCATGATAATCATGGTGGATAGAAGTAGGAGACTGCTTTTTACTAAAGTGCACCACTTGTTAAAAGCAGTTTGACTTTGCACTTACAAATGTGCCAGAGCCCCATTTGATTACTTACACTCGCTGGTAGGGTTGGGCTTTTACAAGAATCGGCGGCCATTGGAACATTTTTTTTTTTAAATCAGAAAAAAAGTGCCCAATGCGGGAATCGAACCCAGGTCGTAGCGGTCCAAAACCAACGGTTTAGACCATCATTTCATCGACCCCCTATCTCTCTATTATTATTGTAACGTTTCCAATTTAGAAATAAGGGATAGTCACAATACTTTGTGCTTTAATATTTAATAGATTACAACAAGGTTAACCCCAATATATAAACAAAACAATAATAACTTATGCGATATTAGAGAAGGAAAATAAGTACAGTGTTGCCAACTTCCTAACTATGAAAAAAATCAAAGAATAATGAAATATTTTACATAAATACAAAGCATGTTACAACATGCTTTCATGGACCCGAGCTCTTCGATCAACCTTATTCGAAAAGATATTCTGGAGAAATATAAATAGGAAACGTTACAAATATAAAAATATTAATTTATCAGTCTCCGTTTGCTTATCGAAAAACTCCTAATGTAACAAATATCACCAAAATTTCCATGTGAACCATTTTAACCCTCGGGGTGGTTTTAGGTTATTATTTTTTTTAGAAATCAGTTTTCGTTTCAAATTCATTCTCGAAAATTCAAGAAAAAATTAATAGATAAGTAATTTAATTTATAGTTCAATAAAACAATCTCATGTATGAATATCAAGGTGAAAATTTGTATCTTAAATTTGTTTTATTTAAAATCTTTATTTTAATAACCACTTGTCATGTGATCATTTAGAACCATGGCGAAAGTTGATGTTTGTAAATTTCTTTTTCCGCAACAATCATATTTCGAAAAACCAAGAAAAAACAACTTTATCAGAAAGTTTTTCTTTTATATATACAGGGAGTGGCCCATAAGTCGCGAACCGTTTTATTTTATAAGTTAAAAATTAAAAGGCAAACAGAATAAAAGCTGTATTTTATTTTAGGTAATATATTGAAGCTTAATCTATACCTATAATAAAATAGTTATAGTTTTTAATCCAGTTTACCTTTTAATTATCAATAAAAATAAAAGTTTTTGGGACTTATGGGCCACCCCCTGAATATACATATACAGTAGAACCTCCCTTTAGCGGACACCCCGCTAGCGGACACCTCTCTACAAAGGGAAGTTTTCATCTGCAAAATTACCATTTTTACTATTTAGCAACTCTCCGGAAAGAGGACACCTCTCCCTAAAGGACACTTTGGCTCTGCAATTAGGTGTCCTTTACAGGAAATTTATACTATATATCCTTATATTCGTATTATATTAATAGAAATTTTAAAAAATATGGCATAGTGTCAAAACACTGATATATTTTATTAAATCGTGTTTCTGGACCATACATATGTCGCCAACTACCCAAAAACAAGGTATACCTATATCTCTATATATTCAATCATGGACAAAACTTTAGGAAGTGGAAAGTCTTTGAAGTAGCCTGTATTCTGTTTTTTTTTAAAGCAGACAGAGGCAATTTTGTTCACACTTGATTATATCATGTGTCTTAAATAAAGGTCACTGTAATATCTTTCAGAGTTATTGTCTGAATCCCGATATACATGCTAAAAGGTACAACTTCCCTAAATTTTGTCCATGAGTGCATTAGACAGCGCTCTGTCATCTAAAATGCTAAGAGGTCAGGATATGCCTTTTTACTTTTATTATCAATAACTGACCTTTCCCCTTTCCTCATACTTTTTTCCACATATTTCTAAACATAAAAATGAACTTCAAATGCATCGATAAATTCCAAAATTAATTAAGAAATTTTCTCCAAATATTTCATGTAAACCCCATTCGACCCTGGAAATAGTTTTTAAAACACATTTTTAGTTCTAATTTTATTTACACAAAATCATGCAGAAATTTTATTAACTAAGCAATTTTAAAGGTTTTAGCTATATCTTATTTTATCTATATCTTTATTTATTAAGACAGTTTAATGTGATCTTTTAGAACCTTGGGGAGTTTTTAGGGCTATTTTGTGGAATATCTTTTTTGATACAATTTTTTGCTAAATATTCATATAAATGATTTATAAAAATTATTATTACAGTAGAAACTTCATGAGAGGACACTCGCGCTAGAAGACACCATTCCATGAAGGACAGTTTTCATCGCCAAAAATACCATTTTTACAATTTAGCAACTCTCCGGTAAGAGAACATCTCTTCCTAAAGGACACTTTCACTCTGCAATTAGGTGTTCTTTACAGGGAGGTTCTACGTATCACAAAGCAGTTTTACATTATATCTATATTTATATAACCAATGAAACTCTTAAAAATATGACAGAGTGTCAAATATATTATATATAATGGAAAACTGAATTAAAAAAATATATATTATCATGGAAGTTAAGTTACACGAAAGAAAACGTAAATTATTAAGATTTCGAAGATCATTTATTGGTTGAAAGTTTGTTTAGAAAATTATATGGTTACATCAACCAAATTTTACTTAGTTCCCAACGTTTCAATGTCTCGCTGTCACTCTCCTCAGGGGAATTATAACCTTTGCTCTGAGGAGAGTGACAGTGAGTTACTGAAACGTCGGTAACTAAATAAAAATTGGCCGATGTATTGATAGCTAACTTTCTAAGAAGTATCCAATGGATCAAAATGTAATGAATTTTCCAAAAATAAAGCAAGTAGACAGGATTGAAACACATGCACAATGCTTAAAAGGGCATGTCTTGAGTAGAACAGTAAGTTAAAGTCGCTACAATAGAGGCTCCCTATGTGACTACCTTAAAACGTAGCTAAACCGGTCTCTACAAGAGATGGTCTCTTATTAATGATTATTCCATTAATTAAACAATACCACAGGTTTCTGGAGAGATGAGTTTCTTTTCATTTAATCAACGTAGTCCCAAGCTTTCGGGCATCTCTGCCTTTCTACAGGAGAACAAATAAACGAATAAAACGCCGCCTGATGCCGACCTTTTATTCGTTTATTTAGGTTCTTATTTAGAAGGGCAAAGCTCCCTAAAGTTTGAGACTACGTTAATGAAATGAAACTCATCTCCAGAAACCTGTGTGGTATTTCTTAATTTATGTCCAGGAGATTTATATCAAGTGATCCCTCCATAGCAGGCAGAATCTCTGATTGAAGACCACATCCAGGAAAGACGGGTCTAACCATGTTTTTAGGTAGTCTCTCATGGGAGACTCTATTTACATAGATTAGCTGGCGAATGTACCCGGCTTCGCCCGGTTTTAATCCGAGTAAATGTTTGCCTAACGAACAATTATTATAGCAATATTTTCGAGGCAAACATCCACTCCCTACTGAATCTATCCTTGTTAAGATAGATTGATGTTTAGTCATGATAAAATTGTGAAAAACGTTTAAAAATACAAAACTATTTTCTCACAATCAGTTTATTTTAATTTTAAAATGCTAGCTTTCAAGCGATAATCACTCTTCAATGGGCTTAATAAAAAACATCAACTATATCTTACAATAAATATTTACAAATACATACGTGCGCTGCGTGGATATTTACAAATGAAATTTTAAAATTGAAATGTAATTTAACAATGATATGAAATTTACGTTTTTAGGGCAACCAGAAGATATCTAAGGTATTGTGATTGTAAATCTATCTTCCTGTGTTTATGCTATTATATTGTCGCGAGAAAAAATAATTAAATAGGCTCACTAATCACTTTAAATATTTATTTAATTAGTTATATGAAAGATTTTAAATATGGAATAAGGGTTATGCTATTGATGCGCCGAATCGACTCAAGAGTTAGAGCAAGAGGCGTAAACTGTTCTTCACGCGCCACGAGCCTGCACTTTCCATTCCACGTGGCGCCACTGTTGTCCCCGACCGTTCGTACCAGCCAAGTTGAGAGGAAGTACCAAGAAACTCTGTTCTCCTGGAAATATTCATTAGATATGAGAGACTCTAAAAGTAACCGTTGATATTTGATTTTAATATTCTTGTAGTGGCATTTGGCTTCGGTTATGTTGAATTGATAACCGGTCTGAGCAATACGTTGATTGGTCTTTATTTCTGATGTTTGAAACTCTTTTCCACAAAGATTACTGAATAAACTTTTGCATGTATGTAGCAGAAGATAGAGATATTTATAACCCAGGTTCCTGGAGGAGTAGCAGAATATAAACTGAATATAAGTAGATTATAAGATGATTTTTACGCTCTGACTTCCCTTCAACCATTAATATTTCACCTTATAAGCTGTTTAAAGACTAAAAGTAAACAAAAACAAGCTATTTTGGATATTTTGAAGTTATAAAATTACATTGATTATCATATATTGACTATAAATGACCTAGTGTCGCCCGCATTCTCTTCTAGTGAATGTTTTCCAGAAAAAAAAATGTTTTAGCAAAAATGTAATTTACTAAAATTATAGTTGTCAAGAAGATTCCAATTGAAGTACTCCATTATCAAAATCATTTAGTGTTTAATTAAATTTTTTATTTACAATTATTTCACTTTAGAGTATTAATAGGATAAAAATCATAATGAATACAATAATATTTGTAAATCAAATTTAATTCCCATCTATCGTTAATATTTTACACAAATAAATTTACTGGCAAAGCGCTTCTTTTAAATATCATCAAATATTGTCTCTACAGACCTTACTACAATGATATGAGTTATTGAATGAGAATAACTCATATCATTGCAGTAAGGTCTGTAGAGACAATATTTGATGATATTTAAAAGAAGCGCTTTGCCAGTAAATTTATTTGTGTAAAATATTAACAATAATATTTGTTAAAGAATTCTTCACTAGGAAAACATTCACTCGGGAAGAACTCGACGAAACCAAGTTATATAATTGTAACTTGAGTCTTAAAAATATCGTTTATTTTATAAATATGTACTTGGATAAATCCTAGGCATTTCCTGGGTCATTTGGGTAGTTCCTGTTCCAAAATAACTTTATTAGGTACCGCTCAAAAAGAGCAACCTAGCTTATGTTATTTACAATGAATAATAACTCTGCCTTTGCCGGTCCCAAGCCCGGATGAAAAAGGAGAAGGGGGGAGCAGTAACAAGCTCGGTAAAAAAACCTGGGCTCAGCTGGCCCGGCTGATAGTACCCTGTAAGGGCTCCTAATCCAGGGATACAGAATGAGCATTGTTTGTACTTCATGTTAGGAGCGGCTGCACATGGCGTCTGTTCCTCATGTCAGAGGCGGCCATTTCTTTTGGAGCTAAGTCGGCCTGCCACTGATAAGTGCTCCCAGTCTTGATGACAAAGGCAGACGCATTCTACTTCACCCAGTGTGGAGAAAAGAAAGAAGAAGACAATGAATAATATTATGTATATGTGATATTCTGTATATAGGAATATGTAACCCCACCACAATCTATGCAATGTATCGTCAAAAGTTATTTAATCGTAGAAACTTTCTCCTTGGAATATTAAAAATATAAAGTTAAGTGCCAGGAGAAAATGTTTTTTATTACTTATTATTATACTTTTATTATTTAATAAAAAACATTTTCTCCTGGCACTTAACTTTATATTTTTAGTATCGTCAAAAGATTTAATAAAAGTTAGGCTTCGCGAAAAGGGAAAGAACAATTAACAGGGTTGCATCATCCGGGAAGTAAAGGTCACTGCCCTGGACCCATAAAAGTTAAGTTCAAAGACCTTCTTCTTCCTGGAGGATTACAATCATGGCGACAATGGAGATATTAAGCCAATCATATTTAAGCATGACAAATCAACAACCAATCACCTTTAAGCATGACCAATTGATAGCGAATCATCAGAGAGCACGTGGAAGGATCTCCACCAATGAGAAGTCGAGAGAGTTAATGACGATGATCTCGGACAAGAAGTAAAAAGAAGGGAGGTGTCCGTGCTACGAGCAAGGTGTGCTCAACATAGGCTCCAACCAAGGTAGTGTCCGCTCCATCATGTGAAAGGCCAAATACCTCCTCCAGTCTTATCATTCTCCCTTTCGCAAGGTCTTATTTCTACCCCTCCAGGTGTGCTCGTTCTTCCCCTGTGGAAAACCACCATTCGACCAAGACTGCGCCATCAATCACCAATTCAATCATATCCACCGCAACCACAATTCGACAGAGAGTCGACACGATTCGACATCAACTCGCCAGGATTCGACAGTGAGTCCACAGCAATCCCACAGTAAGTCAACACCCCAAGTCGACACCACGACCACACAATTCACCAGGACTCAACCCCAATTCGACATAGAGTCGACAGGATTGCTACATATATATTTAAATTAATAATATATACAAGTTCTTTACAAAAAAAGTGTCCAATGCGGGATTCGATCCTGGTTTATGGCTGTCGGTAACCAACGGTTTAAACCGCCGGCTACCGACCCCCAATTGGCTAGTTAGGGATAATAATTTGTATAAGGCAATTTAATTAGTATTTCATAAATCAGTATTTATGGGCAAACATATCATCTACAACAGAACTCATAAACGTCTTTTTTTTTTATTTATTCAAAGCTATAATGATGTTTAATGATAATGAATTAATACCCCCTCATCATTAACTTTATTACCAATGAGAAATTTGAAATTGTCTTTTTTTTTTACGGAATAAAGACGAAAAATTTAAATATTATATATACAGTTACGAGCGTCATGCGTGATCTCTGTCACCGTTTGCTTTTTTTTTTAATGGCGCTCTTCTATTGGTTGGCTACGATCACGTGGCTACGATGGCGCCGCCACTACGCGAGACACTTTGTTTTTTACTTTGCCCCCCCCCACTCGCTTTTTGGTTTTTGTAACTATTGTGTTGGAGTGGGTCGCACTTAAATAAATGCATATATTAGTTAATAACTAAATGGAATCCTCTCTTTCTTTTTCCCAGTAAGAGACGCCTACGGAAGCCAACAGTACATAGACAGATAAAGCACATCGGCTATAGTTATTAACTAATATATGCATTTATTTAAGGCGCCAATTTATAATTGTAACAAATAGTATTTGAATCAAAAGATTCAATCGAGTAAAACACGGGCGTTGCCCGGGTCATTCGGCTAGTATTCTTATAAATATAAACTGATGTTTTCTACTATTCTCCATCAAAACTACTGAAAAAAAGGATATTTTGTAAGTTACGATGTACTAGAGCGCCATCTGTTTTCAAATTATAAAACTATTTTAGAGGCGTAATATTCTTTTTAAAATGAATCAAAAATTTTAAAATCTACCATGGTAGATTAAACTGGCGAAACCGCTGGGAGGGTTCACCACTGATGAGCCAGGCCCTCCCTTTAATTTTTCCATCGCAGTAAGGACAGTAGAAATTGTTTTATTTTAAAAAGAATATTACGCCTCTAAAATAGTTTTATATTTTGTAAGTATATAGCTGAATTTATAGATTAATATAAAGGAAATTAAAAACCAAATAGATAAATAAACAAGTTCGCATAGTTTGGAGTTATAAAATGATCATAATTATCATATACTAACAAAATAACCTAGCTTCTTTCCCAGTGAATGTTTGCTAAGCGAAAATTGTTTAAACAAATATTTTATTTATTATGATTACTAGACGACTGACCCGGGAATTCCCCCGGGTGCAATTTCCTTCATACTGAAAGAACATTACTAATAAATAGTATTAGAGCCATAGAATAGCAACACCGAAGTAATACGTATGTAATAAAGTATGTGTGATGTCAAAAAATGCAATATATTAGTATTTAGGTATTTTATTTATTTATTTTTCAATCCATTTAGGTGTTTTAAATATAGTTCAAATAGTTGGCAGATTTTCCACCCAACCTCCGAGGTACCCGCCCCAGCGTGTTAACTCTTATATATAGTGGTGCATCCTCTGTAGGTCTATTACACTCTTTGGGTAAAAAGGGATAGGGATTGAAATTGCTTGAGAAGAGTGACCGTGATTGACCAAGCCTGGCCAGCAGCCTGTAATCTAATGTTTTCAGACCCCAGTCAAACATTCGTAGATATTTTTCTGAAAAAATAATTTAAAAAAAACTAATATTAATATAATTCATAATAATCTGCAACTGTCCTTAAATATTCTAATTCTAGAGATGTTTCCTTTCAAATATATACAAATATATACGTATATAGAAATAATTATGAAAATAATATACCACTCAAACAACAAAAAAAAAAAGACTAAAATAGCATTAAAAAAAAAATTATTCATGACAACACAGAAGAATACACAAAATTTGAAGTCTTATTTTCTGGAGCCAAAACATAAAGATTTCTTCCTGAGCCAACTCTAGAGCAGGCAACATACAATTGCCCATGCGAGAAACAGGGTTGCTCCAAGTCAATGCCAGCAATTTTGAGGGACTGACCTTGAGCCTTGTTAATCGACATGGCAAAAAAAAACTCGAATGGGGAACTGCAATCTTTTAAAATGCAAAGGAGAATGTTTATCATCATGAATCAGAGGAATCCGGGGAATAAAAACCTCTTCATTTTGAAAACAACCAGTCAAAATGGTTGCCTCTACCACATGAGGCCACAATCTTTTAACACAGAGACGGGTACCATTGCAAAGGCGGGGTGCATCAATATTTCTCATTAAAATAATGGGAACGCCAACTCTAAGTTCTAAGTGATGTGTTGGCATCCCAGAAGGTTCTAAAGAATTTAAAAACTCTGTAGTATATTCCACGCAATCCTCAGTATCAATGGTGGAATCCACAGAAGTATATAAAATGCTTTGCCCTGGTATTTCTTTCAAAAGCTGAGCATTTATGACATCAAGTACACAATTCCTTGGAGCCAAAATTGCCCGCTCACAAAGCCAAGGATAGTAATTCGCCCTTCCCCGGTTAAACATCTCCCCAGTGTTAGGAAAAACATTATTCTTTAGGCCAGAGAGGGAGTCACAACAGTGTTAATCAATTCATTTGAAAAATTAACATTACCATCCGTATCATTAAGTTGGCCACTTCCAAGTTGAAGCAAAAATTGTGAAAATAACAGTGAGTTAGGATCTCCTGAATTGACAGCCCGCATATTTGTTGAAAGAGTAAGTCTTTCAACAAATGACCAAAGTGGGGATGCCTTTAAGCAAGCATGCAACTTATCTGCTATTGTACCTCTAGGGAGAATGGGCAATAACTGCCTGAAGTCACCGGCCAACAACAACACTACACCTCCCATTGGTCTCTGATCCAGCCTACAATCTTTAAGTGTTATATCAACTGCCTCTAAAGCATGCCTGTGTGCCATAGTACATTCATCCCAGACAATAAATTTGAATTGTCTAAGAACTTCGCCCATTGCTGAATCAGCATTCAAATTACAAACTGGTACCTCATCCCTGGTCAAATCTAAGGGTAATTTGAAAGTCGAATGAGCAGTTCTGCCACCATGCAACAGAGTGGCCGCAATACCAGAAGAAGCTGTAGAAAGAGCAATGTCCCCAGTACTTCGTACCTTTGTAAGAAGAAGATTGATCAGAAAAGTTTTTCCTGTGCCCCCCGGAGCATCAAGAAAGTACAATCCGCCAGCATTGGAATCAATTTTAGAAAGGATCCTTTCGTAAGCCTCCTTTTGTTCAGGGACAGAAGCACGAAGTCTATCAGACTATTGCTATATTAGAATTATTTATATATATATATATATAGAAGCAATGGGCGCCTCTAGGTGGACGCTTCTCAGTTTGCCAAAGCTGGTGTTGTGGCTTTGTCACCGACCCGAGGCCGCTAGTTGCGGCGACGGTCAATAGATGGCGTCAGTTTTTGACGTTTATTTTGACGGGAGAGGCGCCCATTGCTTCTATGGATTAATTTCCTCCCGGCAAATTTTCCATCTATATTCTAGCCATAGATTTGGCCCAGCCACATTGCCAGCAAAACACCTCTTTGGTAGATTGTGAAGATTCCATTAGATCCCGTGTGGATCTCATGGAATAAAGTCCGCCCTAGACTGACGAGGGCCATTAGCCCGAAACCATGGTCTCTAGGTGGACGCTTCTCAGTTTGCCAAAGCTGGTGTTGTGGCTTTGTCACCGACCCGAGGCCGCTAGTTGCGGCGACGGTCAATAGATGGCGTCAGTTTTTGACGTTTATTTTGACGGGAGAGGCGCCCATTGCTTCTATGGATTAATTTCCTCCCGGCAAATTTTCCATCTATATTCTAGCCATAGATTTGGCCCAGCCACATTGCCAGCAAAACACCTCTTTGGTAGATTGTGAAGATTCCATTAGATCCCGTGTGGATCTCATGGAATAAAGTCCGCCCTAGACTGACGAGGGCCATTAGCCCGAAACCATGGTCTCTAGGTGGACGCTTCTCAGTTTGCCAAAGCTGGTGTTGTGGCTTTGTCACCGACCCGAGGCCGCTAGTTGCGGCGACGGTCAATAGATGGCGTCAGTTTTTGACGTTTATTTTGACGGGAGAGGCGCCCATTGCTTCTATGGATTAATTTCCTCCCGGCAAATTTTCCATCTATATTCTAGCCATAGATTTGGCCCAGCCACATTGCCAGCAAAACACCTCTTTGGTAGATTGTGAAGATTCCATTAGATCCCGTGTGGATCTCATGGAATAAAGTCCGCCCTAGACTGACGAGGGCCATTAGCCCGAAACCATGGTCTCTAGGTGGACGCTTCTCAGTTTGCCAAAGCTGGTGTTGTGGCTTTGTCACCGACCCGAGGCCGCTAGTTGCGGCGACGGTCAATAGATGGCGTCAGTTTTTGACGTTTATTTTGACGGGAGAGGCGCCCATTGCTTCTATGGATTAATTTCCTCCCGGCAAATTTTCCATCTATATTCTAGCCATAGATTTGGCCCAGCCACATTGCCAGCAAAACACCTCTTTGGTAGATTGTGAAGATTCCATTAGATCCCGTGTGGATCTCATGGAATAAAGTCCGCCCTAGACTGACGAGGGCCATTAGCCCGAAACCATGGTCTCTAGGTGGACGCTTCTCAGTTTGCCAAAGCTGGTGTTGTGGCTTTGTCACCGACCCGAGGCCGCTAGTTGCGGCGACGGTCAATAGATGGCGTCAGTTTTTGACGTTTATTTTGACGGGAGAGGCGCCCATTGCTTCTATGGATTAATTTCCTCCCGGCAAATTTTCCATCTATATATATATATATCTTTAATTATTTACACGATAAATTAGTAAGAATTTATAAATCTGTGTACAAATAGCTCTAAACTTGCTAATGTTTTCATAAGATTGAGTATATACAGAAAGATGATTTGGCATTATGTCAAAGTAAGCAAGTACAATTTGGTTAGTTAGAGAGCAAGCCAACAAAAGATGCTCTGGTGTTTCAACATCTAGACAGCATTCACTTGTTGGATCATTTATAACTCTCAAGTCAAAGAGAAAACTTAAAAAGGGTCCTTTGCCTGTGAAGAACAAAGTAGAGTATTTATCAGGAGTAATGAAGCTTGGTACATCTCTCAGAAAAAAAATTCTTGAACGTTGCATTAATTTGAGAAAGATAAAATCTAAATTTTGTATTGATATATAATTTATTCAATTCATTTATTTGGTCTGTCAGAGAATTCTTTATGTTGTATCTAATTAGTGATAATTCAAGGCAGTCGGTCAGTATAGGAATTTTCGCTAGAATATGATAATGTATGAAGATGAACTTTTGTAAGCATGAATGTACCTAATTAAAATTTGGTACTGTATAGAATTTAACTTTGAACGCTTTGCTGTATTGATAAAAGGGAACCAGATATTTGATACATAGCTTAACATAGGACGTATCACCGCCTTGTATAAAATCAATCTGCGCATTGAATAAATTCCCCAAACACGTACACATAATGAAAATAGTGCATTTTTAAATCTCATAGCCTTGTTAATTATATTGTCAAAGTGTGGTCCAAAATCAATTTTAGTTCTTTGTCTGTGGTTGAGAAAATTAACTCCCAAAATATTTATAGTTTCTGATGGCTGACTATTTATACCGTTAATGTTCATAGGTAATTTTTGGTAATTGTGTAGGTAGAGTACATCTGTTTTATTTGGACTTATTTAGAGTTTTACCTTTTCACACCAAAATTTTTAATATTATACAGACTTTTTTCAATTTTGAACTGAAGATCCTGGATGCTAGAGCCCCAAACCACAAATGAAACATCATCGGAAAAAGCTATGACTTTTGCGAAAATTTCACTAAAAGATGAAATGAAATCATTTAATAATATATTCCAAAGGTATTGGATAAATAATTCCACCTTGAGAGCATCCCTTATTCACCATTTTTGTACATTTTGAGTTTAAGTATCTCAGCTCTACCTTTCGATCTTCGAGATATGAAATAACTATTTTTAATTAGTGGCGCTGGAAAGTTTGCTTTGTCCAATTGTTGAATGATTACTGAAACTGAAATATTGGTAAATCAATTATTTTTTAATTCAATATATGCCTTTATAATTAAAGATTATATCATTATAACTTCATTTAATTATTCATGAGGATTCCAATTAAGGTATCAATATAACTATCATCGTCATTTTGTGTTACATTTAAAATTTGTATTTATATATTATTTCGTTTTATAATGATAATAAAATCTAATCATAATAAATATTATATTTTAATGCATTCTTCGTTGGGGGCAAACATTCCCTCTAGGAGAAACCGAGCGAAGCAGGGTCAAAAATAAATGATATTGTGACGAATTTTATTTAACTTAAAAACGCACAGCGTTTTATTTATACATATTCAAATAGGTAAAATTTAGTTGGGTAAATCTTGAGAGTTTCCCTATTCATTCTGCTAGCTATATATATTTTATTCAAATTAGTCATGGTTCTATTAATTGAAATTTAGCAAATTAAAAAAATATTCAAAATTTAAGTGTCATCGCTAGTGAGCAAGTTCTACTAATTCTGAAATAGTATTATATAAATCGCTTCTATATATGATTTTGAAAAAATGACGGTATAGGGTAGCAGATATACTCATATATATTGGGAGAATAGATTAAAGAATGGATTAAAGAATTGGTAAAAAAGTGTATGGTTCTTTCTTTATCTCTTTCCTCTCTTTTACTAAAAAATAAATATAAAATCATTATAAATATCTTCCTTTATTCATATATATTTATTAGAGTATGTCTGAAAGACGGGTAAAAGCCGATAATAAAATACATTACGTTGTTAATTTTTTTTTTCTTGTTAAATTTTCTTTTTATTTTCAAAATTTCCAATTTTTCTATTTAAAATAAAAACATCAATATAAACCTGATTCAAAACAATATAATTACTTTTATTACATTTTTCTCTTCTCAATAATATATAAATATAATACATATGAACAACTATTTAATCATCTAACTTAAACACAAAAAAAAAATATCAACTCTTATCTTATATATGTAAATTTATGTATATATATGTAAATGGTCGCTTAAAGAATCTTGTTTAAGCCAATTAAAAATGATGGTCTTGCCTTGCCAGTGTTCTTTTCGAGTGAATGATCCACGAATGAATTTTGTTTTGTCTATCAACATGATACTGCAATATTTCATTATCATTTACTGAAAATAGGTAAATCAGTCTAATACTTAGTTAATTTGAATTTTACTCAGATAAAAAATGTACAAAAAAACCTTTTCTCCGGTATTAACCCCATATACTGTTAAAATTTCAGCCAGATTGGCTAACAATTGAGTAAACCTATAACGAAAAAATGAATAAACATAAATAAAGCTTAGAGCTGTATGTCGTTCCAGATTTGTTCGTAGAACAGGCTAATGTTCTAGTATTATTATACATTTTAGGTCTATATTTGAGTAGATAAACGCCGCCCCAAGGGACCTTCGCAGACCCGCTAACACAGATCGCCAACGTCAGGAGCAAGCTGACCACCCCAAACGACACAGCAGAAAATTCCACAAGGCATGGAAACTGAGGAACGAAGTAGCGCAAACCCGATGAGAAGTTCCTCTCCTTCGGCCTGACATCGATACAAAGCTCAAGGCGACAAGCCGCAATCAACTTAACAGAAACTACAAGCTTCTACAAGACCTACATGGAGCGCTTTTCACACCAGCAGGACGACAATCAAAGACTCTCTGACTGAACAATCATCACACAACTGTAAGTTTATAAAAACCTACATAACTTTCTCCTCAAGCTCACAACGTGATTTCCCATAAATTTTGAGTTTATTTTCACTTTAAGCATTTTAATTCAATTTTCACCTTTTTATGTCATTTTTAATTCGATTTTTAAATCTTTTACACTCTTATTTATAAATTTTTACTTTAGTTTTTGATCAAATTATAAATTTTAATTCATTACTTTCAATTTTACTTTAAGAAAACTCGCCAATCACACATTTTTATCAACTTTCTAATTTTACATCCTGCGCAACATAAAAAAATAAATCATTATCATTTTAAAATTACTCTCATTATATCATAATTCTAAACTTATTTGTGTGTTTTCCTAATATTTTATTTTCATACCAAAATACAAATATCTTAATCAAATTTTTGAAATTTTGTAAAAATCATCGTCATATTCACCATTTTATGTAAACCTCCCAATTCAACCTATTTATCACTATCACACCATTGCCCTTTTAAAAGGATAATTTTCGCGCCACTATATTCTCTCTCTCTCTCAATGATAAAAAAATCAAATTTCAAAATATAAATCAACATAGGCGAAACACATTTCTTACTTTCAGATATCTCCTTTGAATTCTCTCCTGAGAGGCAATATCTCGAAACATAACAACTGCCCTCCCCAAAACAAATTAAAATAAAGATCCCGTCCACTTCCCCGCCAGAAGCTAAATTAGGTCACCGCCCGCCAAACATATTACCACCGTTTTATTCCAACAAAGTTACACATCCCTCGTCCCTTCCTATTACATGCATAATTAATCATCAACAAATCTCTCTCAACAAACTTAACCACACCCTCACACATCACCTTCTCCAATTGGCAACAATTATTAGTGCGCGAATTCACAAACAAATCCAATTTTGAGCCACTCGAGCTCCATAAACGCACACTAAAATTTTCGCATTAAACGCGCCAACCCCACTAACAATCTAATAATTCTCGATATGTGTTCGTACAACCACCACCTATGACTTTAGTAAATTTGTTATTCATGATGAAACAGGTTAGATTCTATACTAAAACAGCGACTTCACGTGACACCTTCCCATTCAATTCACTTCACAAGTGTCGCAAGGCAACACAACAAATATTTTTTCTCACTTTTCAGGCCAAAGACGCCTTCATGCATGTAACACATCTCATCCCAAAGAGTGTCCACTTCGAAAGTCACACCTTTCACAGTTTTGACCTAATCACCGAGAAGAACATTTTTACTAAGTCTAAACAACTTCGTAAACACAACCACTTACGAACACCGAGAAAACTAAATCTTTCCAATAGACCAGAAAATTGCCAACCTCAACAAAAGAAGAGAGAGGAAATCAGTTCTAATTAAATGACAAATCTCAACACCTCGCACGAATGACCATCCCAGAAATAGAACCCCGACGATATCCGTGAAAGACAGGAAGTGAACGCCCTTTATGACGGCACTCCCCCAAGTTGCTACTATCTTTGGACAATGTTTGGACAATGTCCTCCTTCCCCGCTCAAGGCAGATGCTAATGACCGCTATCTTCATGATCGCCATTTTTTTTAAACACGTGTTTAACACCAACCATTTAGATTTCTTCGAGAATCTCACAAATCTCACATGCTCCTTAATCACAACACACGCAACACATATCAAACATTTTACATGTTAATTGAGATCACAATACAATATTTAGTAACCAATCCAACCATTAAATTTCGCTTCTGAAATTTCGATTTATACAACCTACACAGCGCATCCCAATTCTTGTTTGAACAATACAATTGATGTTACAATCATTTATTTCACTGTTCTTCTAAAAAGTTAGCGTCTACACAAATTTTATTATTCAACCACTAGGGAAAAAATTACAGCTGCCAAACAGTTTTATATCACAGTTATGCGATTCCCAACGTGACCTCATTAATTATAAAAAGCTTTACTAACAATCACCATTTAAAACAAATTTGTCATGTCTGATCTAGACTTTATAACGCAAAAGAGAAACCGTTCTCTACATATCACCATTTTGGACAAACGAAAATATCATTTCACATATTTACACTTCAGAGAGTCATAGAAGCACCGATGTTTACCAAAGGGATATGATCTAGTTACACACCACAGTTGTAACTTCTCTTCAAGAGAAATACTTTTTTCCAATTCCACTACCCAACATTTATATAATCATTAAAATGAACTTTAATTATATTATAATTTTTGTATAAAATATTGAATATTATTTTTATTTTTACCTCTCAATTATATACAGTATAACCTCGTTGATTCGACACTCTACCTTAATTCGACCATATTCTTATGTCTCGACCTCTGGCCTATCAAATAACAAACCGTAATTCAACAGTATCGATAATACGACAGTTCCGATAGTTCGACCATTTTAAAATTCGAATTTCGACAGTTGAATATTTTTTTACATACAACTTTACCGCTAAAAAGGTATTACGGCGGCGACGATCTGCGGGCGCCGATAGAATCGCGCCTACGCACTTTTGGTTTCTGTTAGATTAAGTTTCACTTTGCAGTGCCGTTGCGCAATGTCGCGAGTGTTATTGTTTTTTTTACGCGGAAATTTAGGCTTCGTGTGCTAATTAATAATATTATTTTCTTTTTAATTTTCAGCATTGAAATATTTTAGTTATTTCAGAATTTACAAATAATTTCCTTTTAAATAAATAAATCTTCATAAAATGTAGCCGCAATGATTATGATAACATTTTATTTCAATATTCCATTTCCGTATTATTAAAAAAGATTTAAACACAAAATCAATAACACCTACAGCAGCTGTGGATGTCTTTAATACAATAAAAGCTCTTTTTTATTTAAAACACATTACAGAGGAAGAAACACATGCATATATATTTTTTTAAATAGACCATTTGGAATACATCCTGAATAGGATTTCAATGCAAAAACAGACATCTATAAAGGAATTTTTAAAAAGATCTTCATGATTATTTTTAAATATTATTTTTAAATTTTCTTTTTATTTTCCATATTTATTTCCTTTCAACTGCTATATTCTTCAATTAGAATAAAATATTATTTGTAATTATTTATGTTTAAAAAATATGTATTATTGCCATTTTGTCCCTGATACTAAAAGTAAATCATAAAAATAAAAAATATATATATACAAAAAAGTACATACAATGGTTACAATTAATGTCATTAATTTATATTACAAATCAATTTTTAGAAAATATTATTTTAGTGAGTTATATGATTAGCTAATAATCTAATCTTAATTTAACACTTCCTTTAATTCAACCGAAAGCTCTGATCCCTTGGGGTGTTGAATTAAAGTGGTTCGACTGTAATCAATTTTTAATCCATTATTTAAAAAAACTCGAATCAAGTTTTCTTTTATTTTTCATAATATTATTATTTTTTGATATTTTAAAACATTTATCTCTTTTGAAAATTCATTTTTAATTTTTCATCATTATTACTTTTATATATTACATGTTTGATTTTGTCCACTTAAAGTTTATTCACCCACAATCATATTACAATCTTTTTATTCATTTTATAATTTTGTTTATACCTTTTTATAATATGACATTGTTTATCATTAACTATCGGGCCTAAAACAATCGCTTACAACAATCAAATTATCTAACCACTTCCCTTTACCACTAAAATCTCTTTCAGCCAATGCTTCATATAATCGTAGAAAAACGATAGTACTGCTTGACATTTTTTTAATTTCGTAATTTCAACAAACTCTTTGAACACAGTTACCCAGATTTACAACTTCTGGCCTGAACACGTTTCAAAAATTTATTTCAATCCTCCGCAGAGCACAATCACCAACGCATGCACAAAGCGTTCACTTTTTAAAAACTTTTTCTCATCTCTAACGGACCACAATCAACCTTTGATTTCATCTCAAGTCAGATCACCTACTGTCGCTACGATAATTATACTTATTGCATGGCTCAATATCACCCCTTTCCCAATCATATTAATGAACAACTTTTTATTCAACAACATTTTAACCAATAACCCTACAACTGTGACAACACACTGTAACCCTTTATAGGATCGCAAGTGAAACATTGCCTAAGAAGACGCTCAAGTCTATATCCTCATTTGCACCTGGATTTAAGTATTTGGTTGCATGTGTAATACTTACAATTGCATATTATTAACCCATAACTCTTTCCAACGCCCGCCAATAATCTCTTAGAATGTCAATTTTTATTTTATCATCATTGCATTTTAATCATCATTGTTTTATTTTTAAATCAAACAAATATTTTATCTAAATTTCCCTTTTATAACCAATATTATAAATTTTTGATTAGACATAATTTTTATTTTTATTATTTTCAGAAATATCCAAACAAATCATCTTATTATAGCCCTTTTTAACCCTCACATTTTAAATTAATTAGAAGATATTTTAATTACTTACCTGTGTTAGAGAGGCAATAACCGTGTTAGGTTTTTTTTTTATTATCATTATTATAGTAATCTATATGTTAGGTTTTATTTTTTATTATTATTATTGTATTTTATTAATTAATTATAATTCATATTCATAGAATTTTATTGTTAGTTATCATGTTTTCATTGTTAGTTATCATTAGTTATTTGTTGTTTTTTTTTCTTCTTCTGTTTTCTTTTGTGTTAAATACAACTAAATCTCATTAAATCGTTGTGTAATTCTCTTTTGTTGTGTGAAATAAATCGAATTCAATCGAATTGAGTCAGCTCGTTCTTTCTAGAAGAAACATCAATGAAAACGTGCTAACATTTTATGGTGCCGAAACCCGGGAAAGAAGTAGAAGAAATAGAAAGTTCTTAGAAGCCATAGAAATAAAGAAAGGTAAGGTTTTGAATACTAATCTTTAAAATATGGAAACAGAAATCTTAATTTTTGAATCTCTGATTAAAAGTTTAGAATTGATAAAAGCAGATGTAGAATATAATTTAGAAGGCAATGATAAATACGCACTTATGCAAAATAAAGAAGACTTGTTAAATTTAAAAGTTAGCTTTGATAATCAATATGTGAAATAAGTAAAATATAAAGGCATTAATGCTGAAGAAAAATTTAAGGTTTCCTTTGAGGCAAAGTATAAAATCAATTCTTTTCTGATAAAAATAAATAGATCGCTGGGAAATTTAAATAAAATTACATTTTCTGGTGAAACGAATTTAGAACTTCCCAAATTTCAATTGCCCACCTTTAGTGGTGATATTTCAGATTGGCTGAGTTTTAAGGAAATTTTTATTAGATCTATTGATCAAAATCCAACACTGGGAAATTATCAAAAACTTCAATATTTAAATTCTGCACTATAAGGAAATGCCGCTAGACTTATTAGGGCGTTCAATATTTCTGATGAAAATTATCCTATTGCCTGGCAAACTTTGGTCAATAGATTCGAGAAAAAAAAAGTGAATTGGCTTTTAAAAAAATTCAAAATTTGTATGATCTAAAAAATGTAAAACAAGAATCGACTAAAGATTTACTTGATCTCCTGGACACTTGTAACGAAAGCATTCAGAATCTCTCTATCCTCGGATTGGAACGTAATACTTTATCGGATATGATTTTAATTCATATAATTCAATCAAAACTTGATCGTTCAATAAGAAAGGAATGGGAGATAAGTTTGCTTGAGAAAGAATATCCATCTTATGAAAATATGATTTCTTTCCTGGAAAGATTTGCTGGAAGTCTCGGGAGTTTTCAGAATAAAGAAAATTCAAAACAATTCTACAAAATGAATAAATCCACTCATTCTCATTCAGCAACATTTGCCTCTGGCTCTAGTATAGATAGCAGAGTCAAGTCATGCGTCTTATGTAAAGGTGAACATTTTTTGTTAAAATGTCCTAAGTTTAATGGTATGATGTTACCTGAAAGATGGACTTTTGTAAAAGATAATCGTCTATGTTACAACTGTCTAAGATCTAACCATAGAGTATCGTCATGCGTCTTCACGCAAAATTGCAAATCATGTAATAAGAGACATCATACTCTTTTGCATCAGTTCAAACCGGAAATGTTAAGTCCTGTTGCGGACATATCTCCATTGACCCATGCCAGTGTCTCATGTTTTGCAGACAACAAAAGTCATGATCGGATATTACTCTCTACGGCTTTAATAAAGGTCAAATCGGAAAACGGGGTTCTTCAAACATGTAGAGCCCTCATAGATACAGGCTCTCAAAGGTGTCTTATAACAAATAGTTGTCGAAAGAAATTAAATCTTCCTCTTGCTGAATGTAAAACTACAGTTTTTGGTTTGGGAAACAAACTTGTAGAACAATCAATAGGTGAGGTCTCTCTCCAATTTAGCTCACATTTCTCTCTCTCTCTCTCTCTCAAACCTAATATTCAACACCAATCCTATAGTCATTGATAAGATCACATCAGAATTGCCCAATTTCTTTATAGAAAAGGATAATTGGCCTTATTTGAAAAATCTTCTGCTGGCTGACCCCAATTTTGACAAATCTAGCCAGATTGATTTAGTGATATGAGCAGAGCTTGCTCCATGCTTATTTAACGGGAAGGTTAGATTCCAAAATTTATCTGGACCCACTGCGTGCGGATCCAAATTGGGATGGTTACTTACAGGTAAAATATTACTGTCAGGTGAAAATTCCAATCAAGATATAACTATGTTCGCGTCGGAGGAACAAGATGATTTTCTAAAAAAATTCTGGGAGCTGGAGTCAGTACCCTCTGCCAAATCTTTAACCAGAGAAGAAATTTTGTGTGAAGAAATATATATTAATAACCTCAAAATTCTGGAAGATGGAAGATACTCTGTTGGGCTGCCATTTAGAACATTGCCAACTCTTGGCGAATCTAGGATCAATGCTCTGAAACGATTTTTTTCACTTGAAAGAAAATTACAAAAATCTCCAAGTATCCTAAAACAATATTGTGATTTCATGCACGAATATCTTTTAATCAATCATATGGAGCTTATTCCCAGTGATGAGCTGGATACACCTTCAGGACAATGTTATTATATACCTCATCATTGTGTTTTTAAGGAGCAAAGCACTACCAATAAATTGAGAGTTGTTTTTGATGCATCTTGCAAAACTAGCAATGGCAAATCTCTAAATGACTTTCTTCATGTAGGACCAAAACTACAACAGGATATCTTCAACATTCTGATAAGATTTCGAACACGGCCAATAGCTTTTTTAGGAGATATAGAGAAAATGTATCGCCAAGTAAGAATCGATTCTAGGGATTGAGATTTCCAGAGAATTTTATGGAGAAAAAGCCCATCAGAACCTTTTTTGGATTATAGACTGCTGACTGTGACATATGGATTGTCTTGTGCGCCATATCTCGCCATGCGTACCCTACATCAACTTGCAAGGGACAAGGTGTCAACTTTCCCAGTGGCCTCAAAAATAGTACAAACCGATTTTTATGTTGATGACTTGCTTTCTGGTGCAGACACAATTGAAGAAGCTACATGTCATATTCGTGAAGTCAATAATCTTCTTTCTTCAGCCGGATTTTCTCTTAGGAAATGGAGATCAAACGTCCCAGAGGTCCTTTCTGGATTATCAGAACAGGCTGAAGATAGGCATAATCTTTGGGATTTTGAGAGTGATTCATGTGTCAAAATACTTGGTATTTGTTGGAATCCTTCCTTGGACATTTTTCAGATTCTTGTTAATGACATTCCAGAACAAATGGTTCGAACGAATTCTAAAAGACATTTGTTGTCCCATATCTCCAGAATCTTTGATCCTATAGGCTGGCTGTCACCAGTTATTATTCGTCTTAAAATTTTGCTTCAATCACTTTGGAAACAGAAGTTGAATTGGGATCATCCCTTGCCTGATACTTTGTGCTCTCAATGGAAGAAAATCGAAAAGGAATTATCCGTATAAAATAAAATTCAAATTCCTAGGTACTTCTCGTGCAGGGGAGCTTTACTTTCTGTTGAACTTCATGGTTATTGTGACTCTTCAGAAGTTGCATATGCGGCAGTATTTTATATAAGATCTCATTTCAAATCGGGCCAAGTGAAAGTTTCTCTGATTGCTTCCAAGACGAGGGTAGCTCCTCTGAAAATGATTTCCATACCACGGCTGGAGCTGTGCGCTGCTCTTCTTCTCGCAACTTTATATGATACTATTCGCAATTCTTTATGCTTACAAATTGATAGGGTATTTTTATGGACTGATTCCAAAATTGTTCTCAGCTGGATTAAATCTGAATCTAGACATTGGAAACCATTTGTCGGAAATAGGATTGCTGAAATTCAAAGATTGACTTTACATTCTTCCTGGCATTATGTCATTTCGAAATATAATCCTGCAGACTGCGCTTCCAGAGGTATAACTCCTTCAGAGCTGGTGGATCACTCTCTTTAGTGGCGAGGACCAACTTGGCTCTCAGATGTGAACTTTGAAGATCCAATTCAAACTCAATATGATTTTCAGAAATAAATTTCAGGTGAAAGACGAAAAACATTCTCTGTTTTTCATTCCACTAATCTTCTTTTCCCAGACTTCATTTTCAAATACTCAAATATCAACGAACTTGTTAGAATTACAGCATGGATTTATAGATTTGTATTCAATGTCCAATGTTCTTACAATGAAAGAAATAAAGGACATCTATCTTCAAGCGAATTAACAAGTTCAATTCACAATATCATTAGTTTCATCCAAAGTTCTGAATTTCAATCAGAAATTACCTGTTGCAAACAAAAGAAATCTTTGCCAACTAAATCAAGGCTTTTATCTTTGAATCCTTTCATTGATGAATCTGGACTATTACGGGTTGGAGGAAGATTACGTCATTCAAATCTGCAATTTGATGAAAAGCATCCAATAATATTGCCAAGAGATCATTTTATCACGGAATTAATAGTGCGACAGTGTCATCTGGATCATTTACATTCTGGTCTTCAACTGACCATGTCTGCACTACGATTACGATATTGGATTCCTGCAGGCAGAAGTTTGGTCAAGAAACTAATCCACCAATGCATGGTGTGTTTCAGGGCTAAACGCCAAGTTACCAAGCAAATCATGGGAGATCTGCCTATGCACCGAATTGTGAAATCAAATCCGTTCACTAAAACTGGAATCGACTTTGCAGGACCGTTTTTGATGAAACCAAACATCAAAAGATCCAAAGTAAAATTAAAATCATATGTTGCTTTATTTGTATGTTTCTGCACAAAAGCAATTCATATAGAAATTGTATCAGACCTATCTTCAGCGGCTTTCCTCGCAGCTCTCAAGCGGTTTATTTCTCGTCGAGGAAAACCTTCTGATATATTTAGTGATAACGGAACCAACTTTAGGGGAGCTAACAACATTCTCTTAGAGCAGTTTGATATATTGAAAGCTTCAACAATTCAAAAATTCATATCTAATGAACGAATCAACTGGCATTTTTTACCTCCTTCCGCCCCAAATTTCGGAGGTATCTGGGAGGCTGGAATAAAATCCTTCAAATTTCATCTTCTCAGATGCTTAAAGTCTCAGATACTCACATTTGAAGAGCTGAGTACTCTGACAACTCAAATAAAAGCTTGTTTAAATTCACAACCTATTTGTCCTCTAAGTTCAGATTCAGACGATTTTAATCCTCTTACACCAGGACACTTCTTAATTGGGAGGCCCTTAACTGCCCTTCCAGAATCTTATGATGATGATGTTCCGATAAACTACCTCGACCGCTGGAGCCTAAATAAAAAAATTAAAGATGTATTTTGGAAACGTTGGAATCGAGAATACCTCAACAATTTGCAACAACGCCTAAAATGGCAAAAATCCTCACCCAACATTAAGGAAGGTGACCTCATCTTGCTCAAGGATACCATATCACCACCAGCAATGTATTGGAGCCTTGGTCGCATCACCAAAGTCTTTCCGGGAGCAGACGGAAAAGTTCGAGTCGTCGAGGTGAAGACCAAGCACCAAGAACACCTTACTAGAACTGTCTCTAAAATAGTACCATTACCTTTTGCTGAGGACTAAGTTAGTCAACCGGGGTGGAGTATGTTAGGTTTTTTTTTTTATTATCATTATTATAGTAATCTATATGTTAGGTTTTATTTATTATTATTATTATTGTATTTTATTAATAATTATAATTCACACATTCATATAATTTTATTGTTAGTTATCATCTTTTTTTTTTGTTTTTTTTTTCTTCTGTTTTCTTTTGTTTTAAATACAACTAAATCTTATTTTAAAATAAAACTACAACCTTTCGCAATAAGAAAGGTTGTAGTTTTATTTTAAAATTTGTAGCGCAATTTTTTCGTTTACTACAACTAAATCTCATTAAATCGTAGTGTAATTCTCTTTTGTTGTGTGAAATAAATCGAATTGAATCGAATTGAGTCAGCTCGTTCTTTCTAGAATAAACATCAATGAAAACGTGCTAACAACCAGTTTAAACCCGGATAAACCCTTTCACTCCCAGGGCCGATCTATGGTAATTTAAACCAACAACCTCATATTGTATATAATAAAACAATATTCTCATGTTGTATAATAGAAACACTTCTTTTAATAATTTTACGTATGATTGACATGTGTCATTACATTATCATATGTACTGTAATTTGTACAAACTGAGAATAAATAAATAAAACCCTGTAATAGATTAAGAGTTGAGCTAAAGCAAGAGATTGAGATAGAAGTCCAACGAGGCCTAGAAGATGAAAGGGCGTTGCCAGAGTACAATGACATCTCCCAATCCACGCCCTTGTTGCATCCTCTGGAATCCAATACTTGCTCTCTGCAAAGATATATAAAGCTGTCAATTCGCGGAAATATATAGTCACTTCACAATCGGCGGAAGCCCTCGTCAGATGTCCCCAAGGTCCGCACCATCGATCATGTAGATCAGTAAGATTATTTTCAAATCTCCATCTTGCTGCTAGCTCAATTCTTATCTGTTCATGGAACTTACCTAGTACAACTGTGTCTCTTCGTTTTTTTTTGTGTATGGACATTCCCAAGCTTTCCACTCTACCTCGACCACGATTGCCTGTACTCTGTGAGAACTGTTAAAGTTCTTCCAAGGTGCAGAGAGGTACTGGAAAACTATCCACATCCTGACTGTTCCTCTCGATTAACACAGTATAGCGAGAGTCGACAGGATCTCACATCATAGATTAAGTCGACTGGATACCTCATCACAGCTTAAGTCGACAGGATTCCACAACGACAGTATTCCATAACGACAGGATTCGACAAGAGTCGACAAAGTGGCAAAGTGGCTGGGCCAAATCTATGGCTAAAATATAGATGGAAATTTTGCTGGGAGGATATTGATCTAAAGAGACAAAGGTCGCCTCTCCCGTCAAAATAGACGTTAAAATTAGACGCTATCTATTCACCGTCGCCGCAAACTAGCGGCCTCGGGTCGGCAACAAAGCCACAACACCAGCTTTGGAAAACTGAAAAGCGTCCACCTAGAGACCATGGTTTCGGGCTAATGGCCGTCGTTAGTCTAGGGTGAACTATATTCCATGAGATCCACACGGTATCTAATGGAATCTTGACAATCTGCTAAAGAGGTGTTTAGCTGACAAAGTGGCTGGGCCAAATCTTCGACTAAAATATAGATGGGAATTTTGCCTGGAGGATATTGATCTAAAGAGACAAAGGTCGCCTCTCCCGTCAAAATAAACGTCAAAACTAGACGCCATCTATTGACCGTCGCCGCAAATAGCGGCCTCGCGTCGGTGACAAAGCCACAACACCAGCTTTGGCAAACTGAAAAGCGTCCACTTAGAGACCATGGTTTCGGGCTAATGGCCCTCGTCAGTCTAGGGCGGACTTTATTCCATGAGATCCATTGTCAAGATTCCATTCCATTCCATCTGGGAGATAGATTTCTATTGCCTGAGCTTCTGTCGTGCTTTCTGTAGGCTTACTCTGTTTATAGACGATTTCCTAAAATTTGGTTTCTGGAGTTTTAATCGAAACGGCAAGTCCTCCTCCAAATTTTCCCGGTCTGTCCTTTCGTAGTGTTGTAAAACCTTTGGTATTGAATCTCGGATTCTGATTCAATTTTGTCTCTTGAAGACAAGCAATATGCACATTGTTGTCACGGAGAAGACAAGTCAGCTCTTCAGTTTTCTTCTGGTTGCCATTTATATTCAGCTGTAGTAGATTGAATTGTGTCCTCGTAGTAGATTTCTCATCAGGAGCCCGGGCTGCAGCTCCTGACGCGGCGGTTACCCTGGACGCGGTAGCATTACTGGGAATATCGATTTTGCTCTTCATTGAAAAATGGGTGCCGTTACCACGTTAGTCACCTTGGAAACGAACCAGAATTTTGTAAAACGAAAATTGCAATTATACCGCGAATGTTTCTTTTAAACAAAAATCGAAATTTATTTTAAAGAGAAATAGCGATTATTTCTAACTTTAAAGATGAAGTATGATAGGATGAATTGTGAAGAGTAATGACAAACGGAAAAATAAAAGTGTCCAGGGATGGGACACCCATTCCCATCCCTGGACACTTTTATTTTTCCGTTTGTCATTACTCTTCACAATTCATCCTATCATACTTCATCCTTAAAGTTAGAAATAATCGCTATTTCTCTTTAAAATAAATTTCGATTTTTGTTTAAAAGAAACATTCGCGGTATAATTGCAATTTTCGTTTTACAATCATCAGCCGCGTTATATTGTATTTTGAACCAGAATTTGTTCAAATATTCCAAGGGTCCAGGGGGGACCGCAGGGAGGTGTGGTCGGACTTCTCTCCCCCCCCCTGGAATTCCGTCACTAAAAGATAAAACACTCTTGGTAATTTTTTTAAAATTGCAATTCAGAATCTGCCATTGAAGCTTTACGAGCGTTTCATACCTTTAAAGCGAATGATTAAAACTTTTGAGATGACTGGATCTCTCTGGAGGCAAAACCTCGAAATGGAAGACCATCGACATGCAAGTCAGTGGCTGTTACGGTTTCGCAGAATGTTGAAGCTATTGAAACGTTATCCCCGTGGGGAGAAGTAAGTGGTCGACAAGTTTCTCGACAAACGGGGATTTCGTATGGAACAGTTTGGAGAGCACACACTTTAAGAATACAATACAAAATTCAAAGATTTCACGAACTGAAAGTCAGCGATTTTGAGAAGCGTCAAGAATTCGCTGCCTGGGTTTTCCGGCAAATTGATATTGATGAAAACTGACTGTCGAATGTTCTGTGGACAGATGAAGCTCACTTTTCTCTAAATGGAGAAGATAACACTCAAAATAGCCGCATTTGGGTAACAGAAACCCCTAGGAATTTTACAGAAATGCCACTTTATCAGCCCAGAGTTAAAGTTTTGTGTGAGTTCACATCTGCTTTTATTATTGGCCTATTTGTCTTTGAAAAAATCAATGGAATAACTTTTAAAACCCTTTCTGTAACTGATGAGCGTTATGTTCAACTTATGAGAGAAAAGGTTATTCCCATATTGCGGGACAGAAATCACTAAGCAAAATGACATTCATGCAAGATGAAGGACCACATATCTCCCGCGGTACCGAACAATTGCTGAAGGATACGTTCGGGGAAGATCGTGTGATATTACTCTGATCAAAAGGTTTCGACACTTTGCTCATAAAATCCTGAAAACTCAATATATTTTCTCCCGGTTTGTGGCAAATACAAGCGTCGCCCTTGGCTTGGAGACCTGCCAATTTTCAAAAATCACGCGCCACAACAGCGCGAGCAGCGGCTGTTCGAAAGTGAAGCCATTTTGCCCGTGCTTCGATTTCGTTAGTCACCGAATTGGAGGATCAATGAATTTGCATCAAGTTCTGTGTGAAAAACGGATTCAAGGGTGCCGAAATTTTTTGGATGTTGCAAATAGCCTACGGGGATGCCCTCATGAGCCGAAGACGAGTTTTCGAGTGGTACAAGCGCTTCAAGGAGGGTCGGGAAGAGACTGCCGACAACGAGCGTTCCGGGAGACCGTCCACATCAACCTCGCCTGAAAAAGTGGACAAGGTGTTGGAACTGGTGCGTGAAGACCGACAAATAACTGTCAGGGAGGTCGCCGAAGAAGCAGGGATATCATTCGGGTCGACTCAAT
The DNA here is from genome assembly GCA_030710605.1 of Cordylochernes scorpioides. Classification (NCBI taxonomy): domain Eukaryota; kingdom Metazoa; phylum Arthropoda; class Arachnida; order Pseudoscorpiones; family Chernetidae; genus Cordylochernes; species Cordylochernes scorpioides. The sequence goes on from CP092874.1 coordinate 45,796,656, forward strand.
CGATAATGAAGGACATTTTGGGAGTGAGAAGACTCAACGCCGTTCTCGTTCCCAAAGATTTGACTTTTGATAAAAGAACGCCCGGAAAGAAACGGCAAGTCTCAATCTCGAAGCGACAACCGACGACCCCGAATTGCTGAAGAGGGTCATTACTGGAGACGAAACATGGATTTACGGCTTTGATTCGGAAACTACCCAACAGGCATCGGAGTGGCGCTTCAAAAATGAGCCGAGACCAAAGAAAGCGAGGAAGGCTCCCAGCAAAGTCATGGTCATGTTGACGGTGTTTTTTGACTACCAGGGCATCTTTCATCATGAATTTCAACAACAAGGCTCTACAATAACTGCTGACTTCTACCTGGGAGTTTTGAGGCGATTGAGGGAAGCGATCAGGCAGAAACGGCCGGAGCTGTGGAGGAGCAAGGCGTGGATCCTCCACCACGATAACGCGCCGGCGCACACAGCACTCAAAATCTCGAAGTTCCTGCAGGACCACTCAACCTCTGTGTTCCCCTAACCCCCCTACAGTCCCGATTTGGCCCCCTGCGACTTCTTCCTTTTTGGAAAGCTCAAAAAAAGTTAAAGGGTCGGAAATTTCAGAGCATAGAAGAGATCAAAGTGGAATCGAAGAAGGCCATGAAGACGATCCCAAAAACAGACTACCAGAGGTGTTTTGCCGACTGTAAAAAAAAGGTGGCTGAAGTGCATCGCGGCCAACGGGGACTACTTTGAAGGGGACAATTTGAATTTGGTAGAATAATAAAGTTTTTTTTTTAACTAACGCAAAGTGTCGAAACCTTTTGATCAGAGTAGTAAGTCGCCACTTTATACACCAGTGGCCTCCAAGATCACCAGATTTGACGCCTTGCGATTTCTGGTTATGGGGGTACATTAAGTTACATGTTTATCGATGCCGGCCTACCATATTGGCCATGTTGACGTTTTATCAATTTCAACATATATGTTATTTAATGCTGTCCATTCTGTCATCTATCGCCTACAGCCAGTAGCATCGTAAGCTGCCATGTATTATATTATCTACCAATATTTTGAAGCTCTTTGTGTTGGGTTATGGGGATAATAAAGGCTCTCCTCACATCTTGACTCTTTAATTTTGTGTGCACAATAATTTTTTTTTTCATTTGCTCACATCTTATATTATGTCGTGCAGACCAAAGTGTTATAACTTCTTGAATAACACTGGTACACAGAATTTTACCCCTTATGTTTAGTTTATCGCTTTTCGCTCATTAGAAGAAATAGCATAAGGAATATTCTCTGTACTCCCCCAACTTTAGATATTTTGCTCAAAAAATAATACAAAATGATTTTACTACCACGTTATTCAACGCAAAAGGTTTATCTAAAAATTATCTTCATTTGAGGGGACACATTTTAAAAATTGTGTACAATATAATGAGCAATGGTAACATTTGACAAGCCCATAGAATATTTGGAATAAAGTGCGACAAATATATTTTGCCACTCCCCTCTATATTTCACTTGTTGGATCATGACAAATATACAGTTAAATAGTCAAGTATCGCCAATTAGCCAAGAAACTACACATTCCATAAAGCAATAAATCCTATTAGTAATGCCATCATAATTTTTGGTACTATATTAACATTTCAAAAATCATGTATTGATATCAACAGTGTTTTTCAAACATTCAATCTATTTGACAAAACTCCATCTAAAATATAAATATTCTTTGCTACATGCTTTAATTTGCATATACCTATTTTACATATCTCAGATGGTTCCTGGTTGGTTCAAATTCACTTTAATAGGTACCGCTCAGCAAGAGCAACCTAGTTCATGATAATTGAAACAGTGAATAATATGTGAAGGGTATTCACATATTAAACAAATTTTAACGCGAGATTCAATCCCGGTTCATGACTGTCGGGAATCGAGCGTGTTACCCTCTCATCCACCGACTGTTAATATCTCAGATCCAGTTTCAGTTCCAAATAACTTTATTAGGTGGCGCTAAAAAAGAGCAACCCTAGATCATCATATTTACAATATACTGAGGGGGTGGTTATGTACGGGGGTTCATTTACAATTATGATTTATAATGATGTCGTTGGGTCCGGATTCTCAGGTCATTGGGGATATTGTTCTTGAGAAGGTTTTTTCTGGCTTGTTTGATATTCAAGGTGGGTTTGTTTTTCCTTTTTTCCACTTTTCGTCATTCTAGCTTAATTGATGGAGAATTTGTCTAGGTTTTAAATTTATTATTTTCCTTTTTCCGCATTTGTAGTTTGTGGCTTCCTTAAAGGTGGGGTTTTCTAATTTTTCTGATTTTTCATAGAATTTAATGATTGTCTAATAATGTAGTCATGGATGTTTTCGTTATTTAGATCGTTCCTGAGGATTGTGTTCCGAACGAACCAGGGTGGAGACATGATTTTTCTGATCATTTTATTTTCGAAGACTTCTAGCTTTTTAAGGATGGTCTTATGTGCTGTCATAAAAATGGGGTGGCCATATATGAGTATTGGTCTTATTATTGACGTGTAAATGGTTCTTTTGCAATGAAGGGATAATTTGCTTTTCGGTCCTAGAAGTAGGGATAATCGGTGTTGGGGAGCTTTCGCCAAATTAATTCTGTTTTCGATGTGTTTTTTTAATGTTAGGTGCTCGTCTAGGGTCATCCCTAGGTATCAGTTTGTTCTCTTTCCATTTAATATTGTAAATTAAATTTTATTGCCATCTATCGTTAAAATTTTACACAAATAAATTTACTGGCAATGCGTTTCTTTTAAATATAATCAAATATTATCTCTACAGACCTTACTGCAATGATATGAGTTATTGAATGAGAGGGCTTGGCTCATCAGTAGTGAACCCTCTCAGCGGTTTCGCCAAATTAATCTCTAGACCGTTCTACTATTGTATTGGACTGGTTTTGTTATATACCCTGCATTTTCTATGGAAGGCAGCTTAGGGGTGTTTAGTGAACTATGGACATAAGCTTATAGGTCTGTAGAGGTGCATACATATAATTTCAAGGTATTGCATCGAGCAAAGCTCTTTCGCAAAATATGTTTTCATAACCAATATATATTAGTAAATTAAATTTTATTGCCATCTATCGTTAAAAATTTTCCACAAATAAATTTACTGGCAATGCGTTTCTTTTAAATATAATCAAATATTATCTCTACAGACCTTACTGCAATGATATGAGTTATTGAATGTAAAATTTTAACGATAGATGGCAATAAAATTTAATTTACTAATATATATTGGTTATGAAAACATATTTTGCGGAAGAGCTTTGCTCGATGCAATACCTTGAAATTATATGTATGCACCTCTACAGACCTATAAGCTTATGTCCATAGTTCACTAAACACCCCTAAGCTGCCTTCCATAGAAAATGCAGGGTATATAACAAAACCAGTCCAATACAATAGTAGAGCGGTCTAGAGATTAATTTGGCGAAACCGCTGAGAGGGTTCACTACTGATGAGCCAAGCCCTCTCATTCAATAACTCATATCATTGCAGTAAGGTCTGTAGAGATAATATTTGATTATATTTAAAAGAAACGCATTGCCAGTAAATTTATTTGTGTAAAATTTAATATTGTCTTCGAAGACAAAAGTTTGTCTAAAGGTTTCTTGATTTTGTCTTTTTCTTATATCTCAAATGCCTGGTTAAAATTCACATAAATAGGTATCGCTCAGCAAGAGCAACCTAGTTCATGATAATTGAACAATGAATAATATGGATATCTCAAATTTTATTTAAAAATCGTCAACCAATTTTTTTACTTTTGGCGAAATGGTGTTTTATTAATTTATCATTTGATTTTATTAGGGTTCTTTCCTGGTATTCAAAAAGGAAAAATACGTGTCGATCAGTTATATTTTTCAATTTATCAAACAATTTGGCCGCTGAATCTCTGATTCTGGTAGAGTGCCATCTAGCGAATAAAATTGTAACTAAAATCAATTTCGAATTTTTGCATTATTTGCCATAAAATATCCCATTGCGTCCTGAACACAATGGTGTTTACTACATTGCTCTAGCGCAAATATTCGCGGAGTTATTAATTTTTAAAGATGTGCAAGACTTTTACACCACCCTGTATATATGTTATATAAAGGTATTATTTAAAATGTATATTAAAATATTTTATTTAGAATTATGTTATATCAGGGTATTGTTTTATTAAAAAATATATTTCATAGATCCAAATGCTCTGTTTAAATCGACCGCCAGAGGTCACGCTTTCTCTATAAATATTCATTGTTGTTTTTCCCCGTTTTCGGCTCAAAAATTTTGTACATTATGTAAATAATCTTTTGTTTTCCTTATTCTACTCGCCTTAGGCCAGGCAGTACTTAATCGATTTATGTTTTTTTATATATTCATAAGTTCAATTAAAGCAACCTCTGATCAAAACCATTATTATTTTTACTTCAAGATTTTTAACCACGACTGCATCACCAATACCATTTAGTACTAAAAAGAACCATCGAATAACTCCATACCATAATCATCAACATGATCCAAAATTCAAGCAGAAAATCTCATTCATTTTTTATTTATAACATATATATATATATATAAATGATAGAAAAAATAAAAAATCAAGGAACAGGCTAAATCAATGTTTAGTTGATTTCTGTTTCACCAGATGGCGCTCTGCCTTCTGTAAAGCACATGTGTTCCTGGTCAGGATATTTCATTTTTATTTTTAATATCAACACTTGACCTTTTTATTTTTTTTCTATCAATTTTCATGTGTTAAGCGTATTTACGCAAGTTTGGCCTTAAATACCCATTTCTTGGTTTTTCAAGAAGCCACTGGGACCAAAAATCTTTTTGATCGCAGTGGTACAGCCTACTTCACGCTGACGAGTGCCAAAATAGCGAAACGCGTTCGTGGATGGCTTTTCTTGATTTGTCAAGAAATTGGGTTGGCCAAATATCAGGGAACAGGCTAAATCAATGTTTAGTTGCTTTCTGTTCTACCAGATGGTGCTCTGCCTTCTGTAAAGCACATGTTCTCCTATTCAGGATATGCCATTTTTATTTTTAATATATATATATGTCATAAAAAGACGTATATTCTATTTAGGTTACCAATCCATGCAGTGGTGAATGGTAAAATGAATAATAACTCTTTTGTCCTAAAACTATATTTAATTTTTGATTATATTTTTAAAAAAACAACAGTTTTCTGCATATATAGACAACTAACTACGTTATTATTATTTAAAAAAAAAAGCAAATTAGGTTTTTGTTTAGGATTTCTTTACATTTTAAAAATTAACTCTGTGTTTAGTTCATATTTTTACTTTGATTATTTAAATTATCATTTTAGTTATATTATGAAAACAATTTTAATAAATATTATGGTTATGATTATAAAATTTTAATTATATTAATGAAAAATAAAAATCATATTTTTATTATGTCATATATATAGATATATCTATTATAGGTTTTAAAAATAAAGATTTTTTGTGTATTAATTGATAAAATTTTAATCTGCTGTAAAAAATAAAACCATATTTTCCCTCGAAACACCCTTTAACATTGGGAATGGTTTTAGGAAATATTTTTAGACATTAATTTACGTTATAATTTGTTTTTTTTTTTTAAATCAACTAAATTTTACTAACCGAGTAATTTGATTTTTAAAATATCTATAATCTATTTTATCTTTATCCTTCATTTATAGCTACTCTCCATGTGACCATTTAGAACCTTGGGGAAAGCTTTAGGGTTCAATTTGGGACCAAAGCCCAAAACCGTGGTATACAGGTTGGATTTTGGTCTGAAGAAACAAAAACTGGTGTTTTGGCTTTTTTATCATCTCTTGACTCTTAGCGTATTTTACTAGGATAATAAACAGTGAATCGCTCTGATGCATAATAAAAGGGAGAGCTGCCTCTTTAGCTACATGAATATCATCCTTCCCCAACTTTTTATGTATTATTTATATTCCTATTCTTAATTAACAATTTTGAAAATAAAAATTGGTATTTGGAAATATGACACATGGTCAAAGATATAATTTTATCTCTACAAATCTTACTGCAATGATGAATATTATTCGCATGGCTCATCAGTGTGAACACTCTCAGCGGTTTCGTCAAATTAATCTCATGACAGCTCTACTATTGTATTGGATTGTTTTACTTATATTAATATTTTATTTTAAATAATATAACCCATTTGATTAAAATATGTAAATGTTTTAAAATCTGGAGCTGACATCGTCGCAGTAGGCTTCTCATCCAACATGCAGTCAGGGCCAGAAGTGGAGGTGCACTAGCCTGAAGACAAATGAAGACCACACACATAGGAACATGGTTACCTCAGTTTAGGGGTGGCACCCGGGAAGGTGAGATGGGAATATGGAGGAGCTTTGGGATATCTGATCAATCGGGCACCATGGTGACCGTGATCTCCCGAAGGCTCCTGATTGTTGTTTATTCTTAATTTCCCAAGGGAATTCCAGATGCATGGAATTTATCATTTACTTTTCTATTAAAGTCCTAAGCAATCATTCCGAATAAATTTCAATTGTTAGCTCCTAATTGAATCCAAGTTAAATTCGCGCTTTACTGACAAATATTTTGTTTATTTGAATAAAAAAGCATATATTTAGTCTGATAGGAGATCACTTTCTATAGAATTTAATACTCGCAAATGAAAATTTTGTCTTGTGTGTTTTATCGAGAAAAATAAAATGAATTTTTTTTTACAATTTTTTTTTTATATTAAAACTTTTAAAGTATCTCCCAAATAATTTTACTATCTATTGAATATAAATAAAAATCCGACTCCATAATATACAAATTATGATGATAGTAGTATTTGTTATATAAATGATTATGATATGTGAAGTCATATTAATTTTCATAAATATTTTCTTAAGGTAGAAATATCAAGCCTCCAGAGATAGGTTTCTTTTAAATTTATTTATTCACAAATATCTCTCTGGCTTTCGAGAATGGATACATACAATTGGTTTGAAAATAGAGCAATCCATAAATAAATATTTAATTAAAAGGCATATATGGGATCAAAATATCATTTATTTTACCAATATTTCAGTTGGCTGAACGCTAACCTTTATCAAGGTATTATAACATATTAATGTGTTCTGAAAATAACCCAATCCATACTTAAATCATTAGATAGTAAAAAGGCATATATTGGATTAAATAAAATATTTATTTGCCAATATTTCGGTTGGCTGAACGCCAACCTTTATCGAGGCATTACATTTTTGTATACACAAACTCAGGCCGCATAGTGTTATATTAAATATCACAGTTGAAATATTTTAAAAATATAAAGTAGGTGGGGGAAATTTGTGCATGAAATATTTTTTTTATAAAAATTACAATCAGAATAAGTTAAATATCTTAAAATATTAAAGGAAAAAAATAATGAGGTCTATCCTATATTTTAAAATATTTGTATTATAAATATTTGTATTATAATACTATGCGGCGCTGAGTTTGTGTATACAAAAATGTAATGCCTCGATAACGGTTGGCGTTCAGCCAACCGAAATATTGGCAAATAAATATTTTATTCCATCCAATATATGTATTTTTACTATCTAATATTAATGTGTGTTAACAACAAAATCAGCGCCATTGGTAAAATAAATGATATTTTGATCCAATATATGCCTTTTTAATTAAACATACAATCGTGTTTTCGTGTTTTTCTCCTGTAGAAGGGCTTCCATGCCTGAAAGCTAGAGAGATTTGTGAATAAATATTTTTACAAAGAAACCTATCCTCGGTGGCTCTATATTTCTACTTTAATATTGATACAAGGATTATTTTATCGAATTATTTTCTTATCCTCATATTCTTTTCTTATAACTACAACTCAATTCAAGAGATAACGCGATATCCTTTGAAATATTATTCAGATTGGTCAAAATTTGCAAAGAAATATAAGAATTACAACTAAACAAACAATTATATTACATTCATCATTTATATCGGGATTCAGACACAATAACTCTGAAACATATTTGATACACAGTGACCTTTATTGAAGATACACGAGATAACCAAGTGTGAACAAAATTGTCTCTGTCTCTGTCTCCTTCAAAAAAAAAAAAAAATAGATGAGTCGTGACATGAAAACTTTCACTTCCTTAAGTTTTGTACATTAGTGTATTTATATGGATCGTGTGTAGATTTCAGCGCCAAATACACGGATAATCAATCCAAAAGGAATACCATTATATTGTAGGTTGGCTTAGGATCCATTAGGGATTTATGCATCAACCCTTTGACCAAAGGTATTATTTCTAATTCAAAAGGAGATTGAAATGTCCCTCCATCTATGAAACCTAAGTTCTATCTCAGTCTTGTATTCCTTCTGTCAGAAAATGTGTCATGATTTTCTGAAAAAGTTTCAAAATATTTGACAAACGTAATCAGTGTAAGATTATCAGTTATGTGGACAATTCGAAATATTTTATTGACACTCTTAATCAATTGTTACAAAAATTATATTAAACAAAGAAAATGATATTATTTACAACTGATGATCGAATATATTGAGACGTTACAAAAAACAATTTTCAGTTGTACATAAATTCCTTTAAGGTGTTACTTTAATTTTTCATATGTTTATTTTCAATTTCTTTTTCTCATTCATTAAAAGTCAATGATGTACATGCAAAATTAGTAAAAACTCAATAAAAACGATATGTAAAAATAGATATAAACAAATGGCTGGTAAACAAAGGCGGCAATAAAATGAGTTGAGGTAAAATGTCTATTCCATTAACAAACATTTCACTTTTAAAATAATGAACTTTAAAATTAATGTTTTACAAAACAGAAAATTAGCGTTTTAAAATAAAAACGTGGCAATACATATTAAAAAAACTGTTGTCAGGAAGGAAGACTCCTCCATCTTGAGAAAGTCCTCCTCCAGACAAGGACAAGATCAATTTGAACCGCTCTCAGTTCAATGTTGAGATGATATTTTTAAAGAAACGTCTTGGCAGACGCCAGGATGGCTAGGGCGTTGTCATCCAAGCCTCGCCCGAAGACCCAGCCCTTGCAGGCCAGGGGGCCGCCTGATGATGGTAAATGCCTCCCGGATGAGAGGCCTGATGTAGCGGCAGGACCAGTACCGGTGAGCCAGCGACAGGTCGCCGGACCCACAGGGGACGCAGGGCATATCAGTTATGTGGAGAGAATGTTGTTTAGTGAACTGATCTCTCACGCCTTCTTATTGAACGAATGTGGCCATGTTTGTATATAAAGCGGGTAAATGGGGAATGCAAGGACTCTGCCAGTGGATTATTGTGTTGAGACGCTTAAAGGTCTCTCTGTGTGCTTGGTCCATGTCTGGTTATCTCCTCGTATACTTGTGTAACCCCGGTCCGCTCCTTATCAACGCTGTAATAAAATATAAGTATCGGCTTTGTTATAACCAATCGTGTAATTTTTAAATTTAATTTACGTCTTTACTTTTTATTTTTGTTTTACTTTTGAGTGCACGCCTTTCTTTGTGTTAATTTACTTTAGTACTTTTTATTTTTGTGTGTAACCCGTTAAAGTAACTTTTGCCAAAAGGTAGTCGATATAAACCACGATGATCTCTATAAAGAGAGAGTCAAGTAAGTAAACAACAAGTTTCAGTGTGCTGTGCCATTCGACACCGGACTGCTGGAGAGTTCGTGTTGTATTCCAATTTGATTACACACAGCGCTCAACGTTAATTATTATTTAATTAACTACAAGGTAAAAGGATTATATATAGATTAAATGGTAAACATGGAGAAAGAGAATAAGTCAGCGTGGCGACGCCGCTTGCAGGTTACATCAACAGGAAGTGACGTCAGCTCCAGTGTTGCCGAAGCCAGCCGCCCGCCGTCACGGTCTAGCAATCTCCTCCCTCGAAGTGATCTCTTAGTTATGGACCACTTCGCCTCCCAAAAGTCTCGAACGATGAAGTTCGTGTAGGTTTCTCCCCAGTGGCTTGGTCAAAATGTCCGCTAGGTTTCTTCCACTTGTTACATAGTCCAGTTGAATCACACCGTCATCCACCTTTTCTCTGACGAAGGGATATCTAATAGCGATGTGCCTGGTCTTGGATCGGCCGATGTAGCTCTTGGCGTGTGCTATAGCCGCTTGGTTATCACACCACACCGGAGTTGGCTCAACCATATTATGTGGTGTATCCAAATGGATCAGGAACTCCCTGATCCATGTCACTTCCCTGACTGACGATGATAGGGAAATGTATTCCGCCTCCATTGTGCTGAGGGCGGTGACAGTTTGCTTTGAACTTCGCCATAGGATTGGAGCGCCTGCAAACATCACTACGTAGCCCGATGTACTCTTTCTGTCTTCCAGTTTGGTTCCCAAATCTGCATCCGAATAGACACACAGTTGTTCCCCAGTCCGTCTATTGGTGATGCCTAGATGCTCTGAAGATTTTAAGTATCTTAAAATTCGTTTCGCAGCAACCCAGTGTTTTCTAGTGTACTTTGAACAATAGCGAGCCAATTGACTTACTGCATAGGCAATGTCTGGCCTTGTCCGCTGTGAAATGTAGAGCAGTCCACCAATTAGTTCACGGTAGGGAAGGTCTTGGCAGTTTTCTTCATCTTCTTCCTCAAGAAGTTCTGGTCTGGTTTCCATCGGCGTTGAGACTTCTCTTCCTTACTGAAGATTGAACCGTTCCAGTAGACTTTTTATATAGGCTCTTTGTGTTAGAGTTACGCATCCACCCTTTGATCGAGTGAAGTTGACACCAAGAAGGTAGGATACTGGTCCGATGTACTTTGTTTCGAAGTGACCTCTCAGCAGTTCAATGCACTTTTCTCTCACTTTTTGATTCTCCGTCAGAGTAAGAATATCATCAACGTATAATGATAGGATTATCATTCCTTCGTTCAGCTTGAGTTTGTAGACACAAGGGTCAACTGGATTCCTCATAAATCCCTTTCTCTTCAACCACTCATCAAGGCACTTGTTCCAACATCTGCCGATTTGCTTCAATCCGTACAGATACCTTTTGAGTTGGCAGTAAATATGTTCCTCACGAGGTTTAACAAAGCCTTCTGGTTGTTCCATGTAGATCACTTGGTCAAGCTTGCCGTAGAGATAATCACTTTTCACGTCATATTGGTCTATGAACCAGTTATTTTCAACACTTATTGCTGTGAGCAGTCTTGTCGTTTCAAAACTAGAAACAGGTGAGTAAATCTCATCATAATCGATTCCCTTTTGTTTAGTGAAGCCCTTTGCCACAGGTTGGGCCTTGTATCTAACTACTTGACCCTCGGCGTTGGTCTTCTTGTGTAGTACCCACTTACAAGCAATTGGGACAGAGTCTTTTGGTAGTTCTGTTAGTTCCCAAACTTTGTGCTTTCTCAAGGATTCCAATTCTTCTTCGATTGCTTCAAGCCAATGCTCAGCTTCAGGGCCTTGTAAGCTTCTTTATACGAAGTAGGATCTCCCTTATTTACTTCAGTACTGAGGAGTTCAATTGAGTTCTGAGCATTTCTCTGGTTCCTTAGGATCATTGGATGAGATCGAGTAGGAGAAGGCTTCACAGTATCTTCATTATGGCTGTCCCCTTCTGTAGGTATCACGTCTTCTTGAACTAATAAAGACACTGGATTCTCTTCAATCTCCCGTTGAGTCCCATAGCTGTAGTGTTCAACTGATGGAAGCACCTCCCGGTTGCTGTCGTTCCTCAATACATCACTCTCTTTGAAGACACAGTCCCGAGATTCCACCACTTTCTTCATCTCAGGAATCCACACTCTGTAGCTACATCCTCTGAGTGCATATCCAACAAGGTTACCTTTGACAGCACTCCTTTCGAGTTTGGATTTACGGACTTGTCTTGGAATATGGACAAATACTTGACAGCCAATAGCTCTTATGTGCTTAAGGCTAGGCTTGATCCCTGTCCACAGTTCATATGGCGTGCTTTCACCATTGTGATTGTTGAGAACTCTGTTTCTGACATAGGCTGCGGTGTAAGTCAGCTCCGCCCAGTAGGCCTTTGGCAGACCACTTCCAGATATAGTGCTTCTGACAAGATCAAGGAGTGTCCTATTCATTCTTTCTGCCACACCATTCTGTTGAGGTTGTGGGGACCAGGGATGCAGCACCCCGCCGACGCCGCCGCCGAGATAAATAAACAGACGGCTGTCATAAATCACCACGACCGCGGGACCACAGCGGAGGAATCCGGAGAGAGCACCAGACGTGCATACCGGGCTGTCTCCTCTTTGTCTTCCCATATAAATGTAGCCAACAAGAAACTCCAATAAACACTAACTTTGAGAGACTTTCTGAGCCATCGCTGGACCAGTAAATCGACACACCACATTGGTGAGCCGGACGTGATTGAAAAGAAAAAGCATACGAAGATCTCAAGAGATAAAGAAATGCAAAAAGTGATTCAAGTTTGAAAAGAAGCATCATCCAGGATATCGGGATATCATCTCAAGACTAAGATAAGTTTTTATATTATCTTCCTTGTTATTTTATCTCAATATTTTTATTTTTAACTTTATCTCTAAGCTGTTGTGTCGAATTTAAATTTACGTAAAATGGAAACAGAAAATAAGCCTAGCGATACCTCAGAAATATGCAAAGTCAGTGTTAAAATACCGCCTTTTTGGGTTGAAAAACCTGAAATATGGTTCTTCCAGGTAGAAGCACAGTTCAAAATAGGTGGAATTATTCAGGAAGACACTAAATTTAATTATTTGATCTCCCAATTAGAACCTAAATATATAGAAAACATTTGGGACATAATTAATAGCAAAAGCGACAACAAGTACTCTGAATGTAAATCACGACTACTTGAATTGTTCAGAGAAAGTGAAGGGTTGAGAATTAAAAAGTTAATTTCAGGTATTGAGCTCGGAGACATGAAGCCGAGCCAGTTATTACAAAAGCTCAGATCCCTCGCTACCACAGATATCTCTGACAATTTAATTAAAACTTTATGGCTCGATAAACTGCCCATATCCATAAAGAACATACTTATTGTAAGCGAAGAGGACATTAGCAAATTGGCCATAATGGCCGATAAAATAAATGAAATAAACTCTTCCAAAGAAATATATGATGCGGAAGTGCCTTCTTCATCAACAGATCGCTTGATCGCCAAATTGGAAGATCTTGAACGGCAAGTGTCCGAATTGAGACTGGATAGATCTAGATCTCGATCCAAAAATAGGACTCAGTCAAGACCGAGAAGTAATTCTCAAAGATATTTCGATCCAAAAGGGAAATACTGCTATTACCATTTTAGATTTGGTCCTAATTGCTTGCAAAATAAATGCAGATCTCCGTGCAGTTGGAAAGAGTCGGAAAACTCCAACCGGCGGACAGAGTAGCGACAAGCTCTTCTGCCGGCATTCAGGATTGTCGCAATCTCCGATTATTTGTGACGGACAAAAACACGGGATTGCGCTTTTTGGTGGACAGTGGTGCTGATATATCTATAATACCTCCAAAGGATAAAAATAGAATCCCTAGCTCTGATTATAAATTATATGCAGCCAATGGTACAGAAATTGTTACCTATGGAATAAAGGTTAGAAATTTGGATATCGGACTTCGACGTCAATTCCAATGGCCTTTTGTAATCGCCAATACTAACAGAGCAATAATAGGAGCCGATTTTTTGAACAACTTTGGATTGATTATCGATATAAAAAATAAACGCCTAATTGATGGAATAACTAATCTTTCCATAAGAGGCGTCATTCAGTCAATCTCAGACATGGGAAATATTAGCACTCTAAATTCATCATCCAAGGTCAGCGCTATCCTAACAAAATATCCTAACCTATGTAGGCCACCATCAGATTTTGTAGAAGCAAAACATAGCGTTAAGCATTATATTCCTACAAGAGGTCAGCCAATTCACTCAAAAGCCCGTCGCCTAGATTCACAGAGATTAACTTTTGCTAAGGCAGAATTTCAATATATGTTGAATAATGGCATAATTAGACCCTCAAATTCTCCTTGGGCGAGTCCACTACATTTAGTTTCAAAAAAGGACGAGTCACTAAGACCTTGTGGTGATTATAGAAGACTCAATGCAGTTACACTTCCAGATCGTTATCCAATCCCTAGACTGGACGATTTCCACCACATCTTAAAAGGTACTCTTGTGTACTCAAAAATAGACCTATGCAAGGCATTCTATCAGATTCCAATTGCTGAAGAGGATAAACCTAAGACTGCCATCATTACTCCTTTTGGGCTATTCGAATTTAATGTAATGAGTTTCGGTCTTAGAAATGCCACTGCTACCTTTCAGAGATTCATGCATGAAGTCTTAAGAAACTTGGACTTTGCATTTGTCTACTTAGATGATATTCTGGTAGCCTCTAAAACGGAAGAAGAGCATTATAGCCACCTAGAAACCTTATTCAGCAGACTAAATTCCTATGGATTGAGAATCAATCTTTCTAAATCTAAATTCCTAGTACAGGAAATTGATTTTCTAGGATGCCTAATTACCTCTCACGGTGTGAAACCACTCCCAACAAAGGTTAAAGCTATTCTAGAATATAAGAAACCAAAAACAGTTCATGAATTACGCATATTTTTGGGAATGCTAAACTTTTATCGTACCTTTTTAAACAATGCCGCAGAGACTCAGGCAATCCTTCATGAATACTTGAGGGGAGCCAAGAAAAAGGATAGAAGCGAAATAAAATGGACTAAAGAAGCTGAAGTTCAGTTTGAAAAATGCAAACAAGCCCTAGCTAATACAGCACTGTTAGCCTACCCCGATACTGAACTGCCTATCTCACTCTGTACAGATGCTTCAGATCGGGCAGTTGGATCAGTTCTCCAACAGCTTGACAATAATAATTGGAAACCAATAGCATTTTTCTCTAAAAAATTAAATCCTGCTCAATGTAATTATAGTACATATGATAGAGAGCTTCTCGCAATATATTTGTCTATCAAATTCTTCAAGCACCTGCTTGAGGCACGTGAATTTACAATTTTAACTGATCACAAACCTTTAATTTACGCATTCAAACAAAAAAATGAGAAAGCTTCTCCTAGACAATTAAGACATCTACAATACATTTCCCAATTCACTACTGATATCAAGTACATAAAAGGTACTGACAACATAGTCGCCGATGCTCTTTCCAGAGTTGATGCTATCACAACTATCGACTATGAAGAGATCGCCAAAGAACAAACTGGTGATTCAGAACTACAAAACCTGATATCAAAGAATACTTCTCTAAAATTTAAGCAATGCCCACTACAATCAGGCAATTTGTTATGGTGTGACGTGTCTACTAATAATATTAGACCATTCATTCCAATTAAATTCCGAATGATGGTTTTTAGGAACTTCCACGAACTCTCACACCCAGGCATCAAAGCCACTACTAAACAATTAACATCAAGATTTATATGGCCTAATATGAATAAAGACATTAAGAAATGGGCTCGAGCTTGTGTCAACTGCCAAAAGTGCAAGGTGTCGATACACACAAAATCAGAAATAGGCAAATATCAAGAAGTGGATGAAAGATTTAGTGTTGTCCACATCGATCTAATTGGTCCTTTACCTCCATCGAATGGTAACATCTACTGTCTGACCTGTATCGACAGGTACACCAGCTGGATGGAAGTTGTTCCGCTACCAGATATGAAGTCTGAAACGGTAGCGAGAGCGTTCTACGAAATCTGGATTGTTAGATTTGGAGCACCGCATACAGTGATATCAGACCGAGGAAAGCAGTTTACTTCTCAACTTTTCAAAGATTTAACAACGCTGTGTGGTATCAAACTTCGTCATTCCACGGCGTACCACCCTCAGTGTAACGGGAAGATTGAAAGGCTTCATAGAACCATTAAAACTGCCATTCGTGCCCACAATAGTATTAAGTGGACAGAAACGCTGCCAACAGTTCTCCTAGGCTTGCGTGCTGCTATCAACAAAGATAACAACCATTCTTTGTCTCAGATGGTATATGGCAAAACCATCAGACTGCCTGGCGAATTCTTTGATGATTCTAAACATCACCTGCATGCTGAAGAATTTGTTCAACAGCTTCAAAAGCAAATGGAATTGCTCAAACCCTTAAATGAAAAACATCATTCGAAGACTAAAGTATTTGTTCATAAAGATCTGAAAACATGTTCACATGTATTTATCAGGACAGATCGAGTGAAGAAACCTCTGGAACCACCATATGAGGGACCCTTCCCAGTACTTGAAAGAACAGACAAGTATTTCACACTCAAAGTGAAAGGAAAAAACGTTACCACATCGATTGACCGATTGCGACCTGCTTATTTGCTGGCAGATTCGGACAATATAACTGCAGCAAGACCCATCGTGTCGGGAGCGCTGCCTTCTACATCGTCCCAACAGAATCCTGACCCACCAGATGTGGAGAAGTACACAGAATTCCAAGGAACAGGATCAGCACCAGACCTGCCTAGGACAAGATCGGGGAGAATAATCAAGAAACCCGTGAGATTTAAGGAGCAATAGACTATATTTCTCCTTATTTTATTTTCTTGCCTATATGATGTATATATATTGTACTTAACCACTTTGTGCACAAATCGTGACTACGCCACTGGAGGGGGAGTACTGTGGGGACCAGGGATGCAGCACCCCGCCGACGCCGCCGCCGAGATAAATAAACAGACGGCTGTCATAAATCACCACGACCGCGGGACCACAGCGGAGGAATCCGGAGAGAGCACCAGACGTGCATACCGGGCTGTCTCCTCTTTGTCTTCCCATATAAATGTAGCCAACAAGAAACTCCAATAAACACTAACTTTGAGAGACTTTCTGAGCCATCGCTGGACCAGTAAATCGACACACCACAAGGTGTATACGTCATAGTGTGTTCATGAACTATTCCAACGCTCGTGCAGAAAGTGTCCCATTCCTTGAAACAAAATTCCAAACCATTATCCGTACGTATTCGTTTTAGTTTCCGGCTGGTTTGTTTCTCAGATGCTTGAATCCACTCTTTGACTTTTCCCAGAGTTCCGCCTTTGTTTTCCAGGAAAAATACAATTGTATATCTCGTAGATTCATCAATGATGGTTAAGACGTACTTGGCTCCTCCCCAGCTCAATACGTCAAGTGGACCCATCAAGTCCGCATGCACCAAGTCCAAAGGCATGATTTCTTTTTACCCCTTGTGTGAGTGCTGAAGGAATGGCAGACGGTAAGACTTGCCGATCAAGCAGTCTTCGCACTTTTCTGGCTTTGCCGGGCTGCAATCAAGTCCTCTTACACTTTGGTTCTTGGCCATCTTTGCTATCGTATATGCATTTACATGCATCAGCCTTTTGTGCCAAAGTTCCAGTGTAAGCTCTTCCTTGCATTCAGATGCAAGAGAAACACGATCATTCTTATCTATCGGAGAGGATGGAGTAGTCTGGACGTAGTAAAGTCTACCCAGCTTCTTTCCCTCTATCAAGAGTTTACCTTTCATGTCCATAATGTGGCAACCACTCTTGTTGAAGACAACTTTTCTACCGTTTTCTATCATTTGGAGTACAGACAGAACACTGTGACGCATATCTGAAACGTACAAGGTGTTCTGGGCAACCAAATTGCTGGCATCTCCCTTGTGTCCAACAATATTGGCACTGACATTACCGATACCACATGCTTCTATAGAAGAGCCATTCACAACAGTGATGGAACTCATATTGCTTGTGCACTCTTTCAGACGTGTGAAGTAATCTCTCTTGGGAGTCATATGGTGCGTCGTTCCAGAATCTATGATCCAGGTCTCGGCGGTAGCTCCGAACAAAGTGTTGCACATTGCCGACATATTTACGCCTTTGTTTTGGTCAAACCTCTTTGGTCTTTGTTCATTCTTTCCTTTCTTCCTGAATTCCCTTGCATAATGACCTTTACCTCCACATTTGAAACAAACAACATTTGCTTTAAATTGTTTTTCTGTTTCAATGGGCTTCGAAGAGGCATTAACGACCATGGCACCCACATCTTTTGGTAGATTTGACGAACGCCTTTCTGCTTCTGCCAACAGCCGTCTTTTAACTGTGGCGGTCGTGAAGTCTGAATCAGGCAAGTTACATATGGTTGAGACAACGGTGTCCCAATCCTCTGGTAATCCACCCAAAAGAACCATAGCCAAATCGCCATCATCAATTTTGTCGCCAATTTGGGCCAGTTCGTTTACAATGTGGTTTATCTTCCCCATATACCCTTCCATATTGCTGTGCTGAGTCAACCTTTCGCCATATAACTGCCTTCTTAGTTGTACGGCTCGATATCTACTATCCTTTGGTGCGTATAATTTTTCCAGTTCCTCCCAGACCTCTTTCGGAGTATTCAAATGTTGAACATGCAATTGTTGTTCATCATTAATCCCGAGGCAAATTTTTGCAAACGCCTTACCCTCCCGCGAGAAAAAAAGTTTTGTTGCAACAAGGTCACTAGGCTCAGGCTTAGCCTCTACTGGATTGATCAAACTCCACAAGTCGTTTTTGATTAGAACGAGTTTCATCTGGAAGCTCCAGCTGGAGTAATTAGCACCATTTAATTTTGTAATCGTCGTGTTTGCCATTTTACAAAATATTTGGTAAGTAGAAAAAGGATGGGCCAAGTAATCAAAGGAAATTTGGTTAATCACGTTTCAGGCCTTGCGCTTCTTCAGGCTGATGTTTTAGGTCTTGTGCTTCTTCAGTCTCATAATCTTTGTTGTATTCCAATTTGATTACACACAGCGCTCAACGTTAATTATTATTTAATTAACTACAAGGTAAAAGGATTATATATAAATTAAATGGTAAACATGGAGAAAGAGAATAAGTCAGCGTGGCGACGCCGCTTGCAGGTTACATCAACAGGAAGTGACGTCAGCTCCAGTGTTGCCGAAGCCAGCCGCCCGCCGTCACGGTCTAGCAGTTCGCATAAAAGTGAATAGTGCACGTGGAGAAATAAATTGTTGACAACCGGACTGACTCGGGCCATAAATAGAACGGTGTAACTTGAGAATCTCACTTCCCTCTCCCTGTCGTCTGCAGCTCTAGCGACCTGTCGCACCGCTACTGGTCCTTCAGCGCCTTCCGCCCTGTCATCCGAGAGGTATTCTCCATCATCGGCCAGCCGCCGGACCTGCAGTCCTGGATCTTCGCGGTGGACCACGCCATCACCATCTCCTTAGCGGCGTAGCATGAAATCTACTTTTCTTCGTAGATCGCGAAATACGTGATGTCGCTGGAGATCCGCTGGTGATATTTCATTAAATTCTGTAGCGGTGACAGAGGCGCATTTATATATTGACCGTATATAGATAATTTTTGTAATATAATACAACCTACTTGAGAGCTTTGAATAATCAATAAACCGACTCCCAGACAACAGCTTCGTTACAGTACAATGATCTCCAGCCCATGTTGGAATTCCTGTAAATGAACTGGCAGACTCTCTGGAAAAATATGAAGCTCTTGGCTATTTTGATACCAGAAAATCAACTACCCTACTAGACGATAAAGACCTCCTCCGTACCATCAAGACCCAAGGCCAACAAGAATGGAAATCTACTGCAGCACATGACTGGTACAAAGCACAAGCATAACACACGCTTTTTTTTTCAAAATATTATAAAAGTATTTTTTTCTGCTATCCGGAAACATTGAAATTTTATAACTAAAGGTAAAACCTTGAGTATTTAGAGATACAGTCGACTCTCGATAATTTTAAACTCAACGGACCAGAGAAAATTTTCAATTTTTTTTAAATCAAGAGTTCAAAATAAAAGTAGTTTAAACAAACAAGAGGGAGGGAAAAAATCAAGGAAACAAGAGTTTGAAGTTTTGGCAGTTTCGGAATATACATACTATTTTGATACAGATTAAATAAGTGACTTACCGCATGTTTTTAAAGTTAAAAATTTATTGGAAGATTTCGGGTCTTGCCCTTTCTCAAACAAATGTTTGATCTCTCTCTCAAAATTCGTGATATATTATTTTAAGCATTTGTACAGTTATTTAAAATGTTCATTTGTGGCAAGATACTATTCCTTCAACTTCAAATCACCGAGGGGACCAATTAATATTGATTTTATTCAACTTATCGAGTGTTTTTCAAGGGACCGGGAAAAATATAATATTATCGAGAGATTCAAATTAACGAGTTTCAAATTATCGAGAGTCGACTGTATTTTCTTTTAAAAATGGTCGTTTATAAACTTATTTGAAATTGTTCGAATGTGAACTTAAATATTGTAGATAGGAACTATGCTAAGGCATCCCACGCTCTTATTTCGTATCATAAAATTTCAAAGTTCCTGTAGAGGTATATCAGAAAAAAACAAATATTTTATTATTTTAAAATCATTTCGAGATATTTTAAAATGTTTTTTTTTTTAATATTCATTTTACTCTTTTTAGTCTTTAGAGAGAATCTTGTTGTCAATTTTTAAGCTCGTAGAAATTCGACTTTTTTTTTCGTAAAAAAAGAGAAAAATCGTTTTGTTCAATTGTGCACTAATTAGAGTTAATGCTAGGCCTAGTTTGTTTACCGTTACAATAAAAGTTTGGATTTGTTAGTTTTTGTCGTACCTTCTAAAAATCCTAACATTAATTATGGAAAACAAAGCTTTTTTAATTATAAAAATTAATTATTAAAAAAGAGAGATAATCACACATACGAAAATAAAACCTCTTTATATTTCTATAAAAAACTACATTAATGGAAACGAGGTAATTATTTGCTTGATGTATGTTTTCAAATGATTGATTCATGTATTATCATGGAAAATAGATATCTATGCAAAATATCAGTTCTAATGGACAGCAGGAAGTGGGTGAAAATCGATTATATATAAGATTTCATCCATATGGAAAGAGCGAGTTAAATGATATCAGATAAAAAAAATGACATTTCGAATTGTATATGAGCAAAATAAAAGGCTAGGAATTTATTATTTTTTCCCATAAAATACTTTACAATATTGCTTTGCGATTAAATATATTGTCATGTTGAAAATAAAAGCAGACGGTAGAATGATGAAGAATACTGTTGACTTTGCTTAGAATTATTAATGAAACTGATTCCAATATTTAATAATTAAACATTATATTTATTGATTTACAAGAGAGAGAACAAAATATAAAAGGGAAACTAATATTGAAACAAAGGAACCTTTTTTTCTGTTTCGGTTAGCGCCTATTTACCTGTGAGCTTACACAATCTGTGGTAACAATTAATTAATATATATACAACACATGCTCCCCTGTGTGTAAGTCCTAATCAGCAAGTCCAAGGCTATCTGCACATTTCCGTAGTTTGTCCTTAGGTAGACTCTTCGTTAGTATATCCGCCTACATGTCTTCACTTTTAGTGTATTCCAGCTTGATTCCATTTTGAATTTACTCTTTCACAAAATAATACTTTCGGTTTTTGTGCTTTGTTCGTGAAGTAATTTTGTCAGATTGTATCCAGTTTAGTGTAGCCTGGCTGTCACTTTTCAAGGTAATTGGAAAAGTTACATTTTCACAAAGTTATTCTAGTAATCCCTTTAACCATAATACTTCTGAAATGCCTTCACATATTGAAATAAGTTCTGCTTCACATGTAGACAAGGCTACTAAATTTTGCTTCTACTTCTCCAGTTTATTAAGTTGTTGCCAAGTTTGACTGTATAGCCTGAATAGGATTTTGCGTCTCGGGTTGTGCACCAGCTCACATCAATACTTATTGTGATGTTGTTGTCTTTTGACTTATATGCCAACATTTTATTTCTTGTTCCCTTCAGATATCTATAAATCCTTTTAACTCCAGTTAAGTGTATTTCTCTTGGATCATTACTATACTGAGATAAATTGCTGACGTTGAAGGATATGTCCGGTCGAGTACCCGTAGAAAGGTACATAAGTGATCCAATTATTTCCTTGTATACAGTTTTATCTACTGGCTTAGAGTCCAAATATTCATCCAAAATTTGATTTCGATCTCCAGGTGTCTGCACACTGTTGCATTCTTCCAGTCCAAATCTGTGAAGAATTGTATCAATATAATGAGTCTGAGATAGATACAATCCATCTTCTGCCCATTTTATTTCAATTCCAATAAATGGTTCGCTTTCTTTCTTTACTGTTAGAGTAACATATTTTTCTATTTCTGAGGCTAGGTTGTAATTAATTTCCCCACTAGTTCCAGCAATGATGAGATCATCTACATATAAACCCAGTATTGCATACTCTTCTTCCCTCTGGAGTTAATAGACGCATGGATCACATTTGGTTCTAATCATTCCCAACTGGTATAAAATTTCATTGGTCTTTTTGTTCCAACATTTTCCTGATTGTGGTAGACCATACAGGCTTTTTTCCAATTTACACACTTTGTTTTCTTCTCCTATTTCCATAAAACCATCTGGTTGTCTCATGTATACTGTCTCTTCTAACTCTCCATAGAGATAAGCTGTCTTCACATCATAAGTCTTTTTGATTAAATTCTGTTGTGTTGCAAGAGTTACTATTGTTCGCAAGCTTTCCTTTTTGAGTAGAGGTGAAAAAGATTCCTTATAGTCCACACCATATCTTTGATTGCATCCAACAGCAACCAGTCTGGCCTTTCTTTTATATATGCCGTCATTTGAGGTTTTATTTGTACTGTAGACCCATTTACTATTGATGACTTTCATGCCATTTCCCTTGGTACTAGTGTCCATACTTTATGTTTCTCTATCTCACTGAGCTCTTCTTCCTGAATATCATTTTTTCATGTATTCTTCATTTACATGGTTTAATATTTTATGCCATAAACTTATATTGTTATTTTTATTTGATGAATGTGTATTTATAACCATGACATTTTATTTTTTTTTTTGCTATTGGTACGTTTCTTAGTTTTGTTTCCACCATAAACATTCTATCTTTAATACATGCCTCAGCAACTAAATCATTCCCTTCATTAAAATTTTTGCTCCATCCTTATTGAAAATAACTGAATTTCATTTGTTGAATAATTCGTATACTGACAAATTATTCCTTAAACTTTGTACTTGTAAGATATCTTTGATGTGAATATTTTCTTGGCCTTCACTTGTGCATGTAGTAAGTCTCATATTTCCTTTGGCTGTGGCTTGGGTAGTTTTGCCGTTCTCAGCTAGGTTGATTTGACTTTCATAATCTACCACATATTCCATCAAAGTTAGGTTTGGGGTTGAATGTGCGGTGCATCCAGAATCTATACACCATATTTGCCTATCATTTCTCCTATCTGGTGAATCTTCAAATTCTTTTACATATGTTTCAAATGCTTGCTCATTAATTCCTCTTTTCACAGAATGCACTAGGTTATTTGAATGTTCCCTACTATATTTGTGATTTATATAATCAGGAGTCCATTTCTTTTGATATCCTTGTTTCTGTTTATCTCTAAACCAGCAATCATTAGCTAGATGTCCCTTTTTATTACAAACAAAACATCTTTTTGGCTGAAATTGTTGAACGTTTCTATCTTTAATTCTATATGCTTGTTCATTAGTCAATGTTGTGATGATCATCCCAAAAGCTTCATCATTTTTATCACACCAAATCTCCCAAGAACTTTTGTCTTCCGTATCAGGTTCTGGATCGGAAATTACACATTTAAATAATTTTCTTCCTCTCAGAACTGCGCCGATTTTCAACGCCCGTTTTTGATAATTAGTTCCTGTTAATGGTTCAATTTTTGTTTGGGATAAAAATCTATATTCGGCCATTTTCGCCTTTTGAGCTAATATAAATAAACCAATATATCATAAATATAAATATATATTTTAGATTTATTTAAATATTGGGTAGCTTTTAAACATGCAATATATAGATATAATTTAACTTAATCTATATAAATACCTTTTATCTTTTTAGAAGTGCTTCAGTTTACCGATCAGAATAAACTTCTTGCTTAATATTCAGATTAAATATTTTCGTTTTGAGCTTTATATAAAATAACCACGCTCTGCTACCAATTGTTGACTTTGCTTAGAATTATTAATGAAACTGATTCCAATATTTATTAATTAAACATTATATTTATTGATTTACAAGAGAGGGAACAAAATTTAAAAGGGAAACTAATATTGAAACAAAGGAACTTTTTTTCTGTTTCGGTTAGCGCCTATTTACCTGTGAGCATACACACACTCTGTGGTAACAATTAATTAATATATATACAACAAATACTCTGGTATTATTGATCAGAAAGATTATCTGATAGAAATGGCGCGAAAAATATAATGGGTTGTCATGGAAACAAAAATAAAAAGCTCGTAACCAATTATTACCATTCAATAAGCTTTCAAAAATATAAAAATACTCCTGAATTAATTTATATTATATTTAGATTTTAATTCATCAATATTTTAATGATTCTAAATAATGGAAATAGATTAAATATACTTTAAAATAAACTAGAGGCCATTATACATAGTAAGTATTCCCAAATAATTCGAAAAGAAACAATGTAATATCTAGATTCAGTAATAACATTGGAATTGAACTTATTCGTCTGATTCAATTTTATTTTAATTGGATGTCCTTTATTGTTGTTAGGCAACAGTGATTTAATTTATATAATGGGGGGATTGGTTCATTTTTTAAATTTTACATAAGATTCATATGGATAAAAAGATTATGTTGTACATGTGATGAGGTATCCGGTCGACTTAAACTATGGTGCGAGTCCCTGTCGACTCTCGCTATACTGTGTTAACCGAGAGAAACAGACAGGATGGGGAGTTTTCCAGTACCTCTCTGCACCTTGGGAGACCTTTAACAGTTCTCACACAGGCAGTCGTGGTCGAGGCAGAGTGGAAAGCTTGGGAATATCCACACAAAAAAACGAAGACACAGTTTCACTAGGAAATTTCCGTGAACAGATAAAATTTGAGCTAGGAGCGAAAGATAAAGATAGAAGAGTTCTTACTGTTCTACATGGTCGATGAGGTGGACCTTGGACACAACTGACGAGGGCTTCCGCTGATGATGAAGTGACTATATTTTTGGCTAGGGCGCAGGTCTTATATATCTTTGCCGAGAGAGGAAGTATTGCCGAAACTGTCAGGACGGCGCCAGTGTACGATTTCGCCAGCCGATTCACGTTCTTGTTGCATATGCTGAAAAGCAATACTTCCTCTCTCGGCAAAGATATATAAGGCCTCCGTCCTAGCCAAAAATATAGTCACTTCACCATCAGCGGAAGCCCTCGTCGGTTGTCACCAAGGTCCTCCTCATCCACCATGTAGACCAGTAAGAACTCTTTTATCTCCATCTTTCGCTCCTAGCTCAACTTTTATCTGTTCACGGAACTTTTCTAGTGCAACTGTGTCTTCGTTCTTTTGTGTGGATATTCCCAAGCTTTCCACTCTGCCTCGACCACGACTGCCTGTACTCTGTGAGAACTGTTAAAGAACTCCCAAGGTGCATAGAGGAACTGGAAAACTCTCCACACCCTAACTGTCCCTCTCGGTTACTACAGGTTTGCCCCTTTCGGTTACCATACCACAGCGAGAGACCCTCGGTTTCCACACACGTATATTAATTAATTGTTACCACAGAGTGTGTGTAAGCTCACAGGTAAATAGGAGATAACCTAAAAGAAAAAAGTCCCTTTGTTTAATATTAGTTTCCCTTTTATATTTTGTTCTCTCTTTTGTAAATCAATAAATATAATGTTTAATAAATATATATATATATATTTTTTGTAATCAGTTTCATTGAAAATTCTAAGCCAATTCAAAAATTGACATAAAGCTCAAAAGCGAAAATATTTAATCTGAAGATTAAGCAAGAAGTTTATTCTGATCGGTAAACTGAAGCGCTTCTGAGAAGATTAAAGGTATTTATATAGATTAATTTGAATTATATCTATATATTGCATGTTTAAAAGCTACCCAATATTTAAATACATTTAATATATATATTTGTTTTAAAAATATATTGGTTTGTTTATATTAGTTCAAAAGGCGAAATTGGCTGAATATAATTTTTTGTCCCAAACAAAAATTGAACCATTAACAGGAACTAATTATCAAATTTGAGCGTTGAAAATCGGCGCAGTTCTGAGAGGAAGAAAATTATTTAAATATGTAACTTCTGTTCCAGAACCTGATATGGAAGACAAAAGATCTTGGAAGATTTGGAGTGAGAAAAATGATGAAGAATTTGGGATAATCATTACTACGTTGACAATTAAAGAAGCTGGAATGTTCATAGGAGAAACAAATACGAAAAAAGTATGGGACTCACTAAGAAAAACATACACAGGCAATTTGGAAGATAGAATTATTGATATAGGCTTAGAATTAAATACATTAGAATGAAAGATAATGAAACTGTAGACGAATATATAACGAGGGCAAAAAATATTGCTGCTAGAAGTTAATCATTTTTTAAATCATTCTTTTAATCATCAGGGCATCAATTTCCCTTAAGATAATTTTCATTCCATATTGCCAGAGGCATACATCCAAAGTATGAAAATATTGCTATTGTCTTACGATCTAAGAGAGAGGCAACAATCGCAGAGATTCAACAAACTCTTTGAGAAGATAAGTCAAGAAGAAATATGAGATTGAATCAACCGGTTGAGAATGGGCATGAACAAGCATACAGAATTAAAGATAGAAAAGTTCAACAATTTCAGCCAAAAAGATGTTTTGTTTGTAATAAAAAGGGACATCTAGCTAATGATTGCTGGTTTCGAGATAAACAGAAACAAGGATATCAAAAGAAATGGACTCCTGATTTTATAAATCCCAAATAGAGTAGGGAACATTCAAATAACCTAGTGGATACTATGGAAAGTGGAATTAATGAGCAAGCATTTGAACCATATGTAAAAAAATTTGAAGATTCTCCATATGAGAGAAATGATAGGCAAATATGGTATATAGATTCAGGATGCACCGAACATTTAACCCCAAACCTAACTTTGATGGAAAATGTGACAGAGTACAAAATTGAAATCAATCTAGCTGAGAAGGGCAAAACTACCCAAACCATAGCCAAAGGAGATATGAGACTTACTATATGCACAAGTGAAGGTCAAGGAAATATTCGCATCAAAGATATCTTACATGTACCAAATTTAAGGAATAATTTCTTGTCAGTATACCAACTATAGTCAACAAAGGAAATTCAGTTATTTTCAATAAGGATTTAGTTGCTGAAGCATATATTAAAGATATAATGTTTATATAGCAAAAAATGAAAATGTTATGGTTATGAATACACATTTATCAAATAAAAATAGCAATATAAGTTTATGGAATAAGAGATTGAACCATATAAATGAAGAATGCATGAAAAAAATGATTCAAGGACATATTGTAAGAGGATTGGATCTAAATTTCGAAAGGTTACCAGAAAGCGAAGCAAACATAATGGGAAAACTGGTTCAGAAGCCATATAATATTACAGAAAATTATACAGTTAAGCCCCTGCAGTTAGTTCAAATGGATTTATATGGACCAATGCCATGTCAATCTTTTGGAGGATCTAAGTATTTTCTTGTTTTAGTAGATGACTACAGTAGAAGAATCTTTGTATATTTCCTGAGATCAAAAGATGGGACCTTTTAAATATTAGAAGAATTCAAAGCAAGAGCCGAAAACGAATTAAGTCTTAAAATAAAAGATGTAAGAACCGACAAAGGAACTGAATTTTGTAACTCTAGATTTGAAGGACTTTACAAGAGAAGTGGGATCCATCACCAACTCACCACCACATACTCACTACAAAGTAATGAGTCGCAGAGAGAGTGAATAGGACTCATAGATACAACGAGAACCTTACTAATTGACTCAAAATTACCCATGAAGTTTTGGGCAGAGGCAATTGCTACAGCTGCATATATTAAGAATTGTACTCCCCACAGGTCTATCAAGCACCATACAGAGATGGAATGGCAGGAAACCATCGGTGAAACACATTCGAATATTTGTATGTTTGACACATTGGCTTGAGAGTAAACCAAGAAGAAACAAGTTTTCATCAAAGGGTAGAAAGGGAATATTTATTGGTTATTCCATTAAAAGAAAAGCTTACAGAATATATGATATAATGACAAAGAGATTTCATGAAGTCAGATCAGTAAAATTTAGTGAAGAGAGGAATTGATTATACAAATGATATTCAGGAAGACACTAATTGTGATAATTTGACCTATAAAAGAAATTCTGAAGAAATAGTTGCTGAAGACTTTCTTATCTTGAAAGAAGACATTCCTGTCACAGAGAGTGAAATGAAGTCTCAGGAGGATACTTCAGTAAAACCAGGTGGTGACTGTGAAAATGACTCATCACAAACTGAAGCGATAGAGAAAAGATGCATAAAAGAATGAAGAAATAAAGGAGAAACACAAAGAGCATCTTAGAAGAACGGCATAAAGCAAGACTTGAAGAAAAAGAAAGGAAATTGATCAAAGAAGGAGTTCGACCCTCACAAAGAATAAAAGATAGGAATGAGGCCTGCAGCCGGTCGATGGTGGTTTCAGGTGGAACGTAGCCGCGGAGGTGGTGCAGGATGGAACCCAGAACCAGGCTGTTGGCCGCGCGGGCACGACCCACCAGCGACAAGCCGCGTGTGAAGGGAGACCACCTCGCGATGGCTCGCTCCAGCAGTCCCATCAGGTGGGAGGTCTGGGAGGCGAGGGTGCTTCGGGCAGAGATTGTACAGCCCAGGACGGTCAGCGACTCGGACTTACAAGAGATTCCCAGAGGAGAATCCGTTCGGTGCTTCCAGATACATCACCAGAGCCCTCAGCTCTTGCCGAGGTTGAAAGTCACATCGAAGGCCATGCAAAACTCTTCGAAGAGCAGGGGCACGAGCTCAAACTGAGCGTCGTCCTGGATAAATGAAAGCGAAGGAGTTCTGGCCATTCGAGAAGAAGAGGTATAGGCTCGTGGCCATTTGAGACGATATTGGAGTTTAGAGAGGGATGATAGCCTGGCTGCTTAAGCTTGAACTACTCTAATTTAATCATAAATATACGCATATTAAACATGTCTTCAAGCTGGATGTGAACAGTCATTGCTCTGACAATACACCTTCAGTATAAATAGCACAGGTCTACAAAAAACTTTTTTTTTTGCCGGAAAAAACCTGATGTTGATTCTAATGGTGATTCATGCTGAATTCAAAAATGAAATCAGAAGTTTTCCATCACCCATAGTTCTTGCAAGACAATCATTTTTTCTATAAATTGGTATATACAGTAATAATGCAGAAAATGTTACGTAAGAAATTTTTAAGTAAACATCATTATATTAGCTAGCGCTTTATTTTTGACAAGAAGAGTTGATATGTGAAGCCAAAAGCTTCAATTTATTTGTTATTAATTAAATTTTGCTCTTTAAGAAACATAAATATTAATTTAAATAACAAATTATAATTTTTGTTTAAATAAAAATTATTGAATTTTTAATTAAATATGTTCATTTTATAATGCAATCTGTTTTGCTTTCAATTAAAAAATAACGACAAGCTCTGGAATGCTATTTGCTGAATAACAGTTTTAATATATATATATTTAAATTGAACCTAACGATTTGTTTAATTGATTTGCATCAGAAGTGACAGGTAAATTTGAAGTGATCAGTTTATTCTTCTCTATCGATTTGCTTTTATAAATCGTGTACACCAGACTGTGTCAATATGCTGAGGAGTTGCATTAATATTACTGATATTTTCTGTTACATTTGTGGGGAATTAACTTTCAAAGTTCAAAGGCGAAACTTTACACCGCTCATCAAAAAGTGCTATTAACTTTATTTTGGCTGTAAAGTCGGTGACAAAGATAAGACTTGGGCTCCTCATCATTGTTGTGAAATTTGTGCTCGACTTCTTACAGGGTGGATTAAAGGTGAACGTCATATGCCTTTTGCGGTTCCAATGATATGAAGGGAACCTAAAGACAATTCTTCAGACTGTTATTTTTGTTTGACAAAGACTACAGGTATTACATACAAATCAAGACATACAGTTGAATATCCAGATTTGCCTTCTGTTATGAGACCGGTTCCTCATAGTTATATTTTACTTGTGCCACAGCTTCCTGAAAATGTAATATTTATTGACGATGATTCAGATAGAAGTGAGCAACAGTCGGATGACACAAATTTTGAAGCAGGTGCTTCGTCTGAACCTTATTTGTTAACCCAAGGAGATTTGAACGACCTCGTACGTGATTCAGATTAATCCAAAAAACAGAGTGAACTTTTAGGCTCTAGGTTAATAGGCTGGAATCTGCTGCATAAAGGCACAAAAGTATGCTTTTTTCGCAAGCGTTAAAATGAATTTCAAGACTTCTTTTCACAAGAGAATGATTTAGTATATTGCAATGATGTTGTTAGTCTAATGGAAGCGCTTGGACATGACCATGATACAGAAGAGTGCCGTTTCTTCGTTGAAAAATTAGTTTGAAAGCTGTTCTCTTTCACAATGGAAATAAGTTCCCATCAGTGCTAATAGCACATGCATCCAACATGAAAGAGACTTACGAAAACATGAAACTGCTTTTGAAAAGATAGAATATGAAAGATACATATAATACATATAATAATAACATATAATTTAAATACTAAAATATATATAAAATGAAAGGATTTAAAAGCACGAATGTTTCTTTTATACATAATACAAACTTCTACCGTCCTTACTGCGATGAGAAAATATATTGGGAGGGCTTGGCTCATCAGTGGTGAACCCTCTCAGCGGTTTCGCCAATTTAATCCACTAGACCTCTTCTCAGAGCTCTAATACTGTATTGGACGATTCTGCTTATATACGCAGCACTGAAGGGTTGAATCTCAGAAATGGGTTTCAATAAAACTATGGACATAAGCTTATAGGACAGTAGAATTACATTCAAATATATGTTGTGGTAGGCAGATTATATATATAGTATAGTTATGAGAATTTTAAGATTTATATATTTTTTTATTTTTAATTTAAACATGTGAGGTTTGTTTTTTATTATTATTTTTTGTAATAAATAATTAGTTAGAATATATTATAATAAAAAAAGAAAAAAAAGTAACACCAGCAAAGCATCGGCAGTTACGCGTCATAGGCTGGGTGAAAAAAGGAATAAGCAAAGAGAGAGTTTTATAGAGAAGAGCTAAGACAGAACCATGATAATAATTTTCCAAATATAAAATAAAGCTAATTAGAAAGAGATAAGTATTTTTATTTTTGCTCTATTTTCTCTCTTGATGAAAGAAGATAGATTTTTGTGAATTTTTTTTTTAGGATTTTTTTTTATAAGCTTATTTAAAAAAAATTCTAGTGTAAATGTGGAGGACACGATATAAGATAGTATTTTCGTTTTCTCTTTAACTTTTAAAACGTGGCTAAAGTATGCCTGATATAAGATAGTATATTAAATTAGTGTGCCAGTTAGGAAGTGTTTTAATGTCCATCCATACAGAGTTCAAAACAACAACTGACTCACCCGTGCAGGCAAGGTCACGCTCCGCTGCGTCACGTGGGAAAACATACGTACATTTTCTCGTACATGTTCTCAGCACATCCCCCTTTTTAAGATTTGAAATACAGTAATCCCTCGTTAAGACGAACTCAACGGGAGAACGAAATACCCTTTTCGTCTTAAAAGAATATATACCGAATTCGTATAAACCGAATTCGTATTAGACGAATTGAATTCGTGGTTGTGCAGAGTATTAGGCTCATAGATTGTTGAGCTCTGGAAACCAAAAGGAATAATACTCTGCTAGTGATCTCTTTTGACTTGTATATAATATATATTATTATAATAGGAAATAAACTAATGCTTAGTTAATCTTGCCTCGCCTTGGATAACAACACATGGTGGCAGCGGTAAACTGAATTCATAAAGAAGGTCGTTGTTCGAAGAAAATTTGAAATTCGACATCAAGCAAGCTTAGAAGCGGTAAACTGAATTCATAAAGAAAGTCGTTGTTCGAAGAAAATTTGAAACTTGACATCAAGCAAACTTTTTGGTAAGTTATATTATATTATAAGTAAATCTTTATAATGTCCCAAAATTATAATTGTGTAGCCCCAGAACCTTTTAATTTTTCAAATCCAGGTGATTGGCCAAAATGGATTAGGAGATTTGAACGTTTTAGGCAGGCAAGCGGGTTAATTAATAACCCAGAAAATGAGCAAGTTAATATGCTCGTGTACTGCATGGGTGATAATGCAGATGACATTTTGTTGTCATGTAAAATAGCAAGTGACCAACTAGAAAATTATAATAAAGTTATTGAATGCTTTGAAAGTCACTTTATTCCAAGACGTAATATAATTTATGAAAGGGCAAGATTTAATCAAAGATGTCAGCAGGAAGGGGAAAAGGTGAATGAATTTATCACAGCACTCCATAGCCTAGCTGAGCACCGCAATTTTGGGATGTTACATGATGAGTTGATTAGGGATAGGATAGTTGTTGGAGTAAGGGATAGAGCATTATCTGAAAGAATGCAACTTGATACAGACTTGACCTTAGTAAAGCCACACTAATGGCAAAGCAATTAGAAAGTGTCAAAGAACAGCAGTCTAGCCTTTACCAACAAGATTCTATAGATCAAATAAAGAAAATGCCTAATCACATAAAAGAAACAAAAAGGCACGAACCAAAAATAAGACAATTCAAGTCAAACCAGTTGGGAGGGTCATCACATGGATGCACCAGGTGTGGCAATTCAAATAATCATGATTGGAAAAATTGTCCAGCTATGAACTCGTATTGTAGTAAATGCAAGAAAAAGGGCCATTATGCCAAAGTATGTAGATCAGAAGCCATAAATGAAATAAAATCAGAGATAGCTTTTTTGGGATCTGTAGAAGATAATTCCAAGAAATGGATAGTACCAATTAAGGTAAATAATAGACTATTTAATTTTAAAATTGACACCGGATCTGATGTCAAAGTGCTTCCCCTACAAAATTATTATCAAAGTTTCCAAAGAATAAAACTGGAAAAATCTGATAAAATATTACAAGGTCCAAATGGAATACCCTTGGAAACAGTTGGAATGATCCACGTAAAACTTCAAAATAAAGGCCAGCACTTAAACTCGAAAATATACATTGTTGATAAACTAAAGCAGCCACTTCTCTCTGGGGAGACAAGTGAAAAATTAAACATTGTGAGAATGATTCAGCAATTATCATCAGGAGGCCGCGGCGGACAGCGTGGTAGACTCGGAAGTGGAGATAACAGAGGCTGCTACAACTGCGGGGAAGAAGGCCACCGCAAGTTTGAATGTACCAAACCTGCCCGTGGTGGTGGACGTGGCCGTGGACAGAGCCGTGATGGAGGCAGCAACAACACCTGCTACAACTGCGGAGAAGTTGGCCACCGTAAATATGAGTGTACCAACAACACGGCTGAAGATGGAGGACAGGAGGAGAACCAGCGCAAGTCCAAGAAGGCTTGTTACACCTGTGGGGAGTTTGGCCATAAGAAGGACGACTGCCCCAAATCTGGAACTCAAGAGTCCGGAGATGAGGAGGAGTCCTCTGACAATGAGGAGGAAGAGACTCCCCAGAAGAGGAAGCAAGCTGAGGACAGTGAGGAGGAGGAAGTAGAAGCTGAAGAACCTCCCAAGAAGAAATCTAAGAAGCCCAAGTCCAAGAAGAAAGAAGAAGATTGCCATCTGACTCTTCAAGCATATAGGACGATGCCCCTGGAAAGCGCCAGGAGCAGAGAAATGAGGAGACCCCCACTTCGACATCAACCTGGCTCTCAAGGAGATGCAAGGATGACCAGGAGCAAGAGACCGAGGAGGATTGCCCTACACCAACGGCCTCATCTACAAGAGATGGAAGGATGCAGAGGGACAACCAAGACCAGGATCCAGAGAAGAGCCTCCCTTCAATGCCAGCCGTGCATACAAGATATGGAAGGGCAGTCAAGATACCTCGAAGGTTCCTGTAAAGTTAAGGGAGGAGATGTGCAGAGTATTAGGCTCATAGATTGTTGAGCTCTGGAAACCAAAAGGAATAATACTCTGCTAGTGATCTCTTTTGACTTGTATATAATATATATTATTATAATAGGAAATAAACTAATGCTTAGTTAATCTTGCCTCGTCTTGGATAACAACACAGTGGTATCCGGGGGTTGTACTTATGTACTACTGATGAGTAAGAAAACTACATTTCTGAGGAATAACGAATAAATTTATTTGAAAACAATATTAATGAAAATATTTTATAATTTTAAGGAACAACAATTATATATATGTATGTACATAAAGTATTTTATTTTAAAAGACAATATGGATAATATAATCACAATGTAAGGCAATAACATGAGAATATAAGTTTATTTTAAAACACAAATAAAAAAGAAACAACAAAAGAAACAACTTACATAATATACTTGGTACATACAATGTTTATGTGTATGCAGCATATGCAGTATGCATAGAGTATCCTATATCTGGGTTTTCTCTGCAGGCTTCAGAAAGTCTGTTATAGGTTTTTGGTGGTATTTGATTGGGCACTGTTTCAGACACTCCCTTCCACTAATTGAGTACATGGAACGACCCCAAGGGGATGGTTTCATAGAAAATGAGTCATCATAACAAACAAAGGACGAATGTTTACACAAAAGACAAAGAGAGCCAATACTTGATATCAACGGCGTTTTTGTTGTTTTAATAGTTTATTGTTTTACTTATAACTCGCCTTTAAAAACATATTAGAATTCGTTTTAACCGATTGATTAGTACTGCTGGGGGCTAAAATTAATTCGTATTTCGTCAAAACTGAATATTTCGTCTTAACCGGCAAAATCTCTTTGGAAAGCATTGAAATTTAACGGGGGAAAAGAAACGGTTCGCGCAAACCAAGAGTTCGTATAATCCGAGTTCGTGATAACGAGGGATTACTGTATATATATACATTACAAACTTTAAATGCATAATATAATTAATAATGAAGGCGATCCACAGGTTTAACAATTCGTCCACTCCGGGTTCTTATCTGGCCGTCTTCTGAGTCGTTAGAGGGATAATCCACAACTGGGGTCTTTTCATTTTCAACCAGTTCCTCCCCCGAAAAGGTCAGCGTCGATGGGTCGGCTGGATATTGCACTGTAGCTCCTTTTCGTAGATGGAACCTGTTTCGACGTAAAGTCCCAACTGGAGTACACCTGCTTCTGCCATCCCATTGCTCTGCGGGAATCGAGGACTTGAAGTGACATGTGTGAATCCGTACTGCCTTGCGAAATTTGCAAATTCACGAGCAGCTCCAAATTGCGTCCCATTATCGCTTACAACAGTTTCTGGTATTCCATGTCGGGCAAATATGGATTTGCAACTACGCACCACCACACTGGCTGTGAGCCGATCCAGCTGAATCATTTCAGGAAAGCGAGAATAATAGTCAATGACGACTAGATACCACTTATTCTCGAACTTGAACAAATCCATTCCAATCTTTTGCCACGGTCGTGTAGGAAAGTTGGTTGGTATCAAAGGTTCATGTTTTGAGACGGCTTCCTGGATACAGACACTGCACTTTCTGACTGTTTCCGCGATCTCTTCCGAAATTCCAGGCCACCATACCGTCTCACGTGCGCGAAGTCTTGTTTTTGTAATCCCGAAGTGCCCAGCGTGCAACTTATCTAGGATCTCCAGTTTCATACTTGCTGGAATAACAAGACGACAGATACGCATCAGTAGTCCATTTTGAACGCCGAGTTCATCCTTGACATGCCAATAAGAGAGCAGAGCCTGTGACATCTTCTTCTTATCTGGCCAGCCTTGCTCAAGGTAGTTGACTACTGCTTTCAGGGTCGTATCTTCTTGTTGAGCTTCAAAAATCTTCGTCAACATCTCGTCTTTGTCGGTTATACTCGAGAGAACTGCATTTATATGCGCTGAGGTTGGCCGTTCGTCTTCACCTCCCTCGGTTGTAAGAAGTGGTTGTCTGGATAATGCATCGGCGTCGAGCAGTTCCTTTCCAGGGATATGCACTATTTCGAATCCAAACCTCATCATACGCATTCGGAAACGTTGCAGTCTTGGGGTCAGCGAACTCAATTCTTTCGTCGAAAATAGAGGAATGAGAGGCTTATGGTCGGTCTCAATTCGGAAACGCTTTCCAAGCAGGAAATCTTGAAAACGTTCGCAGGCCCATGTAATTGCGAGAGCCTCTTTCTCGATCTGAGCATATCGTTTTTCGGTAGGTGTCATAGTTCTAGAAGAAAAAGCAAAAGGTCGCCAGATTCCATTCTTACTGTTTTAATGTCCATCGATACAGAGTTCAAAACAACAACTGACCCACCCGTGCTGGCAAGGTCACGCTCCGCTGCGTCACGTGGGAAAACATACGTAGATGTTTTCTTACATGTTCTCAGCACATCCCCCTTTTTAAGACTTGAAATATATATACATTACAAACTTTAAATGCATAATATAATTAATAATGAAGGCGATCCACAGGTTTAACAATTCGTCCACTCCGGGTTCTTATCTGGCCGTCTTCTGAGTCGTTAGAAGGATAATCCACAACTGGGGTCTTTTCATTTTCAACCAGTTCCTCCCCCGAAAAGGTCGGCGTCGATGGGTCGGCTGGATATTGCACTGTAACTCCTTTTCGTAGATGGAACCTGTTTCGACGTAAAGTCCCAACTGGAGTATCAACCATATATGACCTTGGTGTCGATGCTTTCTGCTTTACAATCCCCCAGGTTCGCATATCTGTAATCCAAACCGTGTCAACTTCGGATAGCTCCTCCATGTCCGTAGCTCCGCAGCGTCGATCATATCTGGATTTCATATCCTTTCTCCTTCTCCCTTCCTTTCTTTTCGGGGTCTGAGAGTCCACCAACTTTGGATTAAGATTCTCTGGTGCAATTGGCAAGGTCGTTCGGAGTTTACGTCCCATGAGAAGCTCAGCAGGGCTGTAACCGTTCTCCAAAGGGGTCGATCGATACTCCAGGAGTCCAAGCGATGGGTCTTGATTTTTCTTGAGGATCAACTTAACAATTTTCACACCTGCTTCTGCCATCCCATTGCTCTGCGGGAATCGAGGACTTGAAGTGACATGTGTGAAACCGCACTGCCTTGCGAAATTTGCAAATTCACGAGCAGCTCCAAATTGCGTCCCATTATCGCTTACAACAGTTTCTGGTATTCCATGTCGGGCAAATATGGATTTGAAACTACGCACCACCACATTGGCTGTGAGCCGATCCAGCTGAATCATTTCAGGAAAGCGAGAATAATAGTCAATGACGACTAGGTACCACTTATTCTCGAACTTGAACAAATCCATTCCAATCTTTTGCCACGGTCGTGTAGGAAAGTTGGTTGGTATCAAAGGTTCATGTTTTGAGACGGCTTCCTGGATACAGACACTGCACTTTCTGACCGTTTCCGCGATCTCTTCCGAAATTCCAGGCCACCATACCGTCTCACGTGCGCGAAGTCTTGTTTTTGTAATCCCGAAATGCCCAGCGTGCAACTTATCTAGGATCTCCAGTTTCATACTTGCTGGAATAACAAGACGACAGCTACGCATCAGTAGTCCATTTTGAACGCCGAGTTCATCCTTGACATGCCAATAAGAGAGCAGAGCCTGTGACATCTTCTTCTTATCTGGCCAGCCTTGCTCAAGGTAGTTGACTACTGCTTTCAGGGTCGTATCCTCTTGTTGAGCTTCAAAAATTTCGTCAACATCTCGTCTTTGATCGGGTTGATTCTCGTCGCAACCACTTCAATTCGCCTCGCCAGGTTCAAGAGCTCACATGCCCGGCGACTCAGAAGAGGTTCACTTAAACGACGAATGACATAAATCTTCCCCTTGATTTCATAATTGCCATTTCGCAGCGTTGATATAAACATACCCACAGTCTGAAGTTCGGAAAATTCAGCAGCTCTAAGGTTGATATCACTTTTCATCTTCTTGAAGAGACACAGAGGAACACATGTAACATCCGCCTGGGAGTCGAGCTTGAACTTCACCTTTTTCCCGTTCACTTGGATTTCTGCTGTCCATCGCCTCCTGCACTCGCCTTCATCATCATCGAGATTAGATGAATCCTCCACAGCTGAGACCTCCAGGAGAAAACCAATTTCTTCAAGTTCAGAAACAGCTTTGACTTCCGCAGTCTTCGCCTGCTTATCTGGGCAGCAATTTGCAAAATGTCCTGTTTTTGAACACAGGTTACATTTCTGTCCTTCAGCACGGCAAGCCTGTCCTTCCCTATGGGTGAAACCTCCGCACTTTGGACATCGTGATCTTGTTTTGGCTGACATCTCCTTCTTCCTCGAAGGCTGCTGTTTTTGTTTCGGTGATTGCTTCTTCGAGTTGAACTTCACCTGATTGACCTTTTGGCTTGTTGAGGGACGCTGCAGGTCGACTTGCTGCTGTCGAACGGCTTCCTGCTGTCGAACCATTTTCACCGCCTTTTCCAAAGTCAGTTCGCTGTCCAACTGCATTCTTTCAGACAAAGCTTTGTCCCTCACTCCAACCACTATTCGGTCACGGATCAACTGCTCATGAAGACCCTCAAATTCGCAACTATCAGCCAATTTGTACAATGAAGTGATGAATTCGTCCACTGGCTCCCGATCCTCTTGGATTCTTGAATTAAATTTCGCACGTTCGTAGATAATATTCTTCCTGACACAGAAGTGGCTGTCGAACGCCTTGAGGACGGAATCAATTTTAGTTGCCTCTTCCTCCTTTTCGAACTTGAAGGTACTGAATATATCATCCGCGCGGTCACCCATCAAGTACATGAACAAATCGATCTTGTCCGCCTCCTCTTTCTTCTTCATTCCACTGACCACGAGGTATCGTTCGAATCTCTTCCTCCATTTGGGCCATTCGTTGGGAGTCGAGAAGTCGAAAGTTTCTGGAGGTTGAATCTGAGCCATGTTGAATTATCTTCCAAGGTACGCAAAAATCGATATTTTGCAATATTCGGGTTCGTATTTTATCCAGTTATCGCTGCCACCATGTTTTAATGTCCATCGATACAGAGTTCAAAACAACAACTGACCCACCCGTGCTGGCAAGGTCACGCTCCGCTGCGTCACGTGGGAAAACATACGTAGATGTTTTCTTACATGTTCTCAGCACACTTACCTTCTTGCTTCAGTACCGCTCCCAAGCCGTATGAAGATGCGTCGGATGACACCATAGTTGGTTTCCTGACGTCGTATGCTGCCAAGATGGGTTGAGTCGTGAGCAATTCTTTCAACTTTCGGAATGCTCGCTCCTGGCTGCAATCCCAAACGAAGTCTTGACCTTTCACCAACAACTGGTTCAGTGGAGCCACAATTTCAGATAAATTTTCCACAAAGCGTCCCAGATGGTTCACCATGCCAAGAAATCTTCTTAACGCCATGGACATCGGTCGGAGCAGGCATCTTCGCCACTGCTTCGATTTTCGCTGGATCTGGTCGAATACCCAATGTGCCCAAGAAAATTAATTCTTGGCACGCCGAATACACACTTGGCCTTGTTTAGTGTAACTTTCGCCTCTTTCAGTTTTCGGAGCACTAAACGAAGAATTCGATCGTGAGTCTTGGAGTCGGAGGCAAATATCAGGATATCGTCCAGGTAACACATTACACCGTCCATGCCTTGCAAGATTATTGACATAACTTTCTGAAAATACTCTGGGGCGAGTGAGATTCCAAATGGCATTCTGCAGTATTTATATCTCCCAAAAGGAGTGACGAAGGTCGTCAAATGCTGGCAGTCCGGGCTCAACGGAATCTGGTGAAAGCCACTGTTCGCGTCCAGTTTTGAAAAGAATCTTGCTTCCCCCAGTTGCCCCAGCATGTGCTCCACCACTGCATGGGATGCACTTCGCGCTGTACATGTTCGTTCAGCCTTGAGAGATCCACACAGAGTCGTATGTCGCCATTCGGTTTACCAGCAATCACAGTCGGTGCACACCATGTTTTAATGTCCATCCATACAGAGTTCAAAACAAAAACTGACTCACCCGTGCAGGCAAGGTCACGCTCCGCTGCGTCACGTGGGAAAACATACGTACATTTTCTCGTACATGTTCTCAGCACAGGAAGGATGAAAACCTTAAAGGTTAGACCGGATGAAAACAATAAAGGTTAGACCAGATGGAAAGAGGATGGTACTCAGGCGGGCCTCTTCAGATGAAGACCTGAGCAGCAGTTTCAGCACTATCTTCATTACTGCTAAACCATGCCTCTTCGACCAAATGGAAAGTAAATTTAGGTTGGAATAGAGATAGGGTAATAGCTAAGCTTCAGATACAACATAAATAAACTAACGAAACTGAGCAAGTATCATTTTCTGTATTTTCAAACCTAATTTAACAAGTGTTTTTTTTTTTCATTTTAGAAGTTAAAACTGGTAGAAAATAAGATATTAGAACTATAAGAAAAGGATAATTTTTTTTAATTTACAATACTATCAAATTAAAAATTGTGTGTGTGTCAATATAGGATCGGGGAGGCTAAATTAATTAGATCGAAGGACTAAATCATTTGTCTGATAATTTCAATTACCCTGTCTTTGAGAGGGCAGATATTATCAACTTAATCGTATCCAAATTTACGTAGTTCAAAACTATAATCCAAGATGTATTTTTTCTCTACAATATTTTTTAAACTATAAAAAATAATAAATTCGTAGAACTATAAGTTAATACGTCTTGATGCCCTCAAATCAGATGTATGTGTCAATAATGAATCAAAGAAGTTAGGGTCGACAGACCATGATTGAATCGTTTGTCAAATTGAGGTAACTTTAGTAGATTCAAAACAAAAATAACCAAAGGATTTTTTATAGGATCAAGTCTACCTATACTGTAATTACTATTTATAATCTAGCACGTTTTTATTCACTCTATGTATTAGGAAAGGAGTGAGGGATGAAGATAAAAAAAATAATTGGAAATACAAGAGGGTGATAATAATTTGTTAGAAATATTAGATAATATGAGTCATTTCAAATAGATCAGCAGTGTGTGATAACTATGATAAAGAGAAGTATTATTCAATAGGCATAGGTCTGGAGCCTTCCTTTAATAATAGTAAATATAATTTATTCAGTTCCCCAGACTTAATCATATTGAGACATACGAGGTGTGTTCAAAAAGTATCGCGACTTTTGTGTTTTTTCAAAAAATATTTATTTATTCATGAATACCTATTTTGTCCCCTACAAAGTAATCCCCATGAGATATTATACACTTATGCCAACGGTTTTTCCAATCTTCGAAGCACTTCAAAAAATCATTTTTTAAAATCTTTTCAGCTCCTCCTTCGATGCCGTCTTTATCTCGTCAAGCGTAGCGTAACGTCGTCCTTTCATGGGCCTCTTCAGTTTAGGGAACAAGGAAAAAACACAGGGGGCCAGATCTGGGGAATACGGTGGCTGCGGCATCATTAGTGTGTTGTTTTTGGCCAAAAAGTCGCGCACAAGCAACGATGTGTGAGCAGGGGCGTTATCGTGGTGCAAAAGCCAATTTTTGTTCTTCCACAAATACGGGCGTTTCTGGCGGATTGCTTCGCGCAAATTGCGCATAACTTGCAGGTAATATTCCTTATTGACCGTTATACCATGTGGCAAGAACTCATGATGCACCACGCCCCTGCAATCGAAGAAAACTGTCAGCAAAACTTTCACATTCGACCGAACTTGGCGCGCTTTTTTCGGTCTTGGTTCGTGCGGCAGCTTCCATTGAGATGATTGAGCTTCGGTTTCCACGTCATAACCATAAACCCACGCTTCGTCACCAGTTATGACCCTCTGGAGCAAATTTTGGTCTTCGCGGACAGAGTCCAACATCTCATTAGCAATGTTCATGCGATGCTGTTTTTGGTCGCAATTGAGCAATTTTGGTACGAATTTCGCGGCGACCCGTCTCATGCCCAAATCATTGATAAAAATCGAATGGCACGAGCCAATCGATATGTTTAGGTCCTCAGCAACTTCTCTAACGGCGATTCGACGATTGGCCAATATCATTTTCTCCACTTCATTAATTTTTTCGTCTGTTGTTGAAGTGCTCGGGCGTCCGGCACGCTCTTCGTCGTTCACATCTTCTCGGCCTTCTGAGAACATTTTGTACCACCGATAAACGTTGCTTCGGTCCAAGGTAGCTTCTCCGTATGCCACAGTCAACATTCGGAATGCATCCGCGCACTTAATTTCGTTTTTCACACAAATTTTATACAGGTTCTTTCATCCATTTTTTTAATAGGTAAAAATCGAAGACGATCCAAAACACCTGCAAGCAAAGCAGCTGTCAACAATTAAGTGAACATTCAAAATGGCCGAGCTTGTCGGCATAAGTGAGAGAGATGAGTACCAACATAAAGCCACAAAAAGATCGAAATTCGAAAATACGTAACCCGCGAAAATTCAAAAGTCGCGATACTTTTTGAACACACCTTCGTACTTATCACTTAGTGTTAAACTTTAAATCAAATTGTGTTTATTCTTTTTGGGTATAAGGACTGTAAGAAACTGATAAGAAATTAGTAATACAGTTAAATGATTATTACAAATACAGGAAAATATGATCATATCCCAAGCCATTAACAATGTGCGTCGACAAGGGAACAGGAAAATCTAACATTAAAGAACAGAAAAATAAACTGTGTAGGTTCAGATTATGATCCAAATTGTGTTCATACACTCTAAATAATAAGACTGCAGGAAAATAATAATATATTAGAAGTACGAGAGATAAAGATTAATTGGAACTACGAGAATATACGATTAAATTCAAACAAGTTAACAATGTGCGTCATACCATAAATGGAAATATCAGCTTCATCAGACAAAGAAATAAGTCCCTTGTCTGAAGATGGTGAAAATGCTTTCCCATAATAACTCACATCATCAATTTACTTGAATTAGTCCTGACGGTTCCGTATATTCTATATGTAGTCCTATCTATACTTTTTTAATTTAAGTATTATATATGTGGACCAGTACCTGTTATTTCTGCTAAATAAGGAAGTTTAGGAATTTAAGTTTTAGTGCTTCATATCAGTTAGATTGAATGTTCATTCTCTATACCCCCCTTTATAAAGATTGAACAAACATAGATAATTGT
The DNA here is from genome assembly GCA_030710605.1 of Cordylochernes scorpioides. Classification (NCBI taxonomy): domain Eukaryota; kingdom Metazoa; phylum Arthropoda; class Arachnida; order Pseudoscorpiones; family Chernetidae; genus Cordylochernes; species Cordylochernes scorpioides. The sequence continues at coordinate 45,839,750 of CP092874.1, forward strand.
TATGTATGCTATAAGGAGAGAAAAAATATTCTAAAGTTATCGTATAAATTTAAAGGATCGAAATAAAGTAAGAATTAGAGAAAATACAGAAATAAAGGTATGGTATTGGTAAACACAAGGTAATAAGACCAAATCCAAACAAATAAACAGTGTGCGACGCCTCGGCAACAGGCCGTTGTCACCGACCCGAGGCCGCTAGTTGCGGCGACGGTCAATAGATGGCGTCTGGTTTAGACGTCTATTTTGACGGGAGAGGCGACCCTTGTCTCTTTAGATCAATTTCCTCCCGGCAAAATCTCCATCTATATTTTAGTCATAGATATGGCCCAGCCACTTTGCCAGCTAAACACCCCTTTGGCAGATTGTCAAGATTCCATTAGATCCCGTGTGGATCTCATGGAATAAAGTCCGCCCTAGACTGACGAGGGCCATTAGCCCGAAACCATGGTCTCTAGGTGGACGCTTTTCAGTTTGCCAAAGCTGGTGTTGTGGCTTTGTCACTGACCCGAAGCCGAGAGTTGCGGCGACGGTCAATAGATGGCGTCTGGTTTAGACGTCTATTTAGACGGGAGAGGCGACCCTTGTCTCTTTAGATCAATTTCCTCCCGGCAAAATTTCCATCTATATATTATCAATGTGCGATATTTTAGTATTTAAATTATATGTAGGGGTAGACAGATTATACTTTCAGATGATAGATGTGGTACCACAAACACTTGAAGTCATAGGGCCAGAGTGGTTATATTGTCAGTAGGACAGCTGGACCGACTGGTCGAGGAAAACGGTGGCGCTACGTGGAAGGAGGAAGAAAAAGGGAGTTCTCCCTTCTTGCTCGAACGGCTGGGTCGATTTGGCTCATGTACATAATCACTTTTATTTTATACTTAAAATCTTTCCTATAATTATTTAAATAAATATTTAAAGTAATTCGGAAGCCTATTTGATTATTTTTCTTCGCGACGATATCTTTGTTGAGTAAAACTATCAGGCTTCCGGGGAAAATATCTTTTCGAAAACTTTTTAATCTCTTGCTTTCGGGCACGAACGCCCTTCTACAGGAGAAAACATGGTATAATGATTTTTTCTCCTGTAAAAGGGCGTTTGTGCTCGAAAGCTAGAGATTAAAAAGTTTTTGAAAAGACACTTTTCCCTGGAGACCTGATATTTTTACTCAATATTGATGCAAAGGATTATTTTAAATATAGATAAAGAATTCTTCCTAATTTGAAATTAAACGAAAAAACATGGTGAAGGAAGACGAGTTTCTTTTATTGATGCATAGGTGCAAGCTTTCGGGTAAAAACCCTTCAACAGGCGAGAAAAGAAGCGCGACTTATAAGGACTATGGTACAAATGGTAGGAAGGAATAAATATATATAAAAATAAAGTTTTTAAACTATTTATATAATTTAATATTAATAGAAGACCAATTTATAATACATTATAAATGACTGCGGCGTATGATTATAAAACACTTAAAGTTGCACCGCATAAGTTTCTTTTCTGTGAAAAACAATATTTATTTCAAAGAGAAATATTTACTATTTCTAACTTTTTTGGATGAAGTATGAAAAGGTGAAAATATGAAGAGTAATGGCGAACGGAAAAATAAAAATGTCCAGGGGCGGGAATCGAACCCACAACCTTCCGCTTACCGGGCAGATGCCATGTCCATTAGGCTACCCTGGACGTATTTTTCCGTTCGTAAATAATACTTAAAGTAACTTATAATACATTATAAAGGACTGCGGCGTATGAGTATAAAACACTTAAAGTTGCACCGCATAAGTTTCTTTTCTGTGAAAAATCAATATTTATTTCAAAGAGAAATATTTACTATTTCTAACTTTTTTGGATGAAGTATGAAAGGGTGAAAATATGAAGAGTAATGGCGAACGGAAAAATAAAAGTGTCCAGGGGCGGGAATCGAACCCACAACCTTCCGCTTACCGGGCAGATGCCATGTCCACTGGGCTACCCTGGACGTATTTTTCCGTTCGTAAATAATACTTAAAGTAACTTATAACTTATAACTTATAGCCTAGTGGACATGGCATCTGCCCGGTAAGCGGAAGGTTGTGGGTTCGATTCCCGCCCCTGGACACTTTTATTTTTCCGTTCGCCATTACTCTTCATATTTTCACCCTTTCATACTTCATCCAAAAAAGTTAGAAATAGTAAATATTTCTCTTTGAAATAAATATTGATTTTTCTCAGAAAAGAAACTTATGCGGTGCAACTTTAAGTGTTTTATAATCATACGCCGCAGTCCTTTATAATGTATTATAAGTTACTTTAAGTATTATTTACGAACGGAAAAATACGTCCAGGGTAGCCTAGTGGACATGGCATCTGCCCGGTAAGCGGAAGGTTTGGGTTCGATTCCCGCCCCTGGATACTTTTATTTTTCCGTTCGCCATTACTCTTCATATTTTCACCCTTTCATACTTCATCCAAAAAAGTTAGAAATAGTAAATATTTCTCTTTGAAATAAATATTGATTTTTCACAGAAAAGAAACTTATGCGGTGCAACTTTAAGTGTTTTAGAATCCAATTTATTGAGAAAAGTAAATATAAATCTGCAGTCTGCAGTCTGAAACCACGAGACGGCGCATGATAAGGGCTATTGAAATAAACATGTGGGAGGTTTAAATAAAGGACAAGAGAGGATGATAAGCTTCTGGAAGGTCTATTTTTCTGTTGATGCTGTTCAGTTTGTGAGATACTATGGATTCTAGGATAAGTCTTTGGTGTAAGATATGTATGTGCCTGTAATGTATGGTGGGGTTATTGATGTTGAAAGTGTGGCCTGTGCTCTGCATATGTTGATAAATGAGGGATTTGGTATCTTGCCTGGAAATATTACGGGAATGTTCAGTCATCCTGATGGCCACAGATCTACCTGTCTCACCAACGTAAGTGGCAGGACACTGTTCACATGAGACGGAGTAGACTGCGCCCATAGAACGAAGAAGGTCAGGAGGAGCTGAGGACTTAGTATGAGGATGACGGAGGGATGGAAGAAGATTCGGGGAGTTTTTATATATGGTACGAATGCCATAAGATTTAAGTTTTCTGGCTATATCTACTGAGGAGGGGGAGTAAGGAATAAAGCACAATGATCTGTAAGTCATGGAAGGATTGGAAGTTGTAGGTGTATAAGTATATTTATTAATGAACGAGAGCGGAAAAGAAGCTGCGGAGAGCTGGGTTATGATACGATTTCTTTCTATTATTTTAAAGATGTCTATGAAACAATGGGTGTATATTCTTTTTGTAAGGGTTCTGACAATATTGATTTTATGGGAGGTAGGACAGTGAGAATTGTAGTGAGTGTAACAGGGGGGCATTGTTTTTTATGATAAACTGTAGTGTGAAATGAGGATGGGGGGCGAATAATTAAAATATCAAGGAATGGGATAACATGGTTAGGTTCTGTTTCTAGAGTAAAGGAAATATTCTGATTGTAATTATTAAGTGTTAGTAGTATGAAGCTCTCTTGATCTTTTTTGCATATACAGAAGATATCATCAATGTATCTGCGCCAGAACTGAATTTCTGTAGAGAGGGTATGGGTGATCCATTCATCTATTCTAGTCATGACTATTTCAGCAATAATGGTAGATAGAGGGCTGCCTATTGGGGATCCCCTGAACTGTCTATAATGGTGCGGTAGGCATGTGAATGTGTTCATGCTTAAGCATATTTTGGTGAGTTGGACTATGGTTGTAGAAGTGTGGGTATCGACATTTTGTGTTTGAAGGAAATGAATCAAGCTATCTGTGATGAGTTCATCGAATTATTAATTGAATTTGAATATTGAAATTGTATTTAACTATAGAGAAATAGTGTCTTTTTATAGGAAAAAATATTGCCACGTAGAAAATAAGGATAGACCAACTTCAGAATGACCAGGCAAATTATTTAAGGCAAGAACAGAATCAACATTTTAAAATATAAGTAATGATGGAAGTTTCCAGAGTATCAAAATATAAATAATATATATATATAAAAAAATCAATAATCAATATATAAAATAAAATAAATACTTTGCTACAATATTTTCGAATAAAATATATTTCGATAAGTTCCAAATATGTTGATTTACAATTATTTTTACCACAAACCATATTTTTTGTTTTACTTAAATTCAAAATATGGTAAAGTATTCAATATTTGTTATGGTAGTTTTTAACTTTATATAGAAAGAGAGGTTTGGTTTTTCATTGTTGTTGTTGTCGTGTCCAATAAAGAGCCTCAGATGTCTCCATGCACAGCAGTCGCAATCTCCTCTATATTGGGTGTATAGACTGCTGTTCAGGGTCCATGTCAAATTTCTGTTGTTATTGTCGTGTCCAATAAAGAGCTTCAGATGTCTCCGTGCATCTCTATCACAGCAGTCGCAATGTCCTCTATCTTGGGTGTGTAAAGCTGCTGTTCTGGGTCCATGTCAATTTTCTGTTGTTGTTGTCGTGTCCAATCTAGAGCCTCAGATGTCTCCATGGATCTCTATGACATCAGTCGCAATGTCCTCATCTTGGGTGTATAAAGCTGCTGTTCTGGGTTCATGTCAATTTCCTGCAAGGCTGCGGCCATTGCTGGGCATGAGAATATGTGGGTAGACGTTAGTTCTACACCAGGATAATTGTCTTCTATTCATTATATAATACATATACTTTTTTAAATCTAAAGAGATTAGAAAACTAATCATTTTATTTAGAGAATATATATCTCATGTAGCAACTACATATATAATAATAAACACACGTTAGATAACGGTGTATACTAACTATAGTATATAAAGGCGTTTATTATGATTAGTTTTTATACTCCTGTAGAAGGGCTGAAATTCCCGAAAGCTTGGGAATGCACTAATAAAATGAAAAAAAAAAAAAACTCGATCTCCAGAAACCTGTTGCATTATTTTAATGATTTCGTCACGTTAACAAAATCGACATGAGCTATCGCAAATAATTTATTAACCTGTGATAGCGTGTCTCTTTAAAAATTGGTCACTAAACTGCTATGGTCGTTAAAGATGGTGTATTTGATGCCACTATCAGGACCATACTTATTAAGCTTAAACTAATGAGGATTTAGGATGAAGGAGTTTAGGAAAGGTCTGTGGAAGATGTTGAGGATCACCTTTCTATAAACATTTCTTCCTTTTCCAGATCCAGGTCCAGATATGTATACAGCATTTGATCATTGAGATCTACCTCTCCCATGTAGCTATCATAGCAGACTTTCTTCTGTCGGTAGTCTAAAAATGCTTTACCAGAAGAAGCATCAAAGAATGTTGAAAGGAATTTCACTGGAGACTTTTCTTTTCTTTGTAAGCCAGAACCAGTAGATTGTTATTTACCATGCAGATAAGGCTTCTGAGTCCTACCATTACAAATAATGACGTCAGGCAGGTGGACATTTGTAGTGGATGTCTCCATTTCATTCTTTGTACCGTTTAGACGAACCAAGCCTACTGCTAGTGTATTATCAACATTGATAATGGGCTCATTCTCTTTCGGCAGGTTCTCTGGCACCATCCAATGTGGACAGATGATGCTTACCTTCGTACAAAATGGAATGCACAGCCCATGATTTATGTGATCCATGGATGAAATCTTGTTTGAAGTCTTCAACAGGTCTCGTTTCACTCCCTTCTTATCAAGACTTTGTGGGGGCCGAGAGACTTCCTTTCATCCTGGTGGGATGACAGACCACACCGTCGGCAAATATGCAAGCGGGGCCATGAAATAAGAGATTACCACCGCTGCGTGGCGCGGAGCGGCAGATCGGCGGAAGTCAATCAGAACCCAATAGACATTCTAGGGTGTTGTCCTTTTGTCTTCCTTTATCAACTTCCATAAAAATGTAGCTGAATGTTAATACCAATAAACAATAACTTTGAAATACTTTTCTGGGCCATCGCTGGACTTAACAAATCGACACACCACAACTTTCCATCCTTTCTGATCCTAACTACTCAAATATTTTCATTCTTCTCTAAATCTATATTTCAGATGCTCCAATCTTTTCTATTCTTTATCCATTCACCATATTTCTCAAACACGTGTTTTTTCTGTGTGTGTGCATTTTATTTATTTTTAAATTAAATTTTTATTCTCTGTAGGAAAAAGTGAGAGTTGTATAAGCTTATGATTTTGCTTTGTTTTAAAAATGAAGCGATGTTGGTTCCATATGCTTGAATTGGATATTACACCTTATTTATATATATTTTATTACTTAAAAAGGAACACAACAAAGCAAAAAAGAAACTACAATTGCAAATGATTTGATAACTAACTAACTGAAAAAAAAAGCTGTAATATTCCTTAGAATAATATTATAATCTACTCTGTTTAATTAATTTATTTTTGATTGTTTGGATTTGGCAGCACTGTAATTATTGTTGTTGTTATGAATCTATTAAAAAGTGTATGTTTGACATTAGAAAGATAAATAATTAAAATTTGTTTATTAATTTAATAAAGCATATTTGTTTATTTAATCGAAGGAAAATCACAAAAATGGCGCAGCCGACAGGATCGATCATCCTGCATTTTAAGAATAAAAAGGTAATTGGCTATAGCTTTAACCCTGATGCTAATGTTCTATCTATCCCTGAAGAATTTCAATTGCCCATTTATCACGAGCTCGTGTTTATATGTGGAAAGAATCTAACTTCTTACTATTTAGAAAAGGGGGGGGGGGGGGGATTCTAATAGATTTGTTAAAGTTCCATCAAAAATAATTGAAATATACAAAAATCGATCATTTGATGATTTACAAATTTGCGTGATGGATGAGGATGAATTAGATGCAAAATATCTATTAACAGAAGACACTTTTAGCAAGTTGATAACTACTGTAGCAGAACAACAAAAACTAGTTAATTCTTTAGTTCAAAATTTTTTAAAGTTCAAACCAGCATGAATATGCACCAAGACATGTCGAAATGAAAGCACCTGAATTCTCCGGTAATAACTTGATCCAGCCACTTGGATAACCCTATATGAAAATGTCTGTGCAAATAATGGTTGGGTAAAAGATCAATCCAAAATATATGGTATGAGAAACCACCTAGGGGGAACTGCACAATTGTGGTTCGATAGCAGACTTGCTGATGAATGCAAATTTAGCTAGGAAACATGGAAAGAAGATTTTGTATCCTCATTTGGGGATACACCCATAGATAAATATGATAGGGCGTTCAAGTGGAGATATCGAGGCGGCTCTCTGATCGATTACTTCCACCAAAAACAAAGGAAAATGCGATTAGGGATGCCCGGCTTAAGTGAAAAGCTATTGATAATTGGAGTGATTCACGGGCTACCACCAGATATGCAGAATCAGTTGTCCACTGTGAAAATCGAAAACAAAGAGACTCTTCTTCAGCTGCTGAAAAATATCCGTCCCAGTTTGGAGAAAAAACCTTTTGAACCCAAGCCCTACCAGACAACTGGCAACACAGTGGTCAAGAAGCCAGCCTATTTTGCCCAACTTGATCAAATTGAGGAGGCATCACAGACAATGAACAATCAAAATAATTCTGTGTTTTCTCTTAAAAAAAAACTAAATTTAGAGGGTTGTTCGATCTCGATGACAAAATCGATCCTATTTTTGTCTTGCAAAAGTCCCGATTCTATGTTTCCCGTTATTATAAATGCTGTAAAACTTGTTGCTTTCTTGGATCCAGGTTCTTCTATCAATCTAATGAGAAGAGACCTTTTGGCCAAATATAAATGTAAAAGTTATCCATCAGAGACCACGATAACAACGATTGACGAAAGTCATGTCCGAGCTACTGAGAATATTGAGGTGGAACTTCAGAGGTTGACGATCAACAGAGAATGGTGACGGCGACAATATTGAGGGAAATGCCATTCGAACTGTTAATAGGAAAGCCCACCATGAGGGATCTCCGAATTCAATGGAACTTTGGGACTGATGAGATTAAGTGTTTGTCTTTGCGGTCAAAAGAAGTTATTTTTACCAGTGATGACCTGATCACTATATTCCCCAAGCTTTGCAATGTCTCCAAAAAGGAATTACCATTGCACGAGATCGACTTTCTATTGAAGCCCAATAATAACATCGTGGCGTGTAAACCTTACCCTATGTCAGATCACAAGAGAGCATGGACTGCTGGAAAAATCAAGGAGATGCTAGATGGGGATATTATTACTCCTTCTACTTCTGAGTACGCATCAGCTTGTATTCTAGTTCCTAAAACGGACTCGTCCTACCGACTCTGTATTGACTATCGACAGTTGAATAAAGAGACCCTTTTGGACCCTTTTCCTAGAATCGACTCAATCATTAATGAATTTGGGGGTTGTCGATACTTTACAAAAATTGATTTGAAGGATGGGTTTTGGCAAGTCGGTCTAGCCACGAGAAGATTTTCTGCTTTTGTAACACCTGATGGACTTTATGAGTTTAAGAGACTACCGTTCGGGGTGGAAAAATCCACCTCCTAGATTTCAAAGGATTATGAACGAGATGTTGGCTGATTTATTGGAACTCAGAGTGGTTGTTTACATTGACGATATTTGTTGTGGCGCCCCAACCCTTGAAGAATGTGCTTCCCTCAGCTACAAAGTTCTCAATAGACTGAATCAATATAATATGACAGTGAACTTGGGCAAGTGCCAAATTTTTTTATCTGAGGTGGAACTTTTAGGTAGACTTATCAACGGTAACTCGAAGCAAATGAAGGAGGAAGTAATCGAAAAGGCTAAACTAATGAAACGCCCATATAATCTTAAGTCACTACAATGTTTTACTGGATTTACAGGTCATTTTCGGGCCTATATACCAAACTATGCCACGATAGTTCGACCGTTGGACAACCTGAAGAAAAAAATATTCTAGTTTTATGTGGTCTGATAAATGTGAAGAGGCCTATTTAAAACTTATTGATATCACGTCAAAAGCACTACTGGCAATCCCGGATGAGTCATTGCCTTATGAAATGTCAACAGATGCTTTATATTATGGAACAGGGGCTATTCTATACCAGAGAGACGTGAATAAAAGGAGGTCACTTCAACTCAGAGTGATTAGTTATTATTCCTATACATTTTCCAAGGCTGAACAAAATTATTCTATCACTGAAAAATAATGCCTTGCTGTGTTGAAGGCTGTCAAACACTTCAGATGGTATTTGGAAGGCAAGTCTTTTGTTGTCCACACGGATCATCGCGCATTGACACAGCTAATTTCCTGTGGCCATCTCCGGGATCGACTTGCGAGGTGGCAGCTGTTTCTGAGCTCATTCGAAATGAGAGTGAACCACCGTTCTGGCAGGGAGCTCAGCGATGCAGACGCGCTGTCTAGATTGGCTGTAGAAACACCTAATTCCAGCAATCAAACCGTACTGTTTGTTAAACATCAGAGTATTCCTTCAAAATTAGAAGATCACGGGAAATATTTTGTCCCTCACGAACATCGAACTTCAATTTTATCTATGTACCATGATGATCCCTTATCAGGAGGACATTCGGGGTTTTGGAGACATATTATAAAATGAAGCAACGCTTTGTTTGGCCTGGTATGAAGAATGACATAAGGAAATATGTATCTTCTTGTCCTATCTGTCAAAGGGTCAAGTTCAAGTATAAGAGCCGTCCTTCAAAGATGAGTTTGCCCCATCAATCAAGGGTACCTTTCCATACTGTACATGTAGATTTCGCCGAGGCTCCTTCTAACATCAAGGATAATAATTCAACATTTTTACTAATTATTGACGAGGCTACTAGGGTGGTTCAAGCAAAGGCAATGAAACAACATGGCCGTGCTCTAAAAAAATATTTCAACGAACATGAAGATCTGAAATAAGTGAGAACTATAGTCTCCGATCAAGGGAGGTCATTTGTGTATGGAGAATTCCCTAGGTGGGCAACCTCCAAAGACATCCGATTAATAACTACTTCTCCTTATCACCCTGCAGGAAATGGTTTAGCGGAACGAGCTATACGAGATATAAAGACCTTTCTCTCGTGCTATCCTCACTTCAATGGTGGATGGAAAATGCCTTAGAAGCGGCAGTACGCTACCATAATAGATCCTACAACTCCTACCTGGGTTGCTCCCCTTTATTCAAACTTACAAAAAATTCCCCTGTTTTACCTGCCGATAAAGAGCTTAATCTTCACTGTCCCCTTTATGAAACAGAAAAAGTCAAATTGAGCAAAACCTCTACCGACAAAAAAACAAAGTTTTATAATAACAGTCGTAAGAAGGCCCTGCCACCAGAGATGAATATCGACGATTATATTTTGGTAAGACATCAGAATGTTGGAAAGGAATGGAAGCTATCTGGTCCGCATCGAGTGACAAGGGTAACCAAAATGGATGGCCACCCCAAATATATTGAATATGAGTCTGACGATAAAACTCCAAGAACGGCTCACATCTCCAATATACAACCTTATCTGCATCGACATCCCAGGAGGGATGAAGTCGCTTGAAGTCGGGGAAGTTGTAATACACCTTATAATAATATTATAATATACTCTGTTTAATTAATTTATTTTGATTGTTTGGATTTGGCAGCACTGTAATTATTGTTGTTGTTATGAATCTATTAAAAAGTGTATGTTTGACATTAGAAAGATATATAATTAAAATTTGTTTATTAATTTAATAAAGCATATTTGTTTATTTAATCGAAGGAACATCACAATAGCAAAAATAATAATTATAAAAAATTGAATATGTCTGCCAGAAAAATTCTTCTATGAATTAAAAAATACGAATAATTACAAAATTAACACATAAACTTCAAACTTGAAAAATGTTGATATTACAAAATCAACATTTGATAATGACAGGAGTAGAAAGAAAAGAAAATCAGAAAACAAAGATTCAAGTCTAGGTAGTAGGACAGTCAAGTGGAAGAAGACAAACTTCGGCCACAGCTCTTCTGAGGTCTCCATCCGCCGTCTTGACTGAAACCACACGTACCAACCCATCTTCTCCCGGATACACCTGATTGATCCGTCCCATTCTCCAATTGAGAGGAGGAAGGTTGTCCTCTTTTAACAAAACCAATATTCCAATCTTGATGTTGTCTACTGGTTTCAACCATTTTGGTCTGTTCTGTAGTCTGGAAAAATATTCACATGACCATCTTTTTAAAAAGTCTGTCTTGATCTGTTCAACCAATTGCCATCATCCTTTAAGACTGGAACCGCTTTCTCTAACTAGAGATGGGACTGCAGTCAGTGGCATTCCAATGAGGAAATGTCATGCCGTCAACGCAGTCAAGTCTTAAGGATCATCTGTTAGAGGGCACAATGGTATTGAATTTAGACATGCCTCTATTTGGGTTAGCACAGTTGTTAATTCTTCAAATTTTAATTTAGTTTTACCCACGATTCTACGTAGATGATATTTTACAGATTTTATTCCTGCCTCCAATAGTCCTCCGAAATGAGTGAGTATGGAGGTATAAAATTCCATTTGATCTCTTCTGAAGAACCAAAGTCATGAATGTTTGAATTGAATAACTTTCTTAAGTCTTTGTAAGCCGACAAAATTAGTATCATTATCAGTGTTTATTTCTGCTAGTCGACCTCTACAGGCAATAAATCTCCGAGAGCAGCCAGGAAGGCCTCTGTTGTTAAGTTGGTAACGATTCTATGTGTATGGTTTAGAGAACATGCAGATTAATAATGCAATATAAGCCTTATCACATCTTGCATTTCTCAAATTCGATGTTTCACATTCACCGGTCTAGCAGATTCAATTCCTGTTTTAGTGAATGGTCTTGTCCAATTGATCCGTGATGTCGGCAAATTGCCCATCAGTTGTTGTAAATCTAGAACATTTAATGTATATAAACAGAATTTGTTTTACTAGCCATCGACCTGATGGTATCCAATATTTTTCTCTGATGGCTGATAGAGTTAATTGTACACCTGCATCTAATAGTCTATCATGGTAATGTCTTATTACTAATTGAGTAATACAAGGTATGTCCCATAAGTTCCCGGACTGGGTCCATAAAAAAAATAAATAAATGGAAAATGTAAATAAATTTGACTGTTTATTATAGAAAAAATATCTGGCAACACGGTGGTACCAATATCGAGTCGGTAGGTGCTCGCGCGCCAAGGTAATTCTAATTTATTTAAAGGTCACACCTAGCGCTGCGGCGATTTTACGATGGAAAAAAATTGAAGCAGAGGATTTGCATAGAATTTTGTGTGAACCTTCAAATATTAGCAACCGAAACTTTTGAAATGCTTAATAAAGCATTCCCCAATGACGCCCCAAAGAAAACAACTGTTTTTGAATGGCATTCTAGATTTAAAGCTGGCCGAATTTCCATTGAAGATGCTCCTCGTCAAGGACGCCCAAAATTTCAAAGTACTGATAAAATGTGCAAAAATCACCGATTTGATAAAAGAAAATCCTCGAACCGCTTTGCTGGAGCTAGAGCAAGACACAGGCATCTCTAAAACAACGATTGGAAAGATCGTAACCGAAGATTTGAAGCTCAAAAAGACTCCTGCAAAATGCATCCCAAGATTCCTCACTAATGAGCAAAATCTGTGTCGGCTTGCAACCTGTGAAGACATGTTTAAAATGACAAGAACGGATCCGGAATGGAAAGACAAGATAATCACAGGCGATGAGACAAGGGTCTATGGCTATGACCCTGAAACCAAGCGTCAATCTGCCGAGTGGAGAGGTCAGGGTGAGCCTAGACCCAAAAAATCCAGGATATTGAAATCCAGAAACAAGGTGTTGCTGGTCACTTTTTTGGATAACAAGGGCATTGTTCATCACGAGTATCTTCCTGCAGGCCAAACAGTTATTAAGGAAATGTATTTGAGCATTCTTCGCCGTCTAAGGGAAGCGATTCGAAAAAAAAGGCCAGAAAAATGGACTAATGGTGACTGGATCCTACACCATGACAATGCCCGCCCTCACACAGCGCACTTGGTGACGAGTTTTTTGGCGAAAAACGGAACAGAAATCCTACCTCAACCACCCTATTCCCCAGACATCGCACCAAATGACTTTTTCCTGTTCCCCAAACTCAAAGCAGTTCTAAAAGGAAGACATTTTGACACCAGGGAAGACATAATAGAAAAATCGCTGCTGGCATTGAAGAGCATTCCAAAAGAGGCCTATAAAAACTGTTTCGACAATTGGGAGAAACGATGGCGCTGGTGCGTCGAAGCAAGGGGGGATTACTTTGAAAAGTTTTAATAAATTTTTTTTAAAAAAATCTTACCTTTTTTTTTTATGGACCCAGTCCGGGAACTTATGGGACATACCTTGTATAATGTGCCTTAGGTAAAATAATTGGATGTTTTTGATCAAAACTCAAAAAGGCATTATTTTTTCGTCCACCCACTCTAAGTAATCCACCTTTATGAAGAAAAGGAATCAATTTTATTAAAGTACTTTTCCACTTACGGTTGTAAGACCTCTAATTGTCTAAAATCTATGTAGTAATCCTTTTGTTGAGCACATCGGATAATTCTGTTGAAAGAGGTCTCAATTTCTTCAAGTGATAATGCTCCGGATTTTTCTTTTTTGAGAGGTCTTCGACAATTATAGAAGAAACGAAAAATCCATCCTGTTATCCTTTTAAATTTTTTCAATGATGAATATCTTGTTATGAATGAATAAGATATGTTCCTTTTGACAAAAAGGTTGGTCTTAATTCTTTGTTCACTTAAGCATTGCTCATTTATCACCGGTATAGAGTCTATTTAGGGTTGTGATGTTGTTTTCAACCATGGTGGACCGTACCACCATAACTCAATGATCCAATGATATTCCCCTGGATGCAAGATCAGCGGGATTGTACTCTCCTTTGACGTGCTTTCAAAAACGAGTCTAGTCAGCTGAGCTAGCAATAGCGATGCACACAATTCCAAGCGTGGAGTCGTAGTGGTTTTTAAAGTAGCTAATCGGGTTTTCGCTGCCAATAGATATGCATCATGTATTGAGGAATTATGGATTATCTTGATATAAACCATTTGAAGTAAACGAAAAAATTGCGCTACAAATTTTAAAATAAAACTACAACCTTTCGCAATAAGTTTCTTTTATTATGATATGCGCGAGCTTTCGGGCTGGAGCCGCCCTTCTACAGGCAAAAAATGAAACATTTGATTCACGAGAGACATTATATACATTTGATTTGTTACAAAATTTTTAAATAAAATTTCAGAAAGAAAAGTATTAAAACTACATAAATTATTACTATTTTACTTTGTTTAACAATTGGAAATTATTTAACCTTAAATTTCAATATTTTAATAAAGTTAAGTTTTAAACTATGAATTGGATAAGCGAGAAATCTGATTTTTGTGGTATGGAATATGACAAAATTGTTCTGGGATATCTATTCTACGATTAATGCTATTGTGTTGTTTGGAAATCAGCGATTCAAGGATTAATCTTTCAGATTTGGTGGTTATGTTACTGTAGTGGCAAGTTGGACTGTCTAAATTAAATTTGTGGCCGGTATTCATGGTATGTTGAAAAATGAGGGATCTTGGATCTTTGGTCTTCATATTGTAAGTATGTTCCTTCAATCTTGTCTGTATTTTCCTGCTTGTTTCTCCTACGTATATAAATGGACAATCAATGCATGACACGGAATATATGGCATTTTTCTTCTGAAGGGGGTTCTGGTCTGTGGTCGATTTTGTGATGGGATTTCTAAGTTTTCTAAGATTTCTGTTTTTTGAGTATGATTAAAGGATACTATAGAAGATTCTATGGCACTAATGGTCATATAGGGATCAGTCTTTTTCGGGATTCTATGCTTCAAACCTTGGTTAAGGATCGTAATTTGCGCCGGAGAAAATGTGTGCTCTGTAAGGTTTAGGAAATGGCTTTCGGTTTTCACAGGGAAAAAATATTTCTTAGACCAATAAGTGAATTTCTTTTCATGATTCTTAGCTATTCTCTGATTCTGAAGTTTTATTGCTGCGGTCGTTCGAATGAGTATTTCAGTGAATCACTGCCATTAGTGCCATAGAATCTTCTATAGTATCCTTTAATCATACTCAAAAAACAGAAATCCGTAACCTAGTAGCTAATAAAATCAAGAACACGTCAAAAACAGAAATAGAACCTAAGAAAGAAGTTCAAGCTATAAAACAATTAAAAAGAAATAAAAATCTGGTCATATGTAAAGCAGACAAAGGTGGAAACACATTTGTTATGAATAGAGGGGATTATCTTAGGAAAATGTATGAAGTGTTGAACGACGCAGACCTATTTCCAAATCCGAAAATTCTAGATCTATAGCTATTTTTCGAAAAACCTTATCGACCCTTGTAAAAGAAAAACACATAACAAAAGAACAATTCAAGATATTTACCGCAAACACCACAGATCTTCCTTATATTTATGGACTGCCGAAAATACATAAAGATAATATACCTCTTAGACCTATCATCGCCTACTATCTCTCACCAGCAATAGCCGTTTCCCGTTATTTGACTTCGTACCTCTCGCCAATTATCCGTTCCCATAATGCCTTCTCCATAGACAATATATCTGAGTTCATTCAAGATATTAGAGAAACCCGCCCCGCAACAAACAGTAAGATAGCTTCCTTTGATGTAGTATCCCTTTTTCTTTGTCTGCCTCATTACCTCATCTTGGAAAATCTACGTGAAATGTTGGAACAATCCCGCATAAGTCCAGCAGAAATAGACAAAATTACAGTCCTTTTCAATGCCTGTCTTTCCATTAGTAATTTCATATTTCAAAACCAAATATTCCAGCAGATCAGTGGATCACCTATGGGCAGCCCTTTATCTCTTGCAGCAGCAGAAATAGTCCTAATGAAAATAGATAGATGGATAAATCGTCAAGGAGGCCTAGGCATAATAAAATGGAAACGTTACATTGATGACATATATTGTGAATTCGAATCTGAGAAAGAACAACTAATTTTAGATACCCTCAACGGCTACCACCGTAGAATATCCTTTACTATTGAAAAAGAAATTAATGGAGTTTTGCCCTATCTCGATTCCCTCATAATGAGAACAGAAAATAGTTTTCACACCACAGTGTATTACAAGAAAAGTTTCGAACCATCATACCTCCCGTTTAAATCTTATGGTCCCATATCTCACAAAATAACAGTAGTGAAAACCTTAACCAAGTGTTTATTCACCCATTGCTCCCTCCCCAAATTTAAAGCAATAGAAAGAAATAATATTTACAGAAATCTTAGAAATTTTGGCTATCCCCCACTGTTTATCGATCAACACTGTTACAATCCATCCCATCATAGAACCCAGCAGACTTTCAAAACGACCTGTTATATTGATTATTCACCAACCAATTTAAAAATAGCCCTGGAAATGAAGAAATACGGAATCAAGTTCTTTTTCCGCACCCCAAGAACCATCGGGAATATCCTTAGAAATCCCATCACAAAATCGACCACAGACCAGAACCCCCTTCAGAAGAAAAATGCCATATATTCCGTGTCATGCATTGATTGTCCATCTATATACGTAGGAGAAACAAGCAGGAAAATACAGACAAGATTGAAGGAACATACTTACAATATGAAGACCAAAGATCCAAGATCCCTCATTTTTCAACATACCATGAATACCGGCCACAAATTTAATTTAGACAGTCCAACTTGCCACTACAGTAACATAACCACCAAATCTGAAAGATTAATCCTTGAATCGCTGATTTCCAAACAACACAATAGCATTAATCGTAGAATAGATATCCCAGAACAATTTTGTCATATTCCATACCACAAAAATCAGATTTCTCGCTTATCCAATTCATAGTTTAAAACTTAACTTTATTAAAATATTGAAATTTAAGGTTAAATAATTTCCAATTGTTAAACAAAGTAAAATAGTAATAATTTATGTAGTTTTAATACTTTTCTTTCTGAAATTTTATTTAAAAATTTTGTAACAAATCAAATGTATATAACTGTCTCTCGTGAATCAAATGTTTCATTTTTTGCCTGTAGAAGGGCGGCTCCAGCCCGAAAGCTCGCGCATATCATAATAAAATAAACTTATTGCGAAAGGTTGTAGTTTTATTTTAAAATATAAACCATTGCAGCATATGCCCTTTGTGAGGCATCAGCAAATCCATGTATAATTTGTAAGCTCATAAAGTCTTATCCATCGAGGTATCTGTACCTGGTGTAGTGATGCTAGATCATTTAGTAATGCCTTCCACGATTCTTGTAATCCAACTGGAATAGGCTCATCCCATGTTAGTTTTGCAGCCCATAATGTCTGAATCATCAACTTGTTTTAAGCATCACCGGCGTAAACCAACCAGGGGGTCATATAATTTTTCCATTTGTGATAAGATATTTCGCTTAGTTGGGAAGTTCTTGATTATTTCAAATTTCCCCAATCCTATTTCATCATTCTTCGGGTTCAAATTAATGCCCAATTAAAAAATAAGAATAATTACAAAATTAACATATAAACTTCAAACATTCTCTTATATTTTTTGTTGCAAGAGGGCAGGTCTTATAAACAATGTTTTGAAAATATATATATTATTAATAATGTGGAATAATGGAGATCCACTCCGGGACGTCGTCCAAACGGATTGGGTGACATCAAAACAAACAAGCCCCAGCGGCGCCAGCCGCCAACAAAGGAAGAGAGCACGGCCTGGTCTGCTGCTGACCAGTTGGGTGTTTTCCTCTGTCCTCTAACATGTTTCAAATAAAGTTATTTTGAAGGAAATATTTCTCTTTCCTTTCTGCTATTTATTGATCTGATTTAAATCCTTGCAACAGCCAACAAAAGAATCATCACTGCGAATTCATCTACCGAATTTCGCATCTGTGTTTTGTGAAACGATTACCAGATATTTCTTCACAAATAAATTTATCATTATTAATTATAGTATGATTCGTTTGCTATAAAATTTACCGTAACTATAATTCTTATAATTATAATAATAATATTATTTTTTAAAGGTAATCATATATATATCAAGATAATCAAACATATATTTTGTTTTTAAAAATAGCTAAGTAAATTTAGTTCTAAAATATGATCACAGATGGCAGCAGTTGCATTGCCAATTCTAGCGTTTGCCTTCCAGAAATTTTACAACGATATTAGATGCTGATAAAAATGAAGATAATTAATTTTTAAGTTTATTTTCAATATTATGAAAAAAAAAAACATATTTGCCCCCTCTTTATTTATAGAAGGATAGTTTTAAGGTATATTAGATTATATTTATACACGTGGCTTTTTTTTTTATTAATTAAAAAAATAATCAAGAAATTAGTTACAACTACAAACATTCACCAAAACCTCCCAATATATTTCATCGCAGTAAGAACAATAGGATATATTATATAAAAAGGCGTACCTGGATCTGTAAAGAAAAAAAAAATTCATAAAATATTTCGAGAGATTGCTCCCTCTTTATCAATTTATTGCACAGTGAATTCACTGTGCAATAAATTGATAAAGAGGGAGCAATCTCTCGATATATTTTAAGAAAAAATAGTTTTTTTTTTTCTTTACAGATCCAGGTACGCCCTTTTATATAATCTTAATTAATGGATCGCCTTTTGACTCAATAGGATATATTGTTTTTTTATTTTTCGAAAAATAAAAATTCGCGTTTTAATAGATTCAGTTCTAAAATGCTATATTTTAACAAAATAACTTGTAATCTTTTTTGATACACTTATGCCTTTTTGAAAAATCATACAAATAATCAAAACTTACCTATTCAAATATAGAAAAAATGCGATTTACTATTATATAATATTAAAAAAAAACTTTGCGCAATAAATTTATTTATTTATAGACAAGAATACATAAACTTATTGCGCAAGGTTTTTTTGTATTATATAAACTTACCTATGCAGATATCGATGATATAGAAAACATTAGATCAACCAATTTTAAACCTCTTTGCTGCATTTCCAGTGCTTTTGGGGCAGTGCTGTTGTTATTAATGTTACTGATCGTACAATATTACATATCTCTTAAGCATATTAATAATACATGGACGATTATTTACAACAACAAGCCATTTTTTGGGGACCTATGCCCTACAAAGGATTCACCCAGATGCATAATTGCTTTGAAAAATGAGTTAGTTATTTACAGGTTATCATTCATTTACATATCCATTTACATATGGCTCTCTTTCCTCAATATTTCTTCACTTGCGCAGCACTGTAAAATATGTACGATTAATTAAACCTTGTATATAAAGAATATTGTAAATATTCTCAACACACTAAGGGGTATTGCGTTTAAATATATATGCATATTGGATAAAAATTACAAATATTCTTTATAATTACATTTTAGACATTTGTTTCTTATAGTATATCAAAACTGTCTGCTGAGAGATAGTTCTAATTATTTGTATCATAGAGAAAACATAAATGCCCAAAATATTTGCTAAGTTTATCTCGATTTAAATGGAAATCTAAAATATATTGTAAATTTTCTCTCTAGTGCTTTTATGACCAATTACAATTAAATTTGGATCATTGAAAGTTAGATACCTATATAAATTTATTCCAGGGTTTTCTAAATAAATTTGCATATATAATTTTCATTCTAAATTTTCTTTTCAAACATATTTTTATAGTTGAATTTATAAAAATATAATACGAAGAAACAGTTCTTATAGCCAAATTATTTTGTCAAGCTTCTCATTTGTTTTTAATTGAAAATTTAGGTTTCATTTTAAAATATAAAAGTGAAAATTCTTTGTTTCAAATGAAGAACTAAAAGGAAATTTATTTGTTGAAGATATTAATCTGTGATTTTAAATGTTTCTTTTTGACCAGTACTTTTTGTTTGTTTTTGCCTTTTCCTAAAATGTTTCTTTCTTCTTCTTAATTATTATTTGTTCCATATGTAAAGCTTTGTTTTTTGATACTTGCATAAACAAATTCAAGTTTATTAGATTTTTTGTGTGCTTTTAAAGTTAAAACACAACAGGTTATGGACCCAACCACGCATTCACTGCGAAATATAAATAAAACGAAGCAACGGTAAGCCTAAAAAGAATTCTATTTTGTTTATTACGTTAAAATTTATATTAGTAATGGCTGGAATGGATAATATTAAAATGGGTATGAATATTCCCAAATTGGAAGGATTAATAAACTGGCCAGAATATAAGAAAAATATAAAATTGCTTTTAACAATAAACAAAGTAATAGGCGTTGTTGATGGAACATATAGAAAGCCAATAAAACAAGAAACAAATGAAGAAAAAGAGGCATATGTAAAATGGGAAAGTGAAGATGCAATATCCCAATTGTTATTTACAACAAGTGTGATGCCTGATGTAAGTCAACTAATCATTCCCTGCTCAAGTGCTAAAGATATGTGGGACAAATTGTTAAGTGTCTATGAGCAAAGCTCTGGTCAGAGATTAGACATGCTCTATAATCAATTCTTTAATTTTAAGAAGGATCCTACAGATGATATTTCAAAGCACATTTCAAAATTAGAAAGTTTATGGAATGATATGCAAAATGAACTTACTAAACAAGAAAATTTGAAATTGCCTGAATCCATGCTGATGTGCAGAATCATAAACACCTTGCCTGATGAATATTTTGATTTTAAAAGTGTTTGGGAATCAGTGTCTAAAGAAGAACATTCTGTAGACAATCTCACACAAAGGCTTCGGTTACTCGAAATAAGAATTCAACAGCGAGATGAATGCAGCGCATCAAGTTCGACAGCACTAATGGCAAATGCATATGAAAATAAGCAAAATATGAAAGGAAAAGTTACCAAAAGTAATGAAAAATTTCAGAAAACAAGAGAAACAAGAGTATGTTACTTTTGTCATAGAAAAGGACACTTGGCCAAAGATTGTAGGTATGCAAAACAGAAGAAACTAAAGGAAAAAGAAAAGGATGAAACTAAATTAAAACTTAATTCAAAATTAGGTGAAAGTTTAATCAGTGAAAGATTCAATGAACAAGATCAAGACATTTGGATTGGTGACTCAGGAGCTACTAACCACATTACAAGAAATGCAAGTTTTTATACTTCTTATAAGGATTTTCCTACCCAACAGACTGTTAAAGTTGGAAGTAATGAAAAATTGATAGGTTATGGAAGTGGAACTATAACAATTGAAACTTGTGTAAAAGGTAAATGGCAAACTCACTACCTAACTGATGTATGGTATATTCCCAATTTCAGTCGTAATGTGATGTCATTACAGTCCACATTGGATAAAGGGTTTGAAATGAAAATGGATAAAAAAGGTTGTAAACCTTTTATGACAACAACTGGAGAAGTTATTGTAGAAGGGAAAAGACTACCAGGGGGCTTGTATGGTATGTTAATAACCAGTAAGTAGTTTCTTTACCAACGACTCACGCGACCTACCTTTTAGAATAACTTTTAGAAAGAAATCGATAAAATGCTTCATTGAGCTTACATATTATAAATAATATTAGGAAAACTGCAAGAAAAAATGAAAATTCATATATAAATAATATTCTAATAATTGAAAATACCATATAGATTAATAATTAGTAAAACTTTTGCGATGGCGCTAAATAGGTATTATATTAATTTAAAATTAAATACCTATCTTTAGAGGTTTTAAAAATAATAAATTTAATAAATTATTTTCTTTTTGAAATGTATATAGACTTGAATATATCTTTGTTCCTATAAAATATTTAAGGGAAATAAATCAATGAACTATTTTCAAAACTAATAATGATTGAATAAGTTTTTGAAAAATCTCGAGAATTCAAGCTATTCTCAAGCGTTTTTCAGATAACGATATTTTTGAGAAGTAAAAAAATATATTCATTTTTTGTTTTAAAAATAATAAATGTAATAAATTATTTTCTTTTTGAAAGAGGTATATAGACTTGAATTTCTTTGTTCCTATAAAATATTTAAGGGAAATTAATCAATGAACTATTTTCAAAACTAATAATGATTGAATAAGTTTTTGAATAATCTCGAGAATTCAAGCTATTCTCAAGCGTTTTTCACATAACAATACCTTTAGAAGTAAAACAATATATTATATTTTTATTCATTTAATACGTATCCCTCTTTTCTTTTAACACAAAATAAAAATAGGGTTGAAAACTATAGTAAAGCTTTTGATAAAAAAAGTTCACGAATAATTAACTGAGCTTGAAAGAAAATGATTCATATCTTTTTTTTATTATCTCTTGTTTAATAACTTCCAGCACTCAGTTTTCTAAAGAAATTTCCGGAGAGCTCTTCCGATAAAAGCAAAAGAAGAAAAATGGAACGACGCCAACTTGGCATGGCGCCAAACTCGGTAGTTGCAGAATAAATTTGCTGAGCTCTACTTGAAATATCTTTTGGTTTAATACTAGTTTAATATAACAGGCGCACACAACCATTTTTTAAAATATAAATTCTTCTATGGAATTTTCTATTTTTCCGTATATTTAATTAAAATATTTAATTATATTTGAAATTAAATTGCATAACATTTTTGATTTTAAAATTAAATATATGTTTGTAAGATATGCCATTCGATATTATGCTTGAAAATATTTAAATGAAAATGGAAAGCTATAAAGTTTACATGGAATTTAATATAGTAAATGTTCATGAAATAAATTCAATAAAAAATTATTGTATAAAAGATTGATGCAATATTTTAGATTAAAAATAATAATAATGCCGAAGAAAGAATTCAATTTCTAAAAAAAAAAAAAAAACTAATTTAAAAAAGGCTATATTAAAGAGTTGATTGCTATATCGATTGAAGTGTAAAAAAAAAAAAAAATTAGCGAAAAAAAAAAAGGTTTTTCTGGCAATCTATTTGATTGATCATACTAATCTATATAATATTTTGGAATATAGAAAAGCATTTTATATGCTCCTTTAATATACTATTGAAAAATTTGGAGAAGCTGTCTATATTAATTCATTTATACATAATTGCACAATAGATTTGTTTAACAATTGAAAACTAGTTTTATCATTTAGCTGAATTCTACGCTCAATAAAATTGTTTATATTCCTTTAATTTAAATGCTAAAATACTTAAATTGAGGATTTGGTTCAAAAAATCAGAATAATAAAAAATTTTGTTGTGTGAAACTTTTATAAAATATCGTTTTTACACGTAAGAAATTGGAAATACAAACACTAGAATGATTCGGCAATTTATTTAAGGCAAGAACTAATTAAAATTTAATAAATACTAGAGAGACAATGTAGCAAGTTTATAGAATAGCAAAATATAAAAATATTAAAATTGTAAGTCGGTGCATAAAATAATAAATATTTTTCTTCCAAGATCTCCTTCCCAATGATACCCACGGATTTCAAATCTTGTTGCTACTGATATGGATCTGACGTGCTTCTGTCAAGTATGCCGTCGAAGTATTGGAAGTTTGTCCCTAATGGCTTTGCTTCCTTTTTCTTGCAGCGTGAAGAGTAGCTTTGTCATCCTATCGTCTATAGGGGTAGCGTCTTCCTGGAGGGAAGTTTTGGCTTTGACACGGGGATGGAATACTGGAGCAAGTACCGGGAAGATGTAGCACATAGCACCCAATGGCATTGAAGTTTCACGGCAATCTTCAGTTTGTCTCCCCATATCTACCCAGCATCTCTACAAAATGTCACGTAGTAAATTAGTCAAACCAAACTTCAGGATAACAAACCAATTTCTTTTAAGGCAAAACAACAACAATAATAACAACAACACTAACAAAAACATTTGTTAAAATAGCAGAATTACAATGAGGGAAATTTACAGAGTTTGTAAAACATAAATATTAAAATACGTATAATGTTAATAAAACAATAACTATTTTGCTACAATAAGCACGTGTAATTATATATTACATTTGTATATACATATGAGCGTTTTTTTAAATATTCTATTGTTTTTTTTTTTTTTTACTGCGCGTGTTATCATTGAACTCCCAAAATTGAATATATAGGTAATTGAAAATGGGAATGTAATGAAAAATATTTTTTTCTCAAAAGGTTTTATCATATACTCCAAAGGTTATATCATTTTCATGTATAAAACTGGGAATTGAAATATTTTAAAAGCCTAAAATACACTTCTTCTAAGGGAATTCTTTAAAGATTATTGGGTTAACATAAACGAGGTATTGGAATTCCATCTTCCATTTTATTGATTTTTTAGAATTTTTCAATGATAATTTTTAACAAATGCCATATATCAAACTTTAAATAAATTCCTACTATACCAATAAATTCGTAATTTATTAGATCACTAGTAGAAAAAAGATAATTTTACTATAAAGTTTTATTTTTAGAAATTTCAATATTCTAATGTGGTATGAAAAAATACATATTAGTTTTAAAAATTTAATTTATTAATATTTCTAATTTTTTAATCTTATTTTTTGATATTTGAATTTGATATTTATTTTATTGAAATATCATAATATATTATACTATCGTATATTCATTTTCAAATAAAATTTAGCTATGCATTCTATTTTATGATCCATAAACCTTTTACTATAGGAATATTTTTTAAAAGAGACGCATAGCTTTTAAAACAAAATAGTTAAATAACAGCTTTAAATAAGTATTTCCTTGATATAGATTTCTAGTGCGTTGATGCATTGATTTTATACTTCATATTTTAGTTTTTATCTTGAATAAATATCAGAGAATCAATGGCTTCAAGTATATACATTCAAAAGAAATAGCTATTTAATAAAATTTGTTCTGGCATATTTCTTTACATGCATTTCTTTGTAACTCTAACTATATTTCTTCATATTGGCCAAACTATTTTCTTATTCTTACTTCAAATGAACTTTTAAAGTAAAGATATAAATGTATTCCTATAATTCGCAAAACAATAATCACATTTAATCAATAAAATCATGAATTTAGCTAAAAAAATATTCAACTCATGATTAAACAAACAATTCAACGCAAAAAAAAAAAAAAATGCAGATATAATCATTTAAGAGAAAGCAAATTCAATTTCGTAATAAATCAAGAAAATGAATTGGAAACAGGGTAACGCTAATTCAGTGATAAAATAGCGAGCTGAATTGCTTTCAGAACTCAGGGCTATGCACTTTTGACCTTTACATGGTTGCCTGGCAACACGGGAATTGATAAATGGTCGCCTAGCAACCCATGCTATTACCTCAGGCGAACTGATGCGCTTTGAGAAATTCTTTCAGGGTTCGAACATATATTCTCAAAGGCTTTTTTTATATTTCTTTTGGCATTTGTGGAATTCTAGGGGATCTTGAGATCGATTTCTCTTGGAACATCTCCAATTTCTTTTTTCATTGCCATTTTTGAAATTGTCACTGACTCTACCTTATATTTTTGTGATTATCCGGGGATTTTGAACAACTCTGTTCGTTTATGTAAATTAATTCTTCGAAATATTTAATTAGCTTTTAAAGAAAAAAAAATATCATACTGTTTGAAACTTTTTCTTGTGTATTAAAAAAGATCCAAATGTCAAAGTTTCAAATACAATTACCGATTTTTCAAGAGTAAAAATGGAAATAATTAATTTTATTAGTTCATGAATTGTGAATTATTTGATTTTTAAATGTGATTTTATTTGTTTTATCAATATATTATTTTTGATTTATAATTATATATTTGTAATTGTGTTTAGTTAACATTTTTAAAATGTGCTTTTATAAAAATATAGATTAACTAAAATTGAGTTTTATTGATTTTCTGGTGTACTCAGATATTTTATTTTATTCTGTGGCGCATCGATTTTCTGCTTTGGCCTAATCTTCTAGCTGCTTTTGATTGATTTTTCGTCTGCTAATTTAATGTTGTTTTTGCGCGCAATTGATTATTGCAGGTGTTCGTTGACCTTGAATTTTCTCGCCAATTATTACGTTCGTTTGCACGGTTTTCGTTTGCTTTTTTTGGTTCGCGCGCGTGTTTTAAAAAATAAATATATAATTTTTCATTTAGTTTTTTAAATAAAATTTCATATATGCTATTTTAAAAAGTTATGCATTTTTTTTTACTTTAAATGAATCAAAATCAAATTTTACCTTTACTTTTTTAATCTTTAAAATATTTTTATTTTGATTGAATATTTTACTTTTAGTATCTTTATATATAACTGTATTATGAAAGGAAACTTTGTTAAGAGGATATTGATATAAAAAAAAAAGAATCAAATTTCATCAAATTAGATGTCAATGAGCTATTTGTTTACTACCCTTGCAATCTTGCAGAATCGGGTTGGTGACAAAGCCGATCAGCTTTGGCGAATTCAGAGCGTCCACTTAAAGACCATGGTTTGAGGCTATGACCCTCTTCGATATAGGGCAGGTTTTGATTTCACAGGTTCCACAAGAAATCCTTTAAATCTTCAGAATTTGGCAAAGGGATGCTTAGCTAGCAAAATGGTTAGGCCAATTTTGTGACCAAATATAGATGGACATTTCTTAGATGAATCGAGTTTGCTTTTCTTCTGACAAAATTTCCATTCATATTATGGCCATAGAATTAGCTTAGCCACCTAACCTCTTTGACGTAGCCCGCTCTTGACTGACGAGGGCCATAGATAGAAGCCATAGTGAACGTTCTAGAATTTCCAATGCTGCCTTTGCCATACTAGATTCATATAGTTTTGAACTATTGGTTTAGCGCTCGTTCGTAAAAATTTCACAAAGAATTGAACATTGGCAAAGCCTAAATTCAAAATATAATCAAACAGAAGAACGAAATAAATGAAGGATTTGAAAATAAAAAATACATTTAGCAAAAAACCCAATTTAGATGAAAAATCAAATGATTATTATTTAACGTACAAATTAATTGGCGATATACGAACCAAAAGGCTTCCGATTTATTCTACTTGAAAAACATGGCTGAAAACCAAATTCAAAAGTTTTCACTGGTTGGCATGAACGGTTTAACCCGCGATTCAAAACTTCAACTTTGGAACCATAAATTGGTAGTGGTGTTTAGTAAATATGCAAACTGAGGAGGAAGAGAATGGAGGAAAAAATAACCAAGCAACGTAGTTGAACCTGAGCTTTATTTGTCCAATGAATTCTACGCTTATATTTTTTTCAAAGATATTCATGTAAAATTGCTTGAGAATGTGTTGCAAATATGTTGCCTATAATTTTGTGTAACATTTTAAATTAATATTTTAAAATATTCCTTATTGTTTTTAAATTTCGAGTATGATAAAAATTTACAATTATAAATAATATTCTATGAAAAAAGAAAAACAACGGAGAAGAGAAAAACGTATACAGAAGAACAGGAAAGAACAGATACTTTACGTTGCTCTTATATATCCTTCATTTTAATTTTATATGTTAATTAATATTTTAATGATTATATAATTGACGTGATCCCTATCTTCCCATTTAAACACCCACAAAAAACCAACAATGGTTATGGGCCCAGCACGCTTCCACTGCGCCTAAAAAAGGCCTAGCGTCGCTAATACCAAAAGACTAACTTCTTTGGAATTCAACGGAAAGTTGATTACCGAAAAGGTATAGGAATATCTTCAGAAAATGGAGAGTAATGTGCAAATACCAAAATTTGATGGCAAAAATTTTGCCTCTTGGAAATTCTGAATTATTTAAATTCTGGAAGGAAAAGAATTGGACGCCATTTTGGAAGCTGATCAACCCAAAGAAGAAGAAAAGTTTAAAGAATGGAAAAAAAGGACGCACAAGCCAAAGGTATTCTTACCTGTTCGATGACTGATTCCTTAGTTGCCTTGATTTTAACATGTACATGTAAAACTAGCAAGGAAATTTGGAAAGCTCTACATGCCAGATATGAGGGCGATAAAAGGAAGATAATAATTGAAGCTAGAAATGACGTTTCTAGATAGGTAATGAAAAGGGAAGAAAAATGGGAAGATTATCTCTACAGAGCGGAAAGACGTTTGGAACAAGCCAGAAATCTAGGCGCTGATATTGAAGACGAAGAGTTTATCACTTCAGTTATAAGAGGTTTACCCCACAAATACAATCTCATCGTACTTCAACTCAGAAACCAAGAAAATTAACAATTTTTGACTTAAGAAACTCATTAAAACTCTACCACGAAGGATTTTCTAATGATACAAAGAAAGAAAATTCCTCAGCTTTTAAAGTCTACAGCAAGGATAAATATAAACATTACAAAGAAATGAAAACACCAAAGACATACAAATGTTTCATATGCCACAAACCAGGACACAAGGCAGCTGAATGCTGGCACAACCCTGAAAACAAAAAAAAAATACAAATGTAAAGCAAACATTTGCATCACAAGGATCAAGTGGCTACAAAGCAAATACACCCAATAAAAATTCAAAGGCTACATTTGCCAAAGATGAAAATAGAAATGACTTTGCTAAACTTGTGAAGCAGCAAGACAATCTGGAACAACAATGGATTCTTGACAAAACAGATTCTTTTTGACAATAAGGGTGAACACATTCAGAATGAAGAAGGAGACACTTTATTAACAGCATCAAAGATTGAAGACTTCTACATAATCAATGAAGGTACTGATACATGTCTCTCACCAACCCCAAAAACTTTAAAAATCAGTGACACATCATGGGATATATGGCATAAAAGACTTGGGCACATCAACAAAGAATACATGAAAATGATGCAAAACAATGCACTAGCACACAAATTTATCTGCAATACAAGAAAAGATTTGAATTGTGTAACATTCACCCAAGCAAAATTCTGCAAAGCACCCAATCTCTTGATCTCCTACATGTTGATCTCATTGGCCCTATACAACCAATCTCAATTGGCAAGGCAAAATACATTCTAACAATAGTGCATGATTATTCAAGAAAAATATTTACGAACTTTCTTAAATCTAAATCTGACACTCCAGATGCCATCAAGAATTTCATAGAAAGAATTGAGAATTCTTTAGAAAGAAAAGCAAAATCAATAAGAAGTAATAATGGCCTGGAATTTGTCAATTCTAATCTAGAATCATACTTTACAACCAAGGGTATTGAACACTAGAAAACCACTTTCTATTCTCCAGAACAAAATGGAAGATCAGAGAGAGCAAACAGATCTCTTATAGTAGCCACCAGAGCACTCTTGATAGAAGCAGAACTGCCAACAATTTTTTGGGCTGAAGCCATGGATGCATTCACATACATTAAAAATAGAACCCCATCAAGACATAACAAAAGGTGCACTCCAGAAGAGTTTTTTACAGGAAGAAAGCCAACAATTGGGCATTTGAAAATCTTTGGTTGTTTAGCAGAAATGTGGACCCCCAACCACAAAAGATTAAAATTTGAAAAAAGCACCAAAACTGCAATTTTTGTGGGATACTCCAACAATAGAAAAGCCTATAGAATTTGTAACCCCCAAGATTTCTCTATTACTGAAACCAGAGATGTAAAATTCTTTGAAACAAGAAAAGGATCAGAACTTTTAAATCAAGGAAATATAAGATGACCCAAAATTATACCCTAATTAACTTGGGAGATGAA
This sequence comes from Cordylochernes scorpioides, assembly GCA_030710605.1. Lineage (NCBI taxonomy): Eukaryota > Metazoa > Arthropoda > Arachnida > Pseudoscorpiones > Chernetidae > Cordylochernes > Cordylochernes scorpioides. The sequence goes on from CP092874.1 coordinate 45,869,232, forward strand.
GATTCTGAGGAAAATCCCATCCATCAATAACAGAAGCAATCTTACAAGAAAATGCTTCATCACCAACTCAACAAAACCATTATGATCTGAGAACTCATCATCCTGGACCTGGATTTATTATGAACCTTCCTTACGTGATGTTGAAGAAAAGGATAATGACTCACCTGATTCAAGTTACCAAACTGGTGATACTGTTTTAAAGACATCTCATCAAGGATATTCCATACCTAACTGCTACAAAGAAGCTATGAATTTACCTGATTCTGAAAAGTGGATAGGAGATATGGAAAAGGAGCTTGACTCTCTAAGGGAACATAAAGTTTGAACACTTCAACCTCTTCCCAAAGGCTCTAAAGTAATCAAAAGTAAATGGATTTACACCATCAAGAAAGATGCAACAACACAAGATAGAAAATACAAAGCTAGACTAGTTGAAACAGGCTACCAACAGAGCTATGGCCAAGACTATAAGGAAATTTCCTCACCAGTCATTAAGAATGACTCACTTAGAGTCATACTAGCATTTGCAGCCATCATGCAATATGACATCAAATGTTTTGACATTGTTACTGCATACTTCTATGGGAACCTTGAAGAGACCATTTACATGAAACAACCTGAAGGATTTGAAGTAAGTGATAATAGCCTAGTTTGAAAATTGAACCAAGCTATATATGGCCTGAAGCAATCAGGTAAAATATGGTATAACACTTTTACCCAATATCTTTTAAATAATGGCTTTAAAATATTTTCTGCTGATAAATGTGTATTTTGTTACCAAAATAACATTTCACTCTTAATTCCTGGAATATATGTAGATGACATAATTGCAATTTATTGATATGAGAAAATATTGTCTAATGCAATCTCTAAAATATAAAATAAATTTACTGTTAATGAAAATATTGGAGACATCCATTTCCTTGGTATGGATATATTTAGGGATAAAAATAATAATAATATTTTCATCAATCAAGAGAGATTTGTTAATGAAATTTTAATAAAATTCAATATGCAGGAGTGTAAACATGGTTTAACACCACTTGATTTAAACACTAATTTAGCTATATTTGAAAATTCACCTAAATGTGACTTTAAAAAATATCAGGAAATTTTGGGCTCATTAAGGTATTTGAGTGTAAGAACTAGGCCAGATATAGCTTTACCTTTAACACCTCTATCTAAATATTCAAATGACCCCAGAGAAATTCATATGTCTTCCTTAAAAAGAATTATCAGATATCTAAAAGGAACTAAAAGTCTAGGCTTATGTTATACAGGTGAATATGGTACATTCATTAAAGCATTTTGTGATGCTAGTTGGAGAGATGGAAAAATAAAGAAAAATCTATTACTGGCATTACTACTCATTTAGGCTCATGTCTTATATCATGGATGTCAAAGTCACAAGACAATACTGCTTTATCAACCTGTGATTCAGAAATGAATGCTTTATTGACCTGCTACAAAAGATGTGTATATTTGAAATACTTAATTGGGGAACCTTTTGCAAGAGTATATCATAAAAATGTTAATTTTAATATAAAAATTATTTGTGATAACCAATCAGCAATTACCCTTTGCCAAACTGGAGTTACTACTCTTAAAGGTAATCATATAATTAGAACTGTTAATTTTTTTTACAAGAAAATATGATTGTTAATAATTATACTATATCATACACACCTTCATCTGATAATTTATCAGACTTTCTTACAAAAGCTGTATCCAAAGATAAACTAAGAAATACTTTAAAAATGATTAATGTTGTATAAACAATTTTAAAAAGGTATTGTTTACTTATTTGAATATATATATTACTAATGGTATATATATATATATACCATTAGTAATATATATTTAATAATATTGAAGCGATGCAGCAGAGAAATAGAAGAGAAGACGTGGGGAAGCCAAGAGAGAAGGTATGCCGGGGTTCCTTCAGGGAAGTGTGGATTGACAAAATTCCAGAGGGGAGGGGGCAGCAGACGGTCGGGAGTCCAGCTGGTGCCGCGGTGGAAGGAAGTCGGCCTGCCTGCCGGGAGATTGGTGTGTGCCGACCAGACATGGCAGTCTGGGGGAAGAAGTCTGTCTGGTGACAACGGGACCCGCAAGCAAGGAGAACGGCGGTGGTGACAACAGACGCAGCAGGTGGGCACCGAACGTGTGGCCGTATGGACTGACCGGGAAGACGGTAGCGGAGAAGGATCCCTCTAGTGGCGGACATTGAAGGCAAGTTAATCTTCTACTGTATAGTTACTTATCTACTCTTTTAAGCTCTTGTAATAAATATACCGCACTAAGCTGTATCCTAAAGAATTCACATTGTCTTCTCAGTAAACCTTGAACGCAAACATCGACGGCTGAGAAGCGTCGTAACAATATATATGTAATTAGTAATATATATTTTTGCTTATCCCTAGTACACGTGGTACAGGCCATGATAATCATGGCGGGTAGTTAGCGACTGCTTTTTACTGTAAGCGCACCACATGTCTACACATGTGAAAGTAGTTCGACTTTGCACTTACAAATGTGCCAGAGCCCCGTTTGGTTACTTGCACTCGCTGGTGGGGTTGGACTTTTGCAAGAATGGGGGGGCATTGGAGCATTTTTTTTTAACAGAAAAAAGTGTCCAATGCGGGGATCGAACCCGGGTCGTAGTGGTCAAAAACCAAACGGTTTAACCAGCTTTCCACCGACCCCCCATGGTATATTTTGATTGTATTAAACATAATTTCGATGATATAAAATATGATCATTTTGGATAAATTTAATATGTGTGTTTTAAGCTTTATTTCATACTGTGTATCATAAAATTCCAAACTTTGGAATCATTCTATTTGTAAACTAAGCAGCCATATTGAAGGCGCGGTGAATTATGGGAGGCAACCATGAGGTGACGGTGACGTCACGACCTGTCGGCCACCAGCCCGACGATGTTTGAACTTTAAACTTTAATTTAATTGAATTAATGGAAAATATTCCCCAAAATTACGGGGGGATTTGTTGCAAATATGTTGCCTATAATTTTGTGTAACATTTATATTTAATATTTTAAAATATTCCTTATTGTTTTCAAATTTTAAGTATGATTAAAATTTACAATTATAAATAATATTCTATGAAAGAAGAAAAACAACGGAGAAGAGAAAAAGGTAAACAGAAGAACAGGCAAGAACAGATACTTTACGTGGCTCTTATATATCCTTTCTTTTAATTTTATATGTTGATAAATATTTCAATGATTATATAACTGACGTGATCCCTATCTTCCCATTTAAACACCCACAAAAAACCAACAGAGTGTGCCGCATATTTTAAATATCGCCTATAAAAATTAATCATGCCAAGAAAAGTTCGAAAGTCAAGAACACTTTCTGGTAACTTTTAATCAACCATTGTTTGTACTTATACAGACAAATATTTTTAAATCTTCCGATATAATAAGATATCCTATAGAAAATGCAATAATATAACAACAAATACAGATTTTGAAAAATTCATTCCGAGAACATATTATATTTAGTCTTTCAAAAATAATTTTGAGATGCCTAGCATGTTTTTCTTCACTAGTCGATGCAATTAATATATCGTCTAAATAGGCCAATAGGCCCCATAAAACTTCACACACACACACACACACACACACACACACACACACAAACATAGATAAATCTTTGAAAAATGGTGCATTCTTCAGGCCAAAGTTTATCATTTTCCTCAATTGGTATTTGAAAATAGGCTTTCTCAGCACACTCACAGATCAACTTAGGAAAATATTGTGTCTTTTAAAATACGGTGAAAATTTTCACACAATGCGTGGTATAGGATATATGTCTGTAACAGTTCTTGCATTAAGTTGTCTATAGTCAGCACATAATTGGAAAGAATAATCTTTATTGGTAACGATATGTAGTGGATTTGCCCAATAAGATTTCGATGGGCGTATGATATTACAGCTTAAATTTTAATACCTGTCAGCAATTGCAAGTCGCCTTTGAATGTACAGGAGTTCCTTCAGTTATTATGAAATATTTTAGAAAATGTTCAGATTTAGTCGAAAATAATACAGGTTTGGCTATATTAAAGTAATTGGATAGCAATATTGAAAATTATCATTATTTCAGAGAGTCACTATATTGCTATGTTCTCTAAATAGATGTTATAACCCCATATATCACTATAAATTGGTGTATTCATCATCAATTATATTATACCAATAAGTAAGTAAAATTTATTAAGGAAATCAGAATCAAGGTTAAAATTTTGACATCATAGGATTCAATTTCTGAACCATTGGTTTCAAAAAACGAACATTCTGATCGTCGAAATATCATCCAATAAAAACGCAGTTTATTTTTCGATACAAAATATGCCGTTTATTTTATTTGAAGGTTGAATATTAGAGATTGATATTTAAAAAGAAAATAGTGCACAAAATAAGTCATCTGTTCCTGAAATATTTTTGTTATTTTCTCGAAATATGTAAAAAGACTTATTTTAGTGGCTTAGTATACTGTTAAAACCATCAGGTCAAATGTTGAAAACATAAAAAGATAGATAGGTTGATATATATATAGAGAAATAACTAACGACTTTCAAAGGCCTCTCGTCCTTCTCATCAACTTCAATACCACCAACCAATAGCAATGATAGACACCAATGTATAAATAACAGGCTCTTCATCCTTTAAAGAGTAGTATAGTAGAAGATATGTATAAAGATTTAGATAATCTCCGCAATGAAGATTTTCAGGCAATCCATTATTACTTTAAACATATTATTTTTAAAACTAAACATTTTCTTTTTGGAGTATATTATCTATCATATATACTCGTAGATACTAGGTTAACAGAGTTTACAGTTGTAAAGTTTGAAACTATCTCCTCCGAAGTTACTTAACTATCAAAATTCGAAACTATTATAGAAGCGTATGATTCTTTTTAAAAAATAAACAATTTCTACTGTCCTTTCTGCAATGGAAAAACTAATTGGAGGGTATATATAATGGCCATTTATATACCAAATATTTCGTTATTTTTTGCTTCACATGACCTTTTATTTTGCAAATGTTAATAGATTTATTTATTTCTAATTTATTCGATTTTACAATCGTAGATTTCTCGTTTGTTTTTAAAACACGTTCTTTTTGTATTATTACTTCTTTGGGTCCTTCAGATAACAACCTTCCCTTCATTCTGAAGAGGCATCTGTTGGTTTTTGCTATGAATATAAATAAATACTAAAGGCCAAACCTTTGCTAGAGTGGGTCTCTTGCTACAAGAGACTGTGTTTACACATGGACAGCTCTATGTGGATTTTTATCAAGTGCGAATTTTGGATAGCATACAGGTAAAGTTGAACCAACATATATATAAAACTAGAATTGCAATTTTATTTTCGGATTTCTATTTTTTTTTTCAATTCAAATGTATTTAAAAAGGAAGATCAAGAGGAAAGTGGTGAGTTTCTTTATTGAGCTGTGCACAAGCTTTCGGACGTCACCCGTCCTTCATCAGGTTTTAACATGAATAAGAAGATGCTATATTTATAAGCGACAGTTTAAAAGTATTGAAAATATTAAAAACAATCTGATGCACGCCCGCGAGAGCACATGCTAATAACAAAATAAAATATTTTCAATTTTACTCTGTATAAATATTATTTTGAGTTTTTATAAAGAATATCAGCCCGTTGAAAATCTGTATACCTAAGACGAAGTGAGAATGGCGGACTTTCTCACTTCGTCTTAGGTATACAGATTTTCAACGGGCTGATATTCTTTATAAAAATTCAAAATAATATTTATACAGAGTAAAATTGAAAATATTTTATTTTGTTATTAGCATGTGCTCTCGCGGGCGTGCATCAGATTGTTTTTAATATTTTCAATACTTTTAAACTGTCGCTTATAAATATAGCATCTTCTTATTCATGTTAAAACCTGATGAAGGACGGGTGACGTCCGAAAGCTTGTGCACAGCTCAATAAAGAAACTCACCACTTTCCTCTTGATCTTCCTTTTTATACTTCAAAAGTGGCTATATCTCTTCTACCATGTCAAATGTATTTATTTAAATTTTCACCAATGGCTATATTTCCTCACCAGAAATTGCTTACCAAACATGAGAATGTGGAGGAGCAAAAAAACTACTTTTTTTTTCATTTTGAATATATTAATATAAATTTTACCAATGCTCATAGTTTTTGACCTTAAAGATTTTTTTTGTATTATTTGTTCTCTAATAAACTATTTATTTTCAATTATTTCGAATTTGGTCTTCTCTTTATTTTATTTTTTTCCACTGCTCTATACATAAATTTTGTACATTTCAGTTGCCACCGTCGCCTCTGTAATACCTTTTTAGCGATAAAGTTGTATTTAAACAACAATCAACTATCTAAATTTGATTTTTAAAAGGGTCGAATTATCGATAGCGTCGAATTACTGTTTTTATATGAGAGGCCATAGTTTAGGACACCAAAACAGGGTCGAATTTTCGAGGTTATACTGTATATATAAAACTAGAAGTGTAGTTTTTAATAAGGTCCTTTGAATGAATTCATTCCATTCATACGTTGTCTTATCTGCAATATAGTTGTGTTGTTTGCAATTTTATTTGCTTATTTGTTGAATTTTATTTTTTTTCACTCTAAATATATTTATTTAAAATTTTAAACCATCGTCTATAGTTTCTTTCCTGAAATTGCTTACCAAACATGAGTCAGTGTTTCCTCTGTGTTAACAGTGTGGAGTGTAAGATTGTGGAGGAGCAAAATAACTCCCTACTGGACTTATCAATAGCTATACTCCCAGAGGAATGCCTCCACAAGAGTTAAACTCTAGGTTGTTGCTATTGTTATGCTTCTGAGAAATTATAATCCTAAACAGGATCTTTAAAATGGCACACGTATGGTGATACAGTGCATGTGCTCTCATGTCCTTGAAGTACAAATACTGACAGGGACCTATGTTGGACACACTGTATTGGTGTCAAAAATATCTTTAGCTCCTTCAGATATTAACCTTCACTTCATTCTGAAGAGGCATCAGTTTTCACTAAGGTTGGCTTTTCCTATGACTATAAATAAGGCTCGAGGCCAAATATTTGGGTTCTTGCTACAAGAGCCTGTGTTTACGCATGGACAGCTCTATGTGGCTTTTTCACTATGCGAACTTTAGATAGCAATACATCTAAAGTTGAACCCATGTATATATTAAACTATAAATTTAGTTTTTGACGAGGTCCTTTAAATTAATTCCTTTAATATGTCGTCTCCTCTGCAATATAGTTGCAACTTTACTTTTTTATTTATTTTTTATTTTATTTTTTATTTTAAATAAATTTATTTGAACTTTTCACCAAAGCTTATAGTTTCTCACCAGAAAGGATTTTTTTTTGTATTAATTGTTTGTTAATAAACTATTTATTTTCAATTATTTTTACTTACTCATTTTTTTCACTGCTCTATACATAAATTTTGTACATTTAAGCCGGCGCCGCCCGCCTCTGTAATACCCTTTTAGGGGCGAGGTTATATTTGAACAACAATCAGCTCTCGAAATTTGAATTTTAAAATGTTCGAATTATCGGAAGTGTCGAATTATCGATAGTGTCGAATTACAGTTTTATTATATGATAGGCTGTAGGTCGGGACAACCGAACATGGTCGAAATATCATGGGTCGAATTAACAAGGTTATACTGTATATATAAAATTATAAATGTAGATTTTTATGGGACCCTTTAAATTAATTTATTCCTTTTATACACACACACACGTTGTCTTATCTTTAATATAGTTGTGTTTGCAACTTTATTTTTTGATTGGTTAAATTTTTCTTTTTTTTTTCTCTTTAAATAATTTTTTTTAGGTATAGGCACAAATGCCTATAGTTTCTCACCTGAAAGGATTTTTTTGGTATTATTTTTTCACTAATAAACTATTTTAAGAAAAGGCATATCCTTATCGTGCAACTGAAAGTTGCTGATGGCTTTCGCCATCTATCGGAATAAATATCAACTATTCTCGTTGATTTTTAATTATTCCAGAATTGGCCAAATACCCATTCTTGAGAAATCAAGAAAAGCTAACCACGGACGCGTTTCGGGTTGTTGGCCCTCATCAGCTTGGTGCAAGCTGTAGTTAACGACCAAAAAAAATTGGTCATTAAGGAATCCTGAAAATGACCATGAAAATGAATTAATGACCAATTTTTTTTGGTCTTTGAGGTACAGCTTGCACCACGATGATGAGGGCCAACAGCCCGAAACGCGTCCGTGGATTAATCAAGAATGGGTATTTGGCCAATTCTGGAATAATTAAAAATCAACGAGAATAGTTGATATTTATTCCGATAGATGGCGCAAGCCATCAGCAACTTTCAGTTGCACGATAAGGATATGCCTTTTTCTTAATTTATGCACCTTATCCCAGTACAATATTACATTTGTACTATTTTTTCACAATAAACTATTATCAATTATTTGATTATCGGTCTTCTCTTTATTTACCTATTTTCCCCACTGCTCTATATATTAATTTTATAATGTGTTGTTAATTATAAGGTTTGTTATGGATGATATGATTCCATTCTCATTTTTGATATAGAAATATATAAGATCTGCCCGAATGTATATACTTTTATTATAAAGTATTTTTTACCCACCCTTATATTTGAAATGCTACTTCTTGGAAATAAGATTACACCCATTGCAATTTTTAAGTCACTATTTATACTCTTAATGTCTCTGCGGGCCCTTCGGGTAAACCCAGGGCGTTGCCCGGGTCACTCGGCTACTATTATATATTATGACAGTGAGCCAAGAAGCGAGGATCTTTCAGAAAATATTTATAGTACATAAGGGAGTGGGTATGTGACCAACTGGAGACGATTGAGAAGAGAAGGAGAACCGGTAGGTTTGTCCAATATTCGGAGTAGGTAGAGATATTGCTGGAGAAAATGTATGGAAGGGAAATCAGAAGATGAGAATGGAATTCATGAATAAATTTGGAAGAAAACACTACAATACTATCAAATGACTAGCCATAGAAAGGAATTTCTGAAAGGACAGGAATACTATCAGCCACCAACCTATAAATGGTTGAGAAGAAATAGAACAATCAAATAAGGTATGAACTCTGTAAATTATATTATCAAGTTGATGAAAACTTAATTAAAGGTATAATCAGTCTTTAATATTTCAAAATTATTAGTGTTCGATACATTCAAAAAATATATACTGCTGCGAAAATTTAACACACACAAAACATTCAAAATTATTTTTTTTTATTGTTTTATATTTTTATAATATATTGCAATATGTGAATAGGGCATAGTAACCTAAAAATGATTAAAAATGTAAATCACAAAATTAAAAAAATCAACCGAGAACTTCAAATACAGATTTCAAAATATTTCATCCTATTTAGAAATAATTTAAAGCAATAATTTAGAAAACTGCTAACACTAGAATATTGCATATACACTGGTAACCAAAATGACTATATACAAAAGAGAGAAAAGGTGATAATAATAAATTAACATCGTAGATACACAAGAGCTACTTCACGCATTTCATTTAATCCCACAGAGTATGAGGCTATTCCATGAAAAATTATTGATTTCGTCAGAATTAATTAAGTAGAGGACGTGGTGTTACAAAAGCCCTCCTAGTGGAATTTAAGTGCATTAATCCTTGTGAAAGCTCTTATTGGGAAATCTTATTCATTATGTACCATCCATACGTCGTTAATATATACAATATTGGCAATGTGTTTCTTTTCAATAAGATAATCAAATATTATCTCTACAGACCTTACTGAAATGATAGAAGTTATTGAATGAGAATCATCTCAATAACATATCAAATATTTTATTTCTATAGATCTTACTGCAATGATAAAAGTTATTGAATGAGAATCATCTCAATAACTTATATCATTGCAGTAAGATCTTTAGAAATAAAATATTTGATGACATCATTGAAAAGAAAACACATTGCCATTAAATTTATTTGTTACAAATTTTATCGATAGATAGCAATTAAATTTATAAATTGACTATACAATATTATATTTACATAATATCTACAATTTTATTTCTCTGAACACAGATTTATTGGAATAAATAATATTGTCACGAAATTGGCTTTATATAAATCAAATGTAAAGCAAATGTCTATTATTAAATATGTAAATACCTTTATGTTTAATGTTATATAAGGAAGATATGTAAATTCTGTAACTGATTTTTCATTTTTTGTTTCTAGTTTTGTTGTGAGGGAAACATCATTCACAAAGTGTATCAATTGATTAATAAAATTCTCATTTAAACTGTGACAATTGCTGGAGACGCCGGGTAAAGCCTTTAAATAATAAAAACGGCTGGATTTAATTTGAGGAGATGTCTTCGACTTAATGGAATATCTCCTGATTTGGGATTGCTTGACAAAGAACTAATCATGATAAAGAATGAATCCGGAGAAACCTTATCCCAAGTACCTCCAACTTACCTTTCCTTGCAACAGCCAAGATGTCCTTCCACATATGCTGGAGATGGAAGTCAAGACGCCCAAAAGTGGCTGGAGGAATATAAAAGAGTTGCCAAATTCAATAGATAGGATGACACTGTGTGTCTGGCAAATGCTGTGTTTTTTCTTGAGGGAACAGCTCGAAAATGGTTTGAAAATAATAAAGAGGCACTAACTTCCTGGGATGACTTTCAGAGGGCTCTAGGTGAAGCTTTTGGCCAACAGGAAGAGGTGATTAAAAAAGCTGAGTCTCTACTGAAGAATAGAGCTCGGAAAGTGAAGGAATCTTCGGAGACCTACATCCAGGATGTACTGTACCTTTGTCAAATAGTTAATCCCCGGATGGATGATAAAACCAAATTGGGAAATCTGATGAATGGAGTCGCCGAAGACATTTATCAGATATTGATTGCAAAAGATGTTGAAAATGTAAGTCAATTCCTAAAGGAATGCCGGAAAATAGAAATTATGAGGAAGAGAAGAATATCTTCAAGATTTGAAAGACTCCCAAATGTAGCTCCCATGGCCTATGAGGAAGAATATCTTCCCTCTTTAATTAGAAGAATTGTCCAAGAAGAAATACAGAATGAAATAGCCCAACCCAGACCGACCACAGATTCGCTAGAAGACCTGATAAGATCGGAAGTAAAAATGAATCTGTCGCCAATCTCCAAAAGGCGGTCAGTTCTAGTAAGGAACCAATCAAGACCATTCAGGACGTTTGAGTCACCCAAAAGAACTGAATGTTCTTCTCCCCCACCTCTGCCAAAATCTCAACAATGGAGGACTCCAGAAGATCGCTCCTTATGTTTCCAATGTGGAAGACCTGGTCACATCGTCAGGTATTGTCGGGAGAGAAAGCAAGTTTTCGCTGATGCCCGCGCCAGGAGGGAACCAAGGAGACCAACAACACTGGCCGACTATATGCCAAATATTGACGAAATTGAGCCTAGGATTCCTCCAGCTCGCCAACCTAGGAGTGCCTCACCCTATCCGGGGAGCGGGATAAGTACAGGACGCAGGCCATCAAGATCACCTGCTAGGGTAAACAGCCGCTCATCCTCAAGAGAAAGGGAGGAAAACTAGAACTGGCGACCTGCTTGGGAGGTAAGGCCGCACGAGTATTAAATCCTCCATCGACAATTGCAACCAAATTGAAGAACAATTCTGTTAAGATCTCTATAAAAGGGACTGAGGTTCTGGCTTTGGTGGATTCAGGAGCAGATTATTCGGTTATCTCTGAAGATTTCCGTTGTCTCATAAAGGTTCCTATGTTATCTAGCAGAGGGCTGATTATAAGGGTAGCTAATTCCAAATGTGTCAGGGCCCTAGGACGATGTATCTTAAGGATAAACGTGAATGAACTTATTCAACCATTCGAGTTCATTGTATTGTCGTAATGTAGTCATAATGTCATCCTTGGTTGGGATTTTCTAAAATTAACTCGAGCTAAAATTAATTGTGCGGAAAATGAGCTTTACTTAAAAGAAGCTCCTATTAAGGAAGAACTATGTCCTTTACACACCTTTCGCACTTTAGAAGATAGCATTATTCCACCCAACTCAATCAAGCAAAAAACTGTTGCCTGTAGCAACATTACGAGAGTTCAAGAAGTTGCGATTACTTGCTCTAAAGCTCTTACTTTGGACAAATAAATAATTATTCCGGCCTCCGTTGTCAGTCTCAACCATGGAAGGAGCAAGGTTTGGATGGTTAAAGGGAATGACCTTGCAAAGATCATTCCTGCAGGAATGAAAGTTGCTGAAATATCTCTCATAGACACCAGTCATTTATGCTGCATAGATGGAGGCAATGATGATTTTGAGAAGAGTGAAAATAGATGCACTGAGGACTTGGATAAACTTGTGACCCTTATAGATACTGATATATCCAATGAAGATAGAGTGAGACTGTTGGATGTTTTCAGCGAGTACACAGATGTATTTGAATTTCAAAAAGCGAGCCTTAAAACATACTCATTGAAAGTTAAACATAGGCCCTATTGAGCAACGCCCATATAGAGTATCACCAAGGGAAAGAAGCATTATTCAAACAGAAGTGGACAATATGCTTAAACTGGGAATAATTCAACCATCGGATAGTCCCTGGTCATCTCCTGTCGTCTTAGTTAAAAAGAAAGATGGAACCTGGCGATTCTGTGTGGACTACCGCCGATTAAACAAAATAACCAGGAAAGATGTATACCCCTTACCCAGAATTGATGACACTTTGGACTCGTTGAGAGGTGCTTCCATATTCTCTACAATGGATTTGAAATCGGGGTATTGGCAGATATAGGTTGATGAGACCGACCGTGAGAAGACTGCTTTTGTGACTCCTGATGGCCTCTTTGAGTTTAGAGTAACGCCCTTTGGTTTTTGTAACGCCCCCGCGACCTTTGAGCGAATTATGGATAATCTCCTACGAGGACTCAAGTGGACCATCTGTCTCTGCTACTTAGATGACATCATAGTATTTTCCAAAACTATGGACGAACATCTACAACGTCTGGAAATGGTGTTAAGTTGCTTTTCATAAGCGGGTCTCAAACATAATTCGGAGAAATATAGTTTTGGTGCTTGTCAAATGAAAGTACTGGGACATTTAATTGATGGAGATGGTATTTTATCTTGACCCGGACAAAGTAGAAGCTGTGATTAATTTTCCAAGACCAGAGAATGTATCAGAAGTCAGAAGATTTTTGGGTCTCTGCTCCTACTACCGCCGATTCATTAAGAGCTTTGCTAACATAGCAGGACCGCTGAATGAACTACTAAGAAAGGGGGAAAGATTCATTTGGACCGATAGTCGGGAATCTTGGTTTAACCAGTTGAAGTCGGCTCTGACTTCTGAACCCGTTTTGGGGTCACTTTGATGAGACTGCACCAAAATACGTCCATACCGATGCCAGTGGCTATGGTGTCGGCTCTGTTTTAGTACAAATGAAGGATGAAGGTGAATAACCAATTGCCTATGCATCCCGAACTCTATCTAAAGCGGAGAGAAACTATACAACATCGGAAAAGGAATGTTTGGCCGTAATTTGGTCAATCAACAAATTTCGACCGTACCTGTTTGGCCGCCCTTTTTCTATCGTGACTGACCATCATTCCTTGTGCTGGCTTGCAAATTTGAAAGACCCTTCTGGACGTCTCGCAAGTTGGGCTCTGCGATTTCAAGAGTATGAGGTCACCGTTTGCTATAAAAACGGTCACAAGCACAAAGACGCTGACTGCCTTTCCAGAAGCCCATTACCTCACACTTCGGAAGAAACAGAAGAAGATATACCTTCGCTGGCAATGTTGACTGATGTAGAAAAGGAACAAAAACTAGATCCTTCATTGGCAAAGATGATGAAAAACTGTGATGACTCGAATTTTAAGAAATTTGCTGTGCAGACTATTAGGCTCAGAGATTGGGAGCTCTGAGAAGAAAAGGGATAAGACTCTATTATTAGATTTCGATTTTATTCTATTCTATTCTATTCCATTTATTTAGATAGTTATTAAAATAATTTGTTTAGCCAAGCTGTTATTCTGTCCTGACTGACAACACATGGTGGCAGCGGTAAACTAATTTCTTAAAGAAAGTCGTTGTTCGAAGAAAATTTGAAACTCGACATCAAGTAAACTCGCAGCGGTAAACTAATTTCTTAAAGAAAGTCGTTGCTCGAAGAAAATTTGAAACTCGACATCAAGTAAACTCGCAGCGGTAAACTAATTTCTTAAAGTCGTTGTTCGAAGAAAATTTAAAACTCTACATCAAGCAAATCCGCAGCGGAAAATTGATCTCTTTAAGAAGGTCGTTGTTCAAAAGAAATTTGAAACTCGACATCAAGCAAACTCGCAGTGGTAAATAGAATTCTTAAAGAAGATCGTTGCTCGAAAAAAAAAATTGAAATTCGACAGTAAGCAAATTATAAAATAATTTAAATATAATTTCAAAATAATTATTTCGGAAAAAATATATATATTAAAATAAATATATATATATATATCAAATATATATTTTTATATTTACATTTTAAATTATCAAAATAAAATAATACGCCCTTTTTAAATCGATATAACTCCATTTTAAAAATAATTGCTCAAAATAATTTATTTTAACGCCTAAAAACGACATATTATTAATTATAAATTTTAATATTTATAAATAAAATAATTATTAATAAAAAATTATTAATAATAATATATATAATAAAATATTAATAAAAATAATTATAAATACAAATCTAAAATGGCTCAAAAATATAATTGCGTAACACCAGAACCTTTTAATTTCTCAAATCCAGGTGATTGGCCTAAATGGATTAGGAGGTTTGAACGCTTTAGGCAGGCAAGTGGGTTTGACGCAAAAATAGGTATTTTTGGACCAACCGAGCCCGGCAACACTGCACTCGCTGAGCGAGCAGAAAAAAAAAGGATTAACCCTAAAAGTTCCGGTAAACAAAGGCTGCTTTCGACGCTAACGTTTGGTTTTGACGGGCCAGAAAAAGAACTATCTCTCATAAATTTTAATAATTGTTTTGAATAAAATTTGTATTAATATTAATTTGTGTGATTTTAAATAAATATTTCTTTCAATAAGTATTAATTCTTCATCACTGTTTACTAACTTAGGCCTCGTCATCCAGCGTTGTGACACTTCTACTGATCCCTGCAACAAAGGTATTGATTTATCAATTTATAATTTTCAAGTCAGTTTCCAGAATTACTGTAAAGCTTGGAGCGTTTAGTTCAGGTTAAGCCATCGGGACCTTGTATTGTCTTTCTTTTTTAAATTTAAGACAAAAGACAACATTTTGGCGCAGTCGACAGGATACAGATTGAAGAATTACTGATTACACAAAAGGTGCAACTGTGAACCAGTGATTACTTCTCAGGATGGCTGACCAACCAGTTAGTAGTGCTGAACTGAAAAAGCTTAGGACGCCAGTGCGTGCAAGGTTCACCAAGGCGTTCAATGAGCTCGAAACAGAGATCAAGAAGAATGAAGTCAAGAAAGCAGATGTAGAGAAAATCCTCCGCCGACTCCAGACCCACCATGAAAAGCTTTCAATATTGAACATGAGGATGGAAGAAGCTCTGCTACGAGAATCAGCGTCTGAAGACATTTTCACTGCTGAGTACGAATCCGTTTGTGAGTACGAAGATAATTTCAGTAACATTATGACTGATTACGAGGCTCTTGCGGAAAAGGATGACGTTAGTACTAGTACAATCAGCGGCACTGCAGCAATGAACTATCAACTACCGAAGCTGGAGTTCAAGAAGTTTGGGGGAGAACCAAGAGAATGGATTACATTCTGGAGTCAGTTCAGCACGATTCACCGGGATCCACAGATGCCTCCAGAAACTAAGTTTCAGTATCTCTTTCAAGCCACTGCCGAGAACTCCGAGGCAAGAGAAGCAGTTGAAAGTTTTCCACCGAGTGCCGACAACTACCCTAAAGTCATCGAGTATATCAAATCACGTTTTGGAGAGGATGAAATGCTGGTTTAGATTTATGTACGTGACCTGCTTCAGAATGTGCTTCAGAATGTGAGAGCCGAAGGTAAGATGTCTGTAGTGAAGCTTTACGATAGACTGGAGACACAACTGCGAGCATTAGAAACATTGGGCGTCGCTCTTGACAAGTTTGCGGCTATGCTGTACCCACTCGTCGAATCAGCGCTACCAGAGGACACCCTGAGAGTATGGGAACGAAGTCAAGATACGGTGAGCGAAGGAGGAGTACAGGATAAGTTGACACAACTCATGACGTTTTTGAAGACAGAGGTGAAGGGCGAGAGTCGAGTGAATATGGCCAAAGCAGCGTTCAAGATCGACAACAATCAAGATGCGAAGGATGATCGATCAAACACGAAATCTCTTTCTAAGAAGAATACTGGAAGTAAAATGCCGACGGCTACTGACCTCGCCAACACCACTTAGATCGCCAACACCACTCAGATGCGAAACAACTGCATCTTTTGTGGGAATGGTCACCCGAGTCAAGAATGCTACAGTGGACAGCGGATGCATCTACCAGAGAAGAAAGATAAGGCAAAAGGGAAGAATGTTTGTTTTTGGTACCTGCTTCCTGGCCACGCATTCAAGAAATGCCGGATTAAGCCACGTTGTCCTGTCTGCGGAGGGTAGCATTACCCCATTATGTGTCCTACTTTGGAAGCCCAGAAGACTTCTCATCTCCAAAAAGCGGAACTAAAGGTTTCAGGGGAAAGTCCTGCAACAAAGCAAGAGACCGCCAATCAATTCACGTCAACAACTTTAAACAACGCTACCATGGGAGGAGTCTATCTACAAACTCTGATAGTCAAGATGAGCGGACCAAAGGGGAAGCATAATGTTCGAGTGTTGCTTGACTGTGGATCCCAGCGGTCCTATTTTTCAAAGAGAATGGTGGACGCACTGGGCCTAAAGAGAGTGCAGCAAGTTACACTTACCCACAATCTGTTTGGAGGCGGAGAAATTCGTCAAAGGAAGCACAATGTGTACAAAGTAAATGTTTCCAGCCTCAACAACGAATACATGGATGATCTCAAATTCTTGGATCAGGAAGTAATTTGCGGACACATCAGTCAGGTACGGGATGATGCTATACTCAATGAGTTAAAAGCTCGAGGGATCAACTTGACTGACATATGCCAAGGTGAAGAGATATCAATCCACATGTTGATTGGTTAAGACTTGCTTAGCAGCATTCTGACAGGCAGAATGCTAATATTGCAAAGTGGAGTTGTGGCGACAGAAACCAAGCTGGGGTGGACAGTAATGGGACCAGCAATAGGGAACGATATGGAAGATTCATGCCTGATCGTGACTTCATTAAACGTTAACAGTTTCGACGTTCAGGATTCATGGAACTTAGATGTGCTTGGCATCATGGATGCAGCAGAAACAAAATCTAGGAAAGATTTAATCGAAGCCTCCAACACTCATTTAAAGGAGATCACAACACTTACGAAGAGTGAAGATTGGAACCATGTCGCAGGGGAACACAATCCAGCAGATCTCCCATCCCGTCGTGAATCCCCATCGAAATTCATAAAATCCGGATGGTGGGAGGGACCAAAATGGCTTCAGGAAAAGAAAGAAGACTGGCCAGTATCAAAAGTACAGTATGATCTGGAAGCCATTGAAGAAGAGAGGAGGAAGACTGTGGTGACTGGATTTGTAGCCAAAAAGCCCGAGGAGAATCCATGGTATCTGAATCTATACGAGGGAAAACGTGAAGTGACTCTAACACAAATAGTGAGAGTAATCGCGTGGATGCTACGTTTCAAGCCCTCTGAATACAAAGGAGACATCATCTCACAAGAGGAACTAGACGGTGCTGAAAAGTCCCTAGTTAATATAATACAGAGTGAATCGATCGGTGAGGAAGATCCCAAGATGAAGCAGCTACACGCGTTCCAAGATAAAGAAGGATTATGGAGAGTGAAAACGAGGATAGTGAATCGAAATGACGATGAACTGTTCCGATTGCCAATTTTGATCTCAACGAATCATCCGGTCACAGAGATAATTGTGAAATCAGTCCACGAGAAAATGTACCACTGTGGAGCCCAGACGCTGCGATCAGTACTAAGAGAGAAGTTCTGGATTCCAAAAGCTCGACAACTAGTTCGTCATGTAATTCATAAATGTCCTCGCTGTCGACGATTTGAAACCAAGCGAGTCGACGTACCAGAAGCATCGTTGCCTCAACACCGCGTACAAGATGTTGTGGTTTTTGAGGCGACAGGAATTGTCCTCGGAGGACCTTTATATCTGGAAGATGGACAGAAGGTTTGGTTCGTCATCTTCACCTGTGGCGTATACCGTGCGGTCCACCTCGAACTGGTGACTTCCTTATCGACGGAAGCATTGGTGGGAGCAGTAGAGAGGTTCGTAGCAAGACGAGGTTGCCCTGCAGTCATCTACTCAGATAATGGGACGAATCTAGTTGGACTCCGGCACGAACTTTATCGAGTTAATTTTGGAGTGAAATGGAAGCTAAATCCTCCAGCAGCACCGTGGTGGGGAGGTTGGATCGAGAGAATTGTTGGACTCACCAAAAAGCTGCTTCGAAGATTGCTGGGAAAACGTGTTGTCAACTACGAAGAAATGGTGACGATCCTCGAAAACTGTGAACGAGTTCTCAACGCGCGACCACTCACCTACAATGCTGAGGACAATGATGACCTTGTGCCATTAACCCCAGAGATGTTTCTTCGAGAACCAAGAGCTGAAGGAGAGATTGATCTAAATGAATTCAGGTGTAACTTTGGGAAGAGCTATGAGAAACGCAAACGACTCCTGAAGGAATTCCGTAAGAGGTTCAGAAGCGAGTACCTAGGATTGTTGGTGCATCACGACAATCGCAAGAAACAACGACAGTTAAAAGTTGGAGATATCGTCCTTGTGGAGGTTGAAAACAGGAAGCAAATAAACTGGCCTATGGGAAAGATTACGAAGGTGTTTCCTGGAACTGACAATGTGCGAAGACTTGTGGAAGTTGAGACTAAGTCTGGATTCATGAAGCGTGCAGTGCAACGATTGTTCCCACTTGAAGTACCATCTGAGGACGTAGAGCAAGGCGACGGGGAGCTTAAGCCAGTGGAGGATGAGATCGTCAGGTAGAAAACATCCGGTGAGGAGTCCGCGTCAGTGCAAGAGAAAACTACTCCAGTAAAAGTAGGGAAAGTTTACACGCGTTCTGGAAGAAAAGTCAAGTTACCGATTAGGTTTAATTGAAGTTTGAGAGAAAATTTAATCATAAAACATTCTGTTAGATTTGAGATAATTTCCTTCTTTTTTTTTTGATTAATATTGACCTTATAGCAAAGTTCAAAAGGTCAAGGTGGGAGAGTGACGCAAAAATAGGTATTTTTGGACCAACCGAGCCCGGCAACACTGCACCCGCTGAGCGAGCAGAAAAAAAAGGATTAACCCTAAAAGTTCCGGTGAACAAAGGCTGCTTTCGACGCTAACGTTTGGTTTTGACGGGCCAGAAAAAGAACTATCTCTCATAAATTTTAATAATTGTTTTGAATAATATTTGTATTAATATTAATTTGTGTGATTTTAAATAAATATTTCTTTCAATAAGTATTAATTATTCATCACTGTTTACTAACTTAGGCCTCGTCATCCAGCGTTGTGACACTTCTACTGATCCCTGCAACAAAGGTATTGATTTTTCAATTTATAATTTTCAAGTCAGTTTCCAGCATTACTGTAAAGCTAGGAGCGTTTAGTTCAGGTTAAGCCATCGGGACCTTGTATTGTCTTTCTTTTTCAAATTTAAGACAAAAGACAACAAGGTTAATTAACAACCCAGAAAATGAGCAAGTTAACATGCTTGTATATTGCATGGGGGATAATGCAGATGATATATGGTTGTCATGTAAAATAGCAAGTGACCAACTCGAGAAATATGATGAAGTTATCAAATGTTTTGAAAGTCACTTTATTCCAAGACGGAATATAATTTATGAAAGGGCAAGATTTAATTAAAGATATTTTCTGAAAAAAGGTACTTCGGCCAGTATAAATCTTTTTATTACTTCGACGTTTCGACAAAAAGCTTTTGTCCTCGTCAGGAGCAAACAAAAATCAAAACATATAGCAAGGCGTTAAAAATTATTCTAAGGCTCTAAGGGCGTTCTCACGCGATATTCGAAATTTTGTACAACATCCAAAGCACGAGTCAAAAATAAATATTTAACTCACAAAGACTACGATCTTTGAAATAAAATTATGATATACATATTTATATTAAGAAATTATATAAAAAAAAATAAAAATAATAATAACATTTAAAAGATATCACAATAGTATATATTAATCGATATCTATTATGTACAATTTATACTTACCCTTTATAACTACTTTTTTAAATTTAAAAACAAATTGTATTGTAGCGGAATATATTCATATACATTTAAAGTTCTTTTCCCCATTTCCCGTGATACCCACCCCTCTAAAAATAATCTTTCTTTTTTAAATTTTATATTCCTATGAAATATCTCAAAATCATTCCAATCTGGCCTATGTCCTGAGTATAATGCATGTTCCCCAATTTTGCTTAACGCCCTTCACCCCATTAAACCCTGTTGGTGTTCTTTAATCCTAGTCTCTAAATTACGGCCTGTTTCTCCTACATAAATTTTGTCACATTGTGTGCATTTAATTCCATAAATTACATTATTTGGTTTTAATGTGCTTATGTTATCCTTCATTATTCTATTTCTAGTTAAAAATTCCCTTTTTGTCCCCGTACTATACCAAATATTATATATTTAAATTTTCTCAAAATTCTAGATATTTCGTTATCTATATCTCTCAAATATGGAATAATTATATTATTGCAATCATCTTTATTCCTATTTGAATTTGGCCTATCTATTTCATATCTTCTAATCCATTTGTTTGTGAAACCAACTGGATAATCAGATTGTTCTAGTTCTGCTCGAATTTTCATTATCTCTTTTTTTATAAATATCTCGGTCTGTGCATACTTGTTTGGCTCTTTGTACAAGAGATTTTATCACCTGTCTTTTATGTATCATAGGATTATTGGAATTAAAATTTAGATGTATACCACAGTCTGTTGGCTTTCTGAAAACGCTGGTTAAAATTGAACCATCTTCTTTGCGAGTTAGTCCTACATCTAAGAATGATAAAAATCCCTCCTTTTCTGTTTCAACCGTGAATTCTATTCCTCTTTCTAAATTATTCAACATATGACCATGATTTCATTAAGATTTTCTTTGCGGATCACTGCAAAAACATCATCTATATATCGGCCCCAGATTCTTATTCCCTCAATCAAGATTGCCTTTTTATCTACTGATGCCATTACGATGTCAGCAATGATCATGCTTGTAGGGCAACCCATAGCAGTGCCGTCTTTTTGCTTGTAAAATTTATTACCATATCTGAAGTAAATATTATCTAAACATAACCTAAAGCCTTCTATCATTTCGTTGATTTCTAATCCCTTGTTTTCGCAATCTTGTCTCTTCACCTCAAAATATTCCCTTATTTCTTTTAGAGCTAGAGTTCTATTGATATTGGTGAAAAGTGATTTGACATCAAAGGATACCATTATTTCATGGTCATTTAACTTCAAATTTTTAGCGATATCTAAAAGCTCTTTCCTATTTCTAATCTCTAACACGGAAATTTTACTTGTACTCGGTACCTGTTTTTTAAGCCAGTCCGCTAAACGTCTGGTGGGGGCCTTGAATCCTGACACAATGGGCCGTAGGGGAACTCCTTCTTTATGGATCTTTGGTAGTCCTTTGAAGAGAGGTGCGGCAACATCTTCTAGCTTCATTTTTCTTTTATCAATGTCCTTAGACTTAATGTTTTTGATGAATTTTGATATTTTGAGTTTTATCTTTTTAGTTGGGTCTTCGCGAATTTCTTCATATGTATTATTATCGTTGAGAAGGCTCTTTATCTTATCATTGTAATCTTCTTTCTTCATCACGACTGTCTTGCCTCCTTTATCTGATCTAGTTATAACTATGTCGTCCTTATTTTTTAATTTCTTTATAGCCTCCCATTCGGAGCATTTTGTCTTCTCTAACTCAAATTTATTTTGTTTTTTTGTTGTCCTTGATATAACATTTGAAATTTTGTTTCTAATATTAATTCTATCATTTTCATTCAAATTCCTAATCCCATTTTCAATGTTAGAAATTAATCTAATGTATTCAGTTTAGAGAGGCATAGGTCTATAGTTTGACCCTTTATCAAGAAGCCTCAGCTGCTCTTCAGTTAAATCCTTCCCTGAGATGTTGCATACTCTTCTAGGATCGACCTTCTTGATTCTAGGAGCCCATCTGTCCAGTTTGTTCCTCATTGTGATCATTAGCCGTTCTTCTATTTTCTTTATCCCTCTCGGTATACTCTCTTCAAGGCTTTTTATGTAATTTTCATTTAATAATTCTGAAATAGCACTTCGCTGACTCGCCAAACATTGCCTCTGTATATGTACCATTCTGTGAGATTCTTGGATGCGTGCCTTGACGAACTGAAGACTTGCTCTTCTAGCAATCTGTCTTCCAAAGGAAGTTCTAACCAGCGCTTTTACATTCAGGCTAGGTAATGGCATCAGTAGATAAAAAGGCAATCTTGATTGAGGGAATAAGAATCTTGGGCCGATATATAGATGATGTTTTTGCAGTGATCCGCAAAGAAAATCTTAATGAAATCATGGTCATGTTGAATAATTTAGAAAGAGGAATAGAATTCACGGTTGAAACAGAAAAGGAGGGATTTTTATCATTCTTAGATGTAGGACTAACTCGCAAAGAAGATGGTTCAATTTTAACCAGCGTTTTCAGAAAGCCAACAGACTGTGGTATACATCTAAATTTTAATTCCAATAATCCTATGATACATAAAAGACAGGTGATAAAATCTCTTGTACAAAGAGCCAAACAAGTATGCACAGACCGAGATATTTATAAAAAAAGAGATAATGAAAATTCGAGCAGAACTAGAACAATCTGATTATCCAGTTGGTTTCACAAACAAATGGATTAGAAGATATGAAATAGATAGGCCAAATTCAAATAGGAATAAAGATGATTGCAATAATATAATTATTCCATATTTGAGAGATATAGATAACGAAATATCTAGAATTTTGAGAAAATTTAAATATATAATATTTGGTATAGTACGGGGACAAAAAGGGAATTTTTAACTAGAAATAGAATAATGAAGGATAACATAGGCACATTAAAACCAAATAATGTAATTTATGGAATTAAATGCACACAATGTGACAAAATTTATGTAGGAGAAACAGGCCGTAATTTAGAGACTAGGATTAAAGAACACCAACAGGGTTTAATGGGGAGAAGGGCGTTAAGCAAAATTGGGGAACATGCATTATATTCAGGACATAGGCCAGATTGGAATGATATTGAGATATTTCATAGGAATATAAAATTTAAAAAAGAAAGATTATTTTTAGAGGGGTGGGTATCACGGGAAATGGGGAAAAGAACTTTAAATGTATATGAAGATATTCCGCTACAATACAATTTGTTTTTAAATTTAAAAAAGTAGTTATAAAGGGTAAGTATAAATTGTACATAATAGATATCGATTAATATATACTATTGTGAAATCTTTTAAATGTTATTATTATTTTTTTATATTTATTTTTGTTTATAATTTCTTAATATAAATATGTATATCATAATTTTATTTCAAAGATCGTAGTCTTTGTGAGTTAAATATTTATTTTTGACTCGTTCTTTGGATGTTGTACAAAATTTCGAATATCGCGTGAGAACGCCCTTAGAGCCTTGGAATAATTTTTAACGCCTTGCTATATGTTTTGATTTTTGTTTGCTCCTGACGAGGACAAAAGTTTTTTGTCGAAACGTCGAGGTAATAAAAAGATTTATACTGGCCGAAGTACCTTTTTTCAAGAAATATGAATGCCGCCAGGCAGCCTCTATCTTCACGTTAATCAAAGATGTCAACAGGAAGGAGAAAGGGTGACTGACTTTATCACAGCACTGCGTAGCCTAGCCGAGCACTGCAATTTTGGGGCGTTATATGATGAGTTGATTAGGGACAGGATAGTTGTTGGAGTAAGAGATAGAGCGTTGTCTGAAAGAATGCAACTTGATACAGACTTGACCTTAGTGAAAGCCACACAGATGGCAAAACAATTAGAAAGTGTCAAAGAACAGCAGTCTAGCCTTTACCAACAAAATATTGTAGATCAAATAAAGAAAATGCCTAATCACATAAAATAGTCCAAAAAGCAAGAGTCAGAAATAAGACAATTTAAGTCAAACCAGTCAGGAAGATCATCACGTGGATGCACCAGGTGTGGCAATGCAAATAGCCATGATTGGAAAAATTGCCCAGCCATGAACTCGTATTGTAATAAATGCAAGAGAAGAGGCCATTATGCCAAAGTTTGCAGATCAGTAGCCATATATGAAGTAAAATCAGAGATAACTTTTCTGGGATCTGTAGAAATTGAATCGTCTAAGAAATGGGTAGTACCAATAAAGGTAAACAATAGACGAATTAAATTTAAAATTGACACGGAAGCTGATGTCAACGTGCTCCCCTTTCAACAATATTGTCAAAGTTTCCAAAGAATAAAATTAGAAAAATCGGATAAAATATTACAAGGTCCGAATGGAATACCCTTGAAAACAGTTGGAATGATCCACGTGATACTTCAAGATAAAGGCCAGCACTTAAACTCGAAAATATACATTGTTGATAAACTGAAACAACCACTTCTCTCTAGGGAGACAAGCGAGAAATTAAATATTGTGAGAATGATTCAGCAATTATCACCCAAGCATGAAGCTTTGATGCCCTCTGAATTCCCGATCAGACCTTGGCAAAAAGTCGGAATGGACCTCTTTTACCTAAATGGGAGATGGTACCTAATTGTTTGTGATTATTATTCCAGGTACCCAGAAATATCACTTTTACAAAATCTAACTGCTCAAGAAGTGATAAGCCGTCTTAAATCTATATTTGCTAGGCACGGAATGCCTGAAACAGTTAGAAGCGATAATGGACCCCAATTCCAAAAGGTTCTTGGGTCCAAATTTTCAAGATTTTCGAAGGAATGGTCTTTCAAGCACATCACCTCCAGCCCGAGATTCCCTCAAAGCAATGGATTTATTGAAGCAATCATTAAGAACATAAAACAAAGTCTTAAGAAAGAAGAAAATTGCTACCTGACTCTTCAAGCATATAGAACGATGCCCCTGGAAAATGGGTATAGTTCAGCCGAACTATTAATGGGACGACGCCTTAGGACCTCGGTTCCCGCTATAGAGTCATCACAGATGCCAAGATACTTGGACTCCAAAGCCTTGCAAGAAAGATAGAAAAGGAGGATGATCAACCAGAAGCGTCTATATGATAAACGACATGACGTACATAGCTTGCCTCAGCTTCAACAGGGAGACAGCGTTTGGATTAGAGATCAAAAGGTAGAAGGGAAAGTTCTACACAAATCCCAAGAACCTCGCTCCTATTGGGTACAAACTCCTCAAGGAAAAGTTGGGCGAAACAGGCTTCACCTCACACGCCTGCCAACTACGGAAAGTACCATGGATGCTCCTGAAGATAGTCGGCGGCAGGAGCTGAGGAATGAGGAGGCCCCCCTTCGATATCAACCGGGCAAGCAAGGAAATGCAAGGACAACCAGGACCAGAAGACCGAGGAGGATTGCCCGACATCAAAAAGCTCACCTACAAGAGAAGGAAGGACGCGGAGTGAAAACCAAGACCAGGATCAAGAGAGGAATGAGGAGCCCCCCCCCCTTCGACATCAACCAGGCAAGCAAGGAAATGCAAGGTCAACCAGGACCAGGAGGATTGCCCGACATCAAAAACCTCACCTACAAGAGAAGGAAGGACGCGGAGTGAAAACCAAGACCAGGATCAAGAGAGGAGCCTCCCTTCAACGCCAGTAGTGCAGACAAGATATGGAAGGGTGGTCAAGAAACCTCGAAGATTCTTGTAAAAGTAAGAGAGGAGATGTGCAGAGTATTAGGCTCAGAGATTGGGAGCTCTGAGAAGAAAAGGAATAAGACTCTACTATTAGTATTCGATTCTGTTCTATTCTATTCTATTCCATACATTTAGATAGTTATTAAAATAATTTGTTTAGCCAAGCTGGTATTTTGTCCTGACTGACAACATATTTGCCATTATGATCCCTTAGGACGACCTTGGTTGTTAGTGGTTCCAAAGTCCTTACGTTTGGAGGTGCTTAGATCATTTCATGACGCCCCTACTGCCGGACATCTAGGGTTTGCCAAAACGTATGTCAGGATACGCAGACGATTTTTTTGGCCAGGTCTCTTCAGAAGTGTTCGAAATTATGTTGGACATTGCAGAGAATGCCAACGGCGCAAAAGCACACCTCAACTACCACCTGGAAATCTTAAACCCATAATCCCCTCCTCAATTCCCTTCCAGAAAATAGGTATAGACTTGTTGGGTAGATTCCCTTTGTCTAGAGATGACAACCGTTGGGTGATCGTTTGCACTGATTACCTTACAAAGTACGCAATAACGAAAGCCCTGCCGACCGGAAGAGTTGTGGAAATATCAAAGTTTATATTGAACGATATTAACCTCAAGCACGGAGCTCCTAGAGAAATGATAACGGACCGAGGACACTCGTTTCATTCGAAGCTCGTAAACGAACTAGCTAAGATGTATGAAATGTCGCAGCTCTTTACAACGGCCTATCACCCACAGACCAACGGACTAACCGAGAGATTAAATAAGACCCTAGGAGACATGTTATCGATACGTTGACGTGGAGCAGAAGAATTGGGACTCTATTTTACCGTTCGTTACTTTCGCATATAATACGGCTAAACAAAAAATCACTAGATTTTCACCGTTCTATTTAGTTAAAGGACGAGAGGAGGAAACAATGCTAGACACTCTATTACCCTATCAGCCAGATTATGAAAACGACGAATATCTAAGCCAGTTAATTATAGACGCTGAAGACGCCCGACTGCTAGCCCGCTTACACACCCTTAGAACTCAGGACGTTAATAAGAGACGGTACGAATCAAGATATAGGCCTGTCTATTACAACGTCGGCGACCTTATCTGGATCTTCACACCCGTGCGTAAAGTCGGTTTATCCGAGAAGCTTTTAAAAAAATATTTCGGTCCATACAAGATAACTAAAAAGATTTAGGACGTTAACTATGAAGTAATGACAGTGGACGAATCTAGCAGGAGGAAGAGGTCCAAAGATGTAGTTCATGTTTTGCGGATGAAGCCCTACAAAGATCCTGGACAACAGAACAATGTCGTTTAAATATACGGACTTCCTCTATATTTCCTAAGTAAAAAGAAAAAAAAAAAACATCGGGACGCTGTTCTCCTGGGAAAGGAAATCTGTTACGAAATTGGTTTTATGTAAATCAAATGTCTCTATTATTAAATATATAAATGTGGTAACCGAAGGACAAACCAGTAGTAACCGAGAGGGACAGTCAGGGCGTGGAGAGTTTTCCAGTATCTCTCTGCAACTTGGAGGACCTTTAACAGTTCTCAAAGAGTTCAGGCAGTCGTGGTCGAGGCAGAGTGGAAAGCTTGGGAATATCCACACACAAAAAACGAAGTTACGAGAATTTGGACTTTGAACGGATGCAAAGTGCGAGGGGCGTCTGCGATATTCTGCACCCTTTGACCTTGATGGTAACGACTTGCCAAATTCCTCTTTAGGGTTGTTGGATTTCTATCTCGACCTCTTTCTTAGCTCAGCTCTTAATCTATTACATGGTTTTATTTATTCATCCTCGGTTTGTACAAAGTACATTACATATGGTGATGCAATGACACATGTCAATCATGCGTATAATTATTTATAGATGTGTTTCTATATACAACATGACAATCTTGTTATAAGTATTATACAATATGGGGTTGTTGGTTTAAATTACCATATAAATACTTTTTATGTTTAATGTTATATAAGGAAGATATGTAAATTCTGTAACTGATTTTTTTATTTCTAGTTTTGTTGTGAGGGAAACATCACTCACAAAGTGAATCAAATGATTAATAAAATTCTCATTAAAGTTGTGTTAATTTGCGCACAAAAGGATTAGAATCCATGTGAAATAAATCGTCTATCTATTATTATTAGCATTAATAATACATTTAATAAATGTAAAACTATTTTAGAGGCGTATTATTCTTTTTAAAATAAAACAATTTCTACTGTCCTTACTGCGATGAAAAAATTAAAGGGAGGGCCTGGCTCATCAGTGGTGAACCCTCCCAGCGGTTTCGCCAGTTTAATCTACCATACCGCTGTTATATTGCATTTTTGGAACTTCCTTTTATAGGTGACCGTTGTAAGAATCTTGGAATGGGTATTTTAGAAGAATTATGGACATAAGCTTTTAGGACAGCAGAATTAAATATAATTATAAATATATAATATGCTTCGAGCAATCGCTCTTCCGCAAATATCAAATTGTGTCTTTTATTAGACACAATTTGATATTTGCGGAAGAGCGATTGCTCGAAGCATATTATATATTTATAATTATATTTAATTCTGCTGTCCTAAAAGCTTATGTCCATAATTCTTCTAAAATACCCATTCCAAGATTCTTACAACGGTCACCTATAAAAGGAAGTTCCAAAAATGCAATATAACAGCGGTATGGTAGATTAAACTGGCGAAACCGCTGGGAGGGTTCACCACTGATGAGCCAGGCCCTCCCTTTAATTTTTTCATCGCAGTAAGGACAGTAGAAATTGTTTTATTTTAAAAAGAATAATACGCCTCTAAAATAGTTTTATAATTTGATAACAGATGGCGCTCTAGTACATCGTAACATTTAATAAATGTATCAAAACTGCTATAGCTTATTTGTGGATCTAAATTTGCGAGGTTTACCCAAAGAGGATCAAATAAATGCATTGGATTGATGCATTTTAATGCATTCAGCAAAGAAGAGAGAGATGTTTTCATCTCAGATATATATATTAAAAATAAATAAAATATATCCTGACCCAAAGCACCTGTGTTTTCAGATGGCAGAGCACCATCTAGTGGAACAGAAATCAACTGAACATTGATTTAACCTGTTACCTGATATTTTGCCAACCCAATTGCTTGATAAATCAAGAAAAGCCATCCACGAACGCGTTTCGCGCTGTTGGCGCTCGTCAGCGTGGAGCAGGCTGTACCACTGCGACCAAAAAGATTTTTGGTCCCAGAGGCTTCTTGAGAAACCAAGAAATGGGTATTTAAGGTCAAAATTGCGTGATTACGCTTAACACTTGAAAAAATAATAGAAAAAATACCCTGACGGGCGCCAACAGCGCGAAACGCGTTCGTGGATCGCTTTTCTTGATTTATCGAGAAATTGGGTTGGTCAAATATCAGGGAAAAAGTTAAATCAATGTTTAATTGATTTATATTCCACTAGATGGTGCTCTGCCATCTAAAAAGCACATGTGCTTTTGGTCAGGATGTGCCTTCTTTATTCTTAATATCAACTCCTGACCTTTTTATTTTTTTCAATTGTTTTTTCATACATATATATGAAAATATTTTACCAGGACGAAGTTGATCTATAAAAGCATAGGACCCCATTGGTTAAGATTTCCATTTATATTTTTTTCATAGGTTTGGTCCAGCCACTTTGCCATCTAAACACCTTTTTGGCGGATTGTGAAGATACTATTAGATCCCGTGTGGATATCAATCAACTTGAATTGGAATACTCGTCCTCGGTCCGTGATGATTTTCCTAGGGGCTCCGTGCTAGGGAACAACATCTTCCATCAAGAGATTGGCTGCTTCTTTTGCTTCCCTTGTGGGTAAGGCTTTAGTAACGCCAAATCGAGTAAGATAGTCAGTAGGGACTATGATCCATTATTACCGCCAAAGGATTTCGGGTATCTCCCAAGAAGATCTATTCTGATTCTTTTGAATGGGAAGGTTAAATGTTGAAATTGTGTTTGAGCAACCCAGGCGGTTTGTGGTTTGTCTGTTTTCTTCTTTAGCATTCTTTGCAATGTGCTACACACTTTCGTATATCCTTGGGAAGTCCGGGCCAAAGGTATTCGTTTTTAACACTCTCATAAGTTTTAGAAAATCCTAGGTACCCCGCTGTAGGAGCGTTGTGTAGGCTTCTCAGTAGTTTCAATCGTAGGTGCTTGGGGATGACGAGGAGGTGTGGGTTTCCCAGGGGGTCGAAGTTCCTTTTGTACAAGGTTCCTCTCACCAGTTCATATCCTCTTGGTTCGTCTCTGTTCAGTATCGAAGCAGGTCAGAGCAATTATTGATGGTACATCATCTTCTTCGTCTGCTCTTTCCGATTTGCTTTCGAGAGGACTTCGAGAGAGACAGTCCGCGTCTTTGTGTTTACGCCCGCTTTTGCAAGCTAACATAACGTCATATGCTTGGAGTTTATTGGCCCACCTCGCAAGTTTTCCCGTCGGGTCTTTCAAATTGGATAACCAGCAAAGGGCGTGGTGATCCGTGACGATGACGAACTCGCGACCAAAGAGATAGGGGCGGGATTTTTTTATTGCCCATATCACGGCCGAACATTCTCTTTCTGTAGTGGAGTAATTCTTCTATGCCTTAGTTAGAGTTCTTTAGGCGTAACCAACTGGTCGCTCTTTCCTGTCATGGACCTGAACGAGGACTACTCCGATACCATAACCGCTGGCGTCAAAATGAGCTAAAACAGGTTCAGATCTTAGGGCATTTTCAGGGATTCAAAAGCTTCTTGTTCCTCTAAGTCCCAAGATAATTTTTTGACTTTTTGAGAATTTCGTGGAGAGGGGCAGCTTTTTCGGCGAAGTGTTCAATAAATCCACGAAAGTACGAACAAACTCCGATAAAACTTCTCACCTCAGTGATAGATCGTTGGGTCGGAAACTTGGCGATAGCTTCTATCTTTTCAGGGTCGGAATAGATGCCGTTGACATCGACGAGATGTCCAAACACTCTTATTCGTTTGGTTCCAAAAATACACTTTTTTTAAAATTGAGGCTCAAATCTGCATTGCTAAGTCATTGTAGGATGATTTTGAGTCGGTGAAAGTGTTCGTATAACATTTTGAATAAACTACAATGTCTTCTAGATATTTTGTCCATCAGATGCTCAAACGTTGCAGGGGCGTTGCACAGACCGAAGGGCATCACTAGAAATTCATATAGACCATCTGTGGTTATGAAGGCGTTTTCTCTCCATCTGCCTCGTCTACCTCTATCCGCTAATATCCAGAGCGTAGGTCCATTGACGAGTAAAATTGGGCACCTTTTAAAGAATCATGAGTTTCGTAAATTCGAGGAAGTGGATAAACGTCTTTTTTTGGTTATCTTGTTCAATCGTCTGTAATCAACGCAGAAGCGCCAATTGCCATCTTTCTTCTTCACCAAGATAACAGGCGATGACCAAGGGCTTTCTGAGTGGCGTATTATCCCCGGCATCTAGCATCTTGTCCACTTCCTGTTGTATTGCTTGTCGTTCTGTTGAGGAAACTCGGTAGGGCCTGTGTTTAATTGGTCGATGGTCTCCAGTTTCGAGTTTATGCTTTGTTAGAGGCGTCTGTCTTACTGTATCATTATTGGTATCAAATACCTTATTAAATTGTTTCAGAATTGATAAGACTTCGATTGTTGATCTGCTGATAAGTCGTTACTAATCAAATTCTGCAAAAATGCAACGTCACCCTTATTGTCATTCTTGGGACTTATTTCTCGCGCTGAATTTTCACCAGGACCAGAGACCTCCGAAATAGCAGTTAAGTGATTTTCGTCAAAAACTTGCATTCTTCCCAGAAACATTCCTTTAGGGATAATTTGAGCTGTTGGGCTAGAGTTTGTAATCAAAAGCTGTCCCTTATTGTGATTGATCTTAAGAAGTTTTAAAAATGCGCATTTTTAAATTTCAAAAAGTACCTTGTTTCATCCATTGAGTTCTGAGCTCATCACATTTATTTGTTTGATGGATTCAGCTGGAATGAATGTGTTTCAGAGGCCACGACCGCAACCTCGGTGGCTAGCGAATTCGAATCGTCTTTAGCCTCTTCAAGCCTGATTTTGGCAAGTACACAATCGATCACGGCATTTATGGCTTCCAAAAAATCCCATCCGAGTATGATGCTGGGGTTGCTACTGGGAAGGACGATATATTCAAGCAGCTGTCACAACCCATTTATGCTCAAACCTATTTTGCATCCACCAAGCCACTAACTTTCTTGCCATCGGCGACTCTAAGAGGTATTCCTTTATCCTTGAACATCGTCTGTTTCAAATATCGTCTTAACCCGTTCGAGATAACAGGTAATGAGGCTTCCGAGTCGACCAAGGCAGAAAATGCAACGTCATCTACAAGTATACTCTACTTCTACGTCATCTACTTGTATAATTATTTAAACGAAATTGTGTTCTAATTTGGCGACTGTCGTAAATGGAGGGGTTTTAACACCCGCGGCCTCTCCCTTGAAAGAAGACGCGACGCTTAGTTTCTTTCTAGATTTTAGCGGCGTTGAGATTGGCGTGTATGGCGGCCTAGGGAAATGGACTGGCGTCTTGGGGATCTTTCCTTGTTTGGGTATGGCGATTGTCGGCGATAATTTGGACTTCTTGAAGAATGTTCCTAATTGAATTGAGTAGTTTGGCGGGTCTGTATGTACCACTTAGGTCTTTCTAATTCATATTGGTCTACTAGCTGGCGATCTCTACATTAGCGTTTGACATGGCCTGGGTGGCCACAATGAAAGCAGATTGGCTTGCTGTTTTGGGTCCTCCATTGGTCTGTTCGTCTTTTGCTTGACGTCTGGTTGAATATCGGTGTGTCTTGGTCAGGGTACCGCTGTCTAGATCTCTGGGTGAATACCCTTGTTTCGGTTTTGTACTGGGGTTGTGGTCTTTGTACCGGATTAGAAATCGCGGTTAGATTTTTTCCGATTTTTCTCTGATAATTGTCTCAAGAGGAGAGGGTTCTGGAGTGGTTGGTGCGGCGTTTAATGCACGACGGACTTCTTCGCGGACTATCCGTCTGATTAAGTCCTCCGTCGATTCGGACTCTACTGGGTCGATCGAAGCAACGTTGGGTAGTCTATCGAACACTATGCGCTTGTACACACGTTGCTTGTGTGAGTTTTCGATTTTTCTGCACAACCTAATAAAATCTTCAGTGGTGGCTATTTCCAAAACGACACTTGATCTATATCCTCCGATTTACCTTTCATTAAATGTGTAACTTTCTCGCTTTCGCTCATTTTGGGGTCGATTTGCTTGCACAGGTTGAGGACTTCTTGAATGTAAATTTCACAAAGCTCGCCTTTTGTCCTGAGCTCGGGATTTTAATTTTTGAATTAAATTTTCTTTCAGGTTGGCGTGATGACCGAAAGTCAGAGAGAACATTGTCTCAAACGAGTCCCACGAGATTACCTGTTCCTCGACATTCTCGAACCAGCTTCTTGCTGTTCCCGAAAGGAAAAAAAAAACGTTCGCCAGGCACATTGTGTTGTCCCAGTGCTTATACCGAGCGACCCGATGAAATTCCTTTAGCCATTTTTCAGGATTTTGACCAGATTATCCAGAAAAACAGAGGAGTGTCTAAAGGGTTGAAAAAATTGCTCACCTTTGGAGATTTGAATAGCTTGTTCTGTCTTCATTTTTTCTTCTAAAGGCTCTAGTCCTTTGATTCTACGGCTTATTCTGACGGCGGCGTAGGGATAATCCAGCTTAATCTCCACTAAATGTTACGGTAGTGATGACGAGTGTCCCAGAAGTTCAATTAAAAAATAATTTATTTATTAAATCTATAGAATGCAAAAAGTGTTAAAATTAATTTTACAAGTGATAATTTACAAGCATGGTAAGGGTCAATGGCTAGGCAAATATTTATGATGACAAAATGACAACAGAGTATTCAAAATAATTATTCAGTGACAATATACTTTTTTTTCGCCGCTAGGAGGCTGATTCGACCGGCTGCGTGTCACCTTGGCTCCAGTAAATATTTGTTTTGAAAATTGTTTGTATCATAGATATTATATATTCAGTTAATTAATAGTTATTTGTAATACTACATTATTCTTTTCTGAATCTATTGAATTTTTAAATAAACACAATCAAATTTACTACCTCAAACTTTATGCAAAAATTTCATTTTATAAAAATATGCAAATTTGCTGCTCTTTATTTTGGATTCTTATGCGAAACTAAATAAATGGAATCAGCTATAGATTCATTTAAATTAAAACTTGCTGAAGTTCTTGAATACTTCAACAATAAATTTAAAAGTACTCAAAAAAAATTAACTAAAATGATTTGACATTTCTTGGCACAAATATAAACCAAATAAAAGATGGTATCTCTTCTATAACAGAAATAAAAAAGGAATTTGCACTAGAAACAATAACCGAAGCCATCAAAGTGGTAATGGACAGCAAGGGTTGCTAAAATAGCAAAGGATATTTCAGTTTATAGACCTTCTTATGCACAAATTGCAAAAAGAGAAAATGTATCAGATGTGATTGTAAAACATCAGCAAATTTAAAATAGAGAATCCACGCTTATGGCAACACTAGCCAACACAATGAACCTACTTCAACCATAATACAGGCTATTTCTGAGGATATAAAGAAAATTAGAGACAGGGGCACAAAGTTAAAAATCAACAAAATGTTTAACACAAGAAGCGCAGTAATTATAAAATCGCCTAATATGACAGAGATGAATTCACTTCAAAAGAGGAATTGAACAAATCTGAGCAATTGAAAACAATGAGCAAAATTTTTGCTCCAAAGCAAAGAGATCCAAAGTGGTGGTGAAAAACGTTTCCAAACTAACCGATACAACCACATTTGTAAACTCGATTTGTATTATGAATCAGGAGCTGAACGGAATGGAAGACGGAATTGGTCCTTTTCTGGAAACACATTCCAAAATGAATTGCTTGCCTTGATCAGGGTAGGCTATCATCGGCGGAGTAGACGGGGCCTGCTTCAGTTTATCAATTTCCCTTTCGCAGTCAACAGTCCAACTGAAGGGGCGGCCAGGCTCCGTTAGTCGATGCAAAGGTCTCGCGATGTTTGAAAACCCCGGAACAAATCTTCTATAATAGCTGCACAAGCCTAGAAAATTTCTCAATTGGTGTACATCCCTTGGTATAGGCCATTGCCGAACAGTTTCAGTTCGGTCTGCATCAGTCTCTATTCCTTGGCGCGAAATTACTTGGCCCATGTAACGAACTTTCTCTTTGAAGAGTTGGAACTTTCTCGGATTCAACTTCAATATTGCTCCTCGAATCCTTTGTAGGACTCTTTCAAGATTGATTAGATGCTCTTCAAAACTCTTCTCCATCACAATAATGTCCTGAAGATAGACTAGGCATGTCTCCAAAGGAATTCCTTGCAGCACCGTCTCCATCAGACGCTCAAAGGTGGCAGGGGTGTTGCATAGCCCAAATGGCATTACCTTGAACTGCCAAAGCCCGTTTCCTGCCGTGAAAGCTGTCTTTTCTTTGTCTTCTGGGTGAATGCTGACTTTCCAGTAGCGTCAATTAGGGGGCAGAGGGTAGGAATCCTTTTTGGTCAGATCATTTAGACGTCGGTAATCCACACAGAAACGTGTGGAACCATCCATTTTCTTTACAAGCACAACGGGAGATGCTCAAGGACTAGATGAGGGCTCGATGACATCTTGTTCTGCTATTTTCTCAATCAATTTGTCAACCTCGTCTCTTCTTGTCATGGGCAATCTTCTTGGGGAGCTGTTTAACAGGAGTAGCGCCTCCTGTATCAATACGATGCTGCGTCACGTTCGTTCGCCCAACATCATCGGGGCTGGTAGCGAATACGTCTTCATATTGGCAGAATAGACGTTTAAGCTTCTTTTGCTGTATCCAGTTCAGCCCTCTCGCGTTCCTTCTAATAGCTCCTGCATATGGCCTGGAATAAAACTGGGACAAGAGCTTTTATCCAATTTTTCGACAGTTGTGCAATGGGCCACATTTGTAACAGGCTCAGCTAGAGCTATTTCAGTCTCTTTTCCGAGAGTTTTTGCGGAGTCGAGAAGATTGACCACTTTATTGGGATGGTACTTTGATCAGATCTACACAGAGTACGAGATAACAGGAGTCCTTTTTGACCTAACTCCTGGCTATTTTCTTACAAAATCAGCAGCTGGGGTACCCCGAGTGAAGCAGTCAGACGACCTTCATGAATGCATTCACTTCTCGGAGGAATTTTAACGTCAGATTTGAGTATTACCTTCAGGACTCTATTAGTTGCCAAACTCCTCGAACCCACTAGAAGAATCTCTTCTTCCGCCACCTTGAGTACATTCTCTTGGAAGTCGATGCTGAATCCAAATTTGCGAAGCACATCCAAGCCGATAAGGCAGTCATCTTTGATGCCAGCGGGGACCTGAGGTGGCTGAACAAGTTGTTTCCGATCTGGAATTTCAGCACTACTGTACCACGGACTTTTGTTTGTTCTCCAGTGGCTGTTTGCAACACCAACTCGTTCGACATTGGATTTCGCTTTGAGATTGACCCCATTCTCTGAGCTAAATAGACACGGAGCAAGGTGACATTGGCGCCGAAATAAATCACCATTCGACCAGGCACCCCGTTGACAAGTCCTTCTGTCGCCAGCTCATTGGAGCCTCCCTGGAGACTCGAGACTCTGATAATTTTTCCTGGAACATCGCTTCTCCAGCCTCGGCCCTGTAAGGCCGGCTAATTTTCGCTTCCTGAATATTTTGGAGATGGTATTGCCCCTCTTCGTAAACGTCCGCCGTACTCTGCAATTAGCCCTAATGTGCCCTGGTTTACCACAGTTCCAGCAGATCGTTTTGTCATTGGGTCTGTATGTGAGCTGGCGATAGGTCCTTGGGGCTGATTCTGAGAAAGACATACTTTTTTTCATTTCTTCTACTGTTTTCTGTAACTGAGAAATTGCTTCTTTAATGTCGCCGTCTTCCTGAGATTCGTCGGTCTTCATGAGGCACACTACCTTCTGATAGCCCCTTGTCGCATCACGGGCTGCCTCGAATTTCAGTGGGTGCAAACAACGCATCCTGCAACGTCTTGGCCTCAGACATTCGCACTGACTGTTGACACTCAGGGTCCTCGATGGCATTCACGAAATTCTGATGTGCCAGCAGATCTTGAACATGGCCGGGGCAATCAGGGAAGGCTAACCTCGCTAGACTTCGGACATCTGCTGCCAACTCCTGCAGCGTCTCGTCGCGCTTCTGGAGGCGATTCTTTAGCTTCACGACATGGTAGGGCTGCAAATCGTCATCTTCGAAGCGCAAAGTCAGGACATGGACCAGACATTTATAGTCCAATAATTTTTCTAGTGGCAGGGACTGGAGAACCTCCGTGGCTGAACCTCGGAGCGATGCGGCTAGGTTTATTGCCTTCTCACTGTAGCTCCAGCGATTGCCCAAGGCCACCACTTCGAACTGAGTCTTATAATAGCTCCACAAAGTCTGTCCGTCGTAGGTAGGAGCCTTGATTTTTGCAAAACAGTCAGTAGTATCTAACCGAGGAGAATTGACCACTATTCTAACAGGCAGAGGAGTGGCTACAGGGACATCATCTTCACTATTCTCGAGCTTTCTCAATCGGGACTCCATTGAGGCCAAATTTCCTTTCATCGGTCCAATATTAATCTGTATAGAGCCTATTTTTTAATTAATCTGAGTAAATATAGTTTCCAACATTTTC
This sequence comes from Cordylochernes scorpioides, assembly GCA_030710605.1. NCBI lineage: Eukaryota > Metazoa > Arthropoda > Arachnida > Pseudoscorpiones > Chernetidae > Cordylochernes > Cordylochernes scorpioides. The sequence continues at coordinate 45,907,022 of CP092874.1, forward strand.
TTACATTCTTCAATTTCGGATTCAGTTAGCTCTGACATCTCGCGAACTAAGCTGTATCCCCGCTTCTGACACCAAATGTTACGACGCTTCTGAGCCGTCGATGATTGCGTTCAAGGTTTCTAAGAGAACAATGTGGATTCTTTGTGGATACAGCTTAGTACGGTATATTTATTATGAGGGCTTTCAAGAGTAAATTAGTAACTATATACAGTAGATTTATTTGCCTCCGTTATCCGCCACCAGAGGGATCCTCCTCGTCACCGTCTTCCCGGTCAGTCCATACGGCCACACGCCCGGAGCCCACTTCCCGTAGCCAACTTGCCACAACTCCTATTACCGCTGATCTGTTTTTAACTCTCCTTCTCCCCCCACGTTGGAATGCCGTCGTTGCGCCTGTTCTCCCCACACACATGTGTGATTCTTTCTACAACTTCACTCTGGGATTCCTGTCTCTCGGATATCTTGTCATACAGTGAGGAGGGAATTATCTATATTACAATATGTTTGTCGGCTATGCACGCCCTCAATGTGTAACTAATCTCGCTGAAATTTGAACAGGACAGAGAGTTAAATCTGGAAGAGGTTTTGGTCGCACTTTTAACCAAGAAAAATTATAATTAACCAAGTACTGAGCAACAATATATTTTTTGTCAGAAATGATTATGACAATATTGCTGTATCATGCTTGATTGACATAAACATAATTCTTTAGGGGAATATTCACTAAAGCAGACCACGGGCGAAGCCAGATAATAATTTTCAGTAGGCACGAACAAAATTCTACTAGCGAAACATTCACTCGAGTTGAAAACACACGAAGCCAGGTCATCTCTTAATATAAAATATCGTTTCTTGGCCTTTTGACTAAGATCATGTAGTATATCTCTAGATATTTTCATTTATATATATGTGGAGAATCTTGCCGATTCTCCGTTTGCTCTGTGGTAGTTGTGACAGCGAAGGTGCTGTCAACTGGAAGTTGGGATTGGATTGGTAAATTTTGCAGTCGTTATGGCAGGAGTGAGGACACAGGATAGGTTGGCCAAGGGAACCGATGCTGACAGACAGAGAGCATGGAGGAGAGTGAGCTTACGCCCCGCGATTTACGCTGGATCAGAAGACACGTCTATTTACGGATGAGACTCGGAGACGCTACTGAGGCTTCCCCAGTCGGGTGGTGCCACGTGAACTCTATTCAGATTCTGATTGGTCATTCATTATATCATGGAAGATGAAGTATCGCCTTGATTGGTCCAAACGACTGGGAAGCCATCTTTGGTAGTCATAGCAGAAAATGTGAGGATGGAGCATTGACCTAAATAAGGTTGTTTTCAGCGAATTAAACTCCGGGGTCTTTTGTCTTGGAGTTCTCTGGAATAAAAGTGTCGTTAACCTAGCGCTAATGATGCGAGATAGAAATCTTTCCTCTTAACTCTAGGCCTAACTGCAATCGTTTATTAATATCTATAATCGTATTATCTCCTTGTTTTTCTCTGTCTGTCTGACAGTCCGTACTTTATTTGGCTCTTAGCAGTACATCATGTCATACAGTAAGTTGGTACAGGGTACAAGGTGGTTGGACATAGGCAGGAAAAAGGGAGAATGACTGGGATTTTAAATTATCAGATATATATGTAATATTGTTGCAAATGTGATTCTGTCGACGTATGGATAAGCTGGCAGTCGTGTACGTGAAGCGAGTGATGAAGTTCTTCTCACACGCGGACAACAAGAAGCAGAGGCAGGGCTAGATGTTAACACAGAGAGTGATCGGGGTCAGCCTACGGGACAGAGGTAGAGGCCATGACACAAACTTGGATGCTTATCTCCGAGACATGGAGGGAGAGACTGTGAGAGACAAAAGCGGCCTGTCGATCGACACACTCTAGAACATACTGCTCCTGACCCCTGTCAAAACCTGTCCTGTTTACAGGGGTCGTCTATAAAGAGTCCCTGGGGGCCCCATATGGGCAGGGCGTTGCCTCTTTCCTCCTCTCTGTCCCTGCCACCAGCTGACCGAACACTCTTTGGATCTTTATTTTGACGTCAACATTTTTAGTTTTACATAGAAATAGGGGTTTACAGGTATTATTAATAAAGATATAGCATATATACAAAATATTATGTGTGTAATAAGCCTAGAGATGATGAAAAATACGATTTGAAGAAAAAAAGCTATAATTATTTGTTAATGGCTGACGGCATTGCTAATGGTTAAATGAGACACAAAATAATAATAAAGATTAATATAATTGGTTAATGTTAAAATTTTTTTATACAGATCTAAAGTTGCATTAATTAAATAGTAATGGGCAGGTGAAATGAAGAACTTAATGAATTTACAATAATAAAGCTATTGTCATAAATAGGGTATAGATTGAGTAGCTAATTTAGTGGGAGAAAAAGAAAACGGAGATAGTGTTACATTAATAGAGTTCTGTAGAGAAAATTATCCTACCAGATGTCTTGGATGAATCTTGTGGAGTGGGCTGCGATGAGGCTAGGTGATCACTTTTTGCGGTGGTTGCCATGGGACATCGTCGATGCTGGTAAGCGGGGCGTAGCGAGGCTTTCTCGATGGATCTTGTCTGCATGTTCGAGCCGACGGAGCGAGGTGCCTGTGGCACAGGAGCTGTCGATGGGGGTGATGATGAATTCCTCAGTGCGAGGTACAGCTAGTCCTCGCATGGCGTCTTTGAGATGGTCCACTGGATCGTCAAGGTGGAGGGCAAGTAGAAGGAGCATCCACACGAATGCGCCGTTGACCACCGGTGCCTCTGTCATCCTCTGCATGCCGCTGTCCTCAGTTATCCTGTCGACTTTCTGTAATATTGTTGCAAATGTGATCCTGCCGACGTATGGATAAGCTGGCAGTCGTGTACGTGAAGCGAGTGTTGATGTTCTTCTCACACGTGGACAACAAGAAGCAGAGGCAGGGCTAGATGTTAGCACAGAGAGTGATCGGGGTCAGCCTACGGGACAGAGGTAGAGGCCATGACACAAACTTGGATGCTTATCCCCGAGACATGGAGGGAGAGACTGTGAGAGACAAAAGCGGCCTGTCGATCGACACACTCTAGAACAGTGATTCTCAACCTTTTTTTTGTTGCGGCATTATTTTAAAGATTTGAAAATTTCGCGGCACACTTTTGCTAACTTGAATGCAAGAAAATTCAAATTATGTATCAATATTTCTATGCAAAATATAAGTAATATACATCTCTAACATTCAATTTGCTAATTTCGTTATTTTAAAAAGTAAAAAAATGAAAAAGAAAAAAAGAAAAACCAATACAAACGTGAACATAATCATATGACTAAAATTCGGCGGCACATTTTTAGAATTTCGCGGCACACAAAATTACCGCGGCACATTGGTTGAGAATCTCTGCTCTAGAACATACTTCTCCTGACCCCCTGCCAAAACCTGTCCTGTTTACAGGGGTCATCATAAAGAGTCCCTGGGGGCCCCACATGGGCTGGGCGTTGCCTCTTTCCTCCCCTCTGTCCCTGCCACCAGCTGACCGAACACTCTTTGGATCTTTATTTTGACGTCAACATTTTTACATACAAAAAGGAATTTACAGGTATTATTAATAAATATATAGCATATATACAAAATATGGGGGTGGCAGAAAATAGAAACGGTGTACATTTTAAAAGAAGGGTAGGATCTTTTAAGTAATCGGCTATAACTAATTGGAAGATATGTGACATATACTAAAAGTGTCATACAGTTTTAAAATAAACGATATATATATATCTTTTTAAATATATATTCAGTAGAGAGAGTGGATATGTTTGCTCAAAAAAATTATTTTATATATTACATAAATATATAATGTAACGAATATTATTATCATAATATTCTGTGTGTTCCGGAATATTATTATCAATTATATTATTATAATTATTATATTATATCAATTATATTATTATCAATAATATTCGTTTGGAAAACTTTCACTCGGATAAAACCCGAGCAAAGCCGGGTACACAATAGTGATAATGGTCCGCCTTGAGGACATCCCTATGATAAATATTTTTAAATTGTTGTATTCGAGAAGGTGAAACTTGTTTTTCTTCTCCGATTTAAAAATGATTGGATGATTTTTATAAGAACTGCAGGGACGTAATTTATAAATCAAAATTTCACCCAGAAGCTATTTTTTTACTATATCGTATTTTACAAGAAATCAAATTCGCTTCAAATCAGCCCAATATACTTTGCTATTTAAATAGATAACTGAGATTGAACCTTGAATATTTTATATATTTCTCCACACAAAAATGATTATAACTTTACTAAAAAAAATCAAATAATCATTTTTAAAGTTGAATAAAAATGAAAGTATAAAATATAGAAAAATATCTTTATAAAAGGATACATACATACCTTTCCTGTTTTCTTTTTAATAATAGAAATGAAGAATATCACAAGTATTTTCGTCAAATATAAATATCACCTTTGATATTAAAGTTTAGATTAATCGCCTTTATATTTCTATGCGAGTATACTCAAAGGCAAATTTTATGATCAATATGATATATAAGCACCAGGATGTCTTTGCATATGATTTTCAGAACAAATAAACATTCATGTTCAAGAAATATATAATGAAGAAGAAAATCAACAATAACATACGAATTGTCTCACTCACTGCATGCGACCATATATTCACAATCTTAGAAGTTCAAATTTGCCTTGGCAAGCTGATAAAAACTAGTTTGATTACACTGATAGACAAAACTTAAGGAAGTTGTACCTTATAGCATATATATATCGGGATTCAGAAAATAACTCTGAGAGATATTTTCTGAATCCCGATATATATATATTTTGTCTATCAGTGTTAGTTGAGAATATTTGGTAGGTTGAACGTGTTCAATAACAACGAAGATAATTTCATCTTTTTTATTTCTGCTTTTTAAAGTTTCTAATTGGTATTCTGGTTATCACAATCAACTACGAGTATTTAAATTCCGAATAAAACAACTTACCTCGATATGTACGTTTCAAGATCAAAAGAGAAAACCAACGAATTATATTATGATGTTCAATAATTTTGGAAGTTTAAAACATTAATCACTACTAAGACATCACGCAATAACGTATGCAGTTACATATTTTTTTCAAAAGGATAATCATCAAAAATGAATTTTACCGAACAATACAGAAGATGCGCACACATCAAGCACGAATCTTGAAAATTAAAATCAAAATTGGTAAGTAAAACAAGTTTTTATATAATCTCTCTTTTTTAAAGAACAAAACTCTTTATTGAAATGTTGAATCAACATTTAAATTAAAACTGCATATTTTATATTAAAAAAAATAATTTAAAATAATGATAAATAATTCGAAATAATGGTTGTTATTAGAAATTACATTTTTGCAAATATATTACAATTTTTTTACTTGGCTTCTAGCCAAAATTACCAAAGGATAATTTTGAATAAATATGCATTTTTAACAAATACAAAACAATTATTTATATTCGCTATAAATAACGTTTGATTTTAATTTTTATTGACGGGCCTTCTTTTTCCGTTGTCAAATTTGCTGTTTGAACATATCAGTCAGTGGGAGAGACCATTTTAAAAGAGTGGGGGAAATCGATACTCTGCCAATGCTTGTTAGAAAACCACAGAATAAATCTTGTTTTAATCAAGAACAAAGCCTATATATGTATATTTGAATAAATGGGGGCATTTCCTTCAGTCACAGAAAATATTACTCCCAGAAAAATCTTTGTTTTATATTTTTAATTACTGTGGCGTTTTGTTACGCAAACTTTGACTTTAATCATCATAGATGCTGACGTCACTACGATGACGTAACTTCCAACGACTACCTTCAACCTTGCTGATGTTTACCGCTAACTTGTCTTAACAATATATGTAATGGAACAAGTCGTTCCTTAAATAAATATATATTTGTTTTTATCTAAAGGGATGTCCTCGTAACTACAACATACGTGAGTACAAAAACAACCAGAAATCCTAAAAAAGAATAACCGTATTTTGCTAAGCCTATATCAATTTGGTAGCAGTGCGTTGTTTGGGCGCGCGAATTGGACTAACCGCCAATTGATCCATTTAAATCATAAAGAAAATAAATAATTGGACTAACCGCCAATTTAGAAAATAAAAATTGAATGAAAATGGATACACATAACTTAGAAAAAATCGAACAGTTAACAGAAAACAACTATACCACGTGGTCCATGAAAATGGAAGCAATTCTAGATTCAAAAGATCTCTTCGAGGACGTAATTGTTAATGACGAGCCAGACTTTACAAAAAATAAACTAGAATATGATATTTGGAAGAAAAAGAATCGGGAAGCATACAGCCTAATAATATTGTCACTTTCGGATGACTTAACAATCATCTTTCGAGGCGATAAAAGAGCCAAAAGAATTTGGTACGACATAAAGAAAAGGTTTGAAGGATCTCTAGAAAATAAAAGGATAGACCTAATGTTGGATCTAGCCAGACTAAAATTGAACCCAAATGAAAATGTCAACATGTATATTGTACGAGCACAGAAACTGGCACAAGAGATCACCCAGCTAGGAAAGACTGTAACAGAAAGAGAACTTGTACGATACATTGTTGAAGGACTCACACCTAACTTTGACACGATCGCAGCAGCACTGTCAATAAACAGAGAAATCTCCTTACCAGACTTGAGACAAACTCTACTGGATTTCGAGAAGAAAAGACAGGACAGAAGCAAAAATCATGAAAATGCTTTCAGATCATCAGGCAACCAATTCAAAGAAAAGTCATGCTTCATTTGCAAAAGAAAAGGACATTTCAAGAAAGACTGTTGGTTCAACCCTAACAACAAAGGAAATCAAAATAATACAACAAACAAAAATAACATGGCCAGTACAAGGAACTACCATAAAGGACCAAAACAAAACAAAGACACGGCCAGATCAGCAATCCAAGAACGAACGGAGGAACCATCCCAACGAAGAGACTCCACTTCAGAATACGCACTACATGTAATCACAAGGGAGGAACGCCCGACAACTCAGGACGTGTGGATAATTGATTCTGCGTGCACAAGCCACATGACTTCCCATGGTGATTGGATCGAGCACAAGACGGAGGAGAGAAGAAGCATACAAGTGGCAGAAGAAGGGAGGCACATCGAATCTACCTCATCGGGATTAATCCAAGCTACTGTACAAGGTAAGGACAAACTTAACAACGCTGTAACCCTGCATAATGTCCTCCATGTACCACACCTGAAAGGAAATCTAATGTCCATTCCAAGCGTAGTAAGAAGAGGGAACTCTGTTCTTTTGAACTCTGAAGGAGCATACATATACTCTTCTGATGACAAGCTAATAGGAACAGGCAACTTTGATGGTAACATGTACACATTGAACCTATCACGTTTATCTGAAGCAACTCATGTTCCAAGTGAACATTGCTTGATTTCAAAGGACAATTCTAGGACTGCATGGCACAGAAGGTTAGGACATCCTAGTAACAACAAACTAGACCTGATTTTGAAGAACAATCTTCTAAAAGGCTTGAACTCTATAAATGGTACCCTTGATCAATGTGATGCTTGCTCCTTGGGAAAAATGACCAAAGTACCCTATGTTCACACAGACAGCAATCAGGAAAGCTACCCCTATGAAGCCATTTATGTCGATCTCTTTGGTCCAATGAGAATAAACTCCTTGGGCGGAAGTAAATATTTCTTGACCATCGTAGATGGATTTTCTAGGAGGATATTTGTAGAATTTCTCAAAGATAAACTCTCAGCAGCAGAAGTTTTGAAGAAGTTTATTGTAAAGAGAGAAAACGAGCTAAACTCAAAACTAAAACGACTTAGAACAGATAACGGAACAGAATTTATCAATAAAAACCTTGAAACCTTCATAGAATCCAAAGGAATTAAACATGAACTAACTACACCGTACACCCCAAGAAGAAATGGGAGAGTTGAAAGAGCTAACAGAACACTATTAGACAAAGGCCGAACACTTCTGGCAGACTCCCAATTACCCCTACACTTCTGGGCAGAAGCTGTGAATACAGCTGCATATCTGTACAATCTAACTCCCACAACTAATGACCCAGACACTACCCCTATGGAAAAATGGAAAGGTAAAAAGCCATCCGTCTCTCACATCATGAGATTTGGTTGTGAAGTCTTCTATAAACTCGAGAATCATCAAAGACACAAACTAGAAGCTAAATCTAAGAGAGGAATATTTGTAGGCTATTCAAGATGCAGAAGAGCTTATCGAGTATTTGATATCACAGCGAGAGTCATTCTTGAAACCGCAGACATTCACTTCAGAGAGAACAATAATGTCATCTCGGAAGAAAAACAAAATGATAATAATACGGACACTGACACATATTTCTTCATTCAGGAGGATGAACAACTGGACAATCATGTTCTATCAGATGTTGATATTGAAGAGCCAGCACCAGATACCATGGTCAACAGACAGACAGAGTCAAGTGAATCAGACAGACCACAAAGAACTCGAACAATACCTAAAAGATTCGATGACTACGTTCTGGCTACTACGAATGAAACCATTCCGAAAGACTATGAAGAAGCCATCGCATGCGAAGACAAGAAACATTGGGAGAACGCAATGCTTAAGGAAATACAGAACATGTACTCGCATCAAGTATGGGAACTGATACCTAGACCTGTAAACGCTAAAGTTGTCAAAAGTAAATGGGTGTTCAAAATATCTAAAGACCAAGAAAACGAAAACAAAACTTACAAAGCTAGACTTGTTGCAATGGGATACAACCAAATTCCAGGAAGAGATTACAACGAAAGTTTCAGCCCTGTAATTAAAAATGCCACCCTCAGGACTGTTTTGTCAATGGCCGCAACAAAAGATTCAGTCATTAAACTATTTGATGTAAAAGCAGCCTATCTAAATGGAAACATTGAAAATACAATATTCATGGAACAACCTGCTGGATTTGTCCAAGACAGAAACAAAGTTTGCAAACTCAACAAAAGTATTTACGGTCTACCTCAATCCGGAAGATCGTGGTATGAGAAATTCAGTCAAGTACTTCATGACTGTGGACTGGAAAAACTTAAATCTGATCCTTGCCTATTTAAATGGAAGAATGAAGACAAATACTTCTATGTAGGGATATATGTTGATGACTTTATCACTGTCTCAGATTCTGAAGATACCTCAAACAGATTCATCAATAAATTGAGACATCACCTGGAAATAAAGGATGTAACATGTAAAGGCATGTTTTTGGGAATCAAGATCATACAAGACAAGGAGGGAATTTCGCTACAGCAAAGCCACTATGTACAACAAATATTGCAGAAATATGGAATGGAAAATTTTAAGGAAGTTCCAACACCAGGTTCCAAAGAAATCAATTTGGATAATCATATTGAAGATGACAATTGTGAACAGCACACTTACCAGGAAGCCCTTGGAATGCTAATGTTTCTAGCTGTTAACACCAGACCCGACATTGCTTACATCACTAGCAAACTTTCACAGTACTCCAGACAACCAAAACAGATGCACTGGACAGCAATCAAAAGAGTTATGAGATACCTACGAGGAACAATTGACCTAGGAGTGAAATTTGAAAGAGGGAAGACTGGAATCCTGAAGTCCTACGCCGATGCCAGCTGGTCGACCACTCATGAAGGAAAATCCTACGGCGGATATGTATTGAAGCTCGGCGAAGCAACTATAGACTGGAAAAGTAGTAAACAAACACTCGTCGCCCTCTCCACAATGGAAGCAGAAATGATAGCTGCTTGTGAAAGCTGCTGTCAAATCAAGTGGATAATAAACCTGTTACGAGAGCTGGAAGAATGGAATTTCATGGAAAAACCAACTGCGATCTATACAGACAGTCAGTCATTGATCAACTGGATCTCCAGCCCTAAACAAAGCAGTCGCTGTAGACATATCAACAGAAAGTACCACTTCTTGAGAGACTGTTATGAATCCAGAGACATCTGCCTTCTGTACAAGCCATCTCAGGACCTGGAGGCGGATATCTTCACAAAGGACCTATCCCGAGACCAGATGAAGAAACACCTGGAGAGCCTCAGCATCGTGGGAATAAAGCCAAAGTAAGGAGGGAATTGTTACGCAAACTTTGACTTTAATCATCATAGATGCTGACGTCACTACGATGACGTAACTTCCAACGACTACCTTCAACCTTGCTGATGTTTACCGCTAACTTGTCTTAACAATATATGTAATGGAACAAGTCGTTCCTTAAATAAATATATATTTGTTTTTATCTAAAGGGATGTCCTCGTAACTACAACATACGTGAGTACAAAAACAACCAGAAATCCTAAAAAAGAATAACCGTATTTTGCTAAGCCTATATCACGTTTTACCTTGTTTTTGTAATTTATTTTAAGTTTTTAATAAATAATTAAAAACTTGAGGCGTAGCTACACAAGGTATATTAATTGTTTATTTTCGATACATACAGTTAATAATGATTATTATTGAGCTTTAAGGTTGAATGATTTTAAAATTCTAAAATAATAATAATTTTCAAAGATATATATATATATATATCAATTTTGATAAAGCTTAGTTGAAGCTAAGTTCTGAATAATCTGATATTTGAAATGTGTAGAGAGCACGCAGCGTGTCTCGATATTGTAAATACAATGAAAGGGAGGTAAGAAGATGTTTGGCTAAGTGTGAACAAAGAACGCCATCGTGATAAATTCTCACACCACTTTTCAAACTTTGCCCATTACGTAATTAAATAAAAATATTTAAAGTTTAATGATACCAAATTTTAATGTATAGATAAATATTCATTTTTATTTACAAATAAAATTTCGTGCTTTGAAACGTTTGTATTTAGTAACTATTATATATTTTAAAGTTTATTTTATCTCGATGAAAAACTCGGTAAAGCTTTATTTTTGCCTTATTAAAGATATTCATATTAATTTTACTGTGTGTGAGAAATATTCAATAATATGTTATATTAAACTTTAGAATATCTTGGAAAAAAATATTTAAAAATCTAATGCCACTTGTGTCAATTAGATAAGTTTTAGAAAGGTTAAATTCGGGTTTTTTTCAGATAGTTTAAATTATGTTAGTTTAGGCTATGTTAGTTTCAGATCGGCATAATTAGGTTAGTTTAATTAAGAATAAAATAGGTTAGTTTTTCAAATGGGTTAAATTCATTTAGTTTTAGTTATTAGATAGGTTAAATTAGGTTAGTTTCAGATATAGGTTGAATTAGGTTAGTTTAGGTAGGGTTATAGTTTCAGATCTATGAAATTAGGTTAGTTTGAATAAGAATAAATTGTGTTAGATCTAAATGGGTTAAATTAGGTTAGTTTCAGATTGGTTAAATTAGGTTTTATTCAGATAGGTTAATTTAAGTTAGTTTTAGAAAGGTTAAATTAGGTTAATTTTTAGGTAGGTTAAATCAGGTTAGTTTTATGTAAGCTTTGGCTATGTTGTTTAAATTTTTCATTTTCAAACGGAAAAAAAAAAACATTATTTGACTTTAAAATATTCTATTAAATTACGTAATACAAATGTTATTTGTAAATAAAAATAAAAGTGTATTTGTGCATTTGGTGTGAAACCTTTTCACAATGATGCTCTTTGTTTACACTTAAACAAACATCTCTTAATCTCTCTAATGAAAATACGAATTAATAAGTTAAAAATATTAATAATGTTATATATATATTTTTAAAAAGGTAAAAAGATATAGGTTGATTTAAATTACGTTTATAAAATGTATTAATTTATATTAAAAGAATGAAATTTTAAATATTGAAATATATATTTATTTTTAAAATATTATTAAAAAATAATCAAAAATTCACATCTTGTTTTGGCATTTCATTTTCTCCTTATTTTAACTATTTAGCATTTATATTCTTTTGGTATATATATTGTTCTTCATATAGAGAAATATTCTGTTTGCCTTCTTAGACTTCCATCCCCCAAGAAAAAGTCTTTCAAATATATTTTGTATCCCCTATGTAGTATCTGTGCTCACTCTGCTTCATGATTTTGATCCAATATATGTAGCTCTGTGTTTGTAGGATTCCAGATTCCCATCAGCTCTTTTTTGTGTTCTTCTATTCTGTTTTATAATTATCGTTTTATTTCCCTTATGCATAATTTGTTTCAATCTAGACATTCGAGTCTATATACAATATCTTCTATTTTCTTATTATTTAATCTGGGTTCTTTCATTACATAAGAAAATAGACGAAATTGTATATAGAACAGAATATAAAAATTCCAATAAAATATACATAAAGCAATCAAAATGTACTTTATAGCAAAGAATACAATAACATAAAGATGGACTAAAAGGAATTAGGAACCTCACAACCATAGGAGGACATATATCGGATCAAAATTATAAAACTGACACTCAATAGGAAAAGCTATTTACCAAAAGAAAATAAATCACACACACTTATAGCTTTATTAAGACCACCGGTCTTATACACAATCTCCACAGGAAGGAAGCATATATTGAGCTCCTATACCCCAGGCAGCGCAGAGCTCAACAGCCTCCAGGTCCAACGCATGTCCAGTGGCCACATAATCCACCGTGCATAGGTTAGCGTATCACTGAAAGGCTAGTGTGGAATCAGTCGCGTTTTAGTCTTCCCTTTCCTCATCCAAATGGACCAAGACATTCTATTAATCTCCTCCGAACGGCGACTGCGGTCTTTTAGAATTTATATAAACCAAAGAGAAGACCTTTATCAAACATAATTGTATTCATCCAATTATATATTTGTTGGCTATCGAATTGAGACAGGATAAGTCTCCCAAAATCAAATAAATGCTAAATAGATAAGGTGATAAATCAAAATATCAAAAACAAGAAATAAACAACCATTTTAAAAACGTCATTTAAAACAACCTTTATCTTTTTACCTTTTTTATTCATGTGTTTCACATTATTTAATATTTTAAATTTCTTTATTTAAATATAATTTTCATTATAAATTTAAAATATAGACGCATTTTGAAAATATCTCTCGAATCGTTCAAAAACTTGTCTTTAAATTAGTTTTATCAAAATAGATTTTCTTGAAGAGTGCGACAGCGGATCGCTGAGCCGTTGGAATAAAGTTTTTAAAAGGTTTGAGTAAATAAAAATAACGTTTAATTCAATCAAAAGTTTTTTTAGTTAGAGCGGCGTCCCTATGAATTTTGCTAGTTTTCTTCACCACAAATTGTTCCAAAAAGATCATCTATGAATGGCAACAAGTTCGGGTTAGGCGACTGTAAATTCGTTGCATAGGTGATGATACCCTAGGGTGTACTGAGAATTAAACAGTACCATTTGTATGTATTGCTTTCCTCTTTCACATTTTCTAAGAATATATTTTTGCTATCTGAACATCCTTCCCTGCTAAGCCATTGGACCTGGGTTGTAAAGGTTTGGTGAGTATGTAGTAGGGAATCTAGAACTTTATATTGTAAACATATATATAAGTTAATAGTTATAAAACGAAGAGAATTTTTTTTATTAATATGCATGGGCTACAAGCTTTCGGGCTTCACGCCCTTCGACGGGTACAACATATTGGGATAAAATAACGCTATATATTGTATCGATATGTGAGAAATCTGCATACATAACCATATATGAGTTAACAATATCAGATTAAGTTATGGAAATAAGGCTTTTTATAGAAATATTTGACGAAAGTAGGATGTGATGCTAATTAAAAATTAAAAAATTAAAAACTAAAAAAAATTTTTTTTTTTTTTATGACAGATTTAACATAACTAAGACTATTGCAATTTATAGGAGAACATATGATCATCTATGGATGTCAATCAACTTAAACCAATGTGATGTTATATTAAAAATACCAACAACAGTGAGGAACTATGGCATGGCCCGCCATCAGCGCGATCATCGGACAAAGGAAAAAATTTTATATAGGGGTAGGTGTCTGGGTGGGGGGGTGGTTTGTTTGCGGTGGGATTAACAGTAAGATCAGGGAAAGAAGTGAACGGCCTATAGGTTATTACAAATATCTAAATACTGCGATGGTATGTCGATGTGTCTGTTAATGCTATGGTTATTGATGGATAAAATAGCTTCAATGATCAACCTTTGGTGCTTGGTATTGACATTAGAGTACAGGGTGGTAGGGGAGGAAAGGTTGAATGAATGGCCGGTGGTGTTAATATGGTTGAAAATGAGCGACCTGTTGTCTCTGTTGGCAATGCATCTACCGTGTTCGGTCATCCTGATGGCCACGGACCTACCAGTCTCGCCTATGTAAGATGCACTGCAATCGTTACAAGAGACTGAGTAGACCGAGCCACCAGAGGACCGAGCAACGGTAGATCTAGGTAATCTGGTGATAGGGTGTCTGAGGATGGCGCCGATACTATTGCTATTGGTAAAATGGGTGTTAATTCCGTGCGGAAAACTGATCCGTATTGCCGTATCTTGATATACTGGTCATACGTACTACCTCTCATTACCACACCACCGTTTACCACAAGGTTAACAATCCCACATTCTATACAGACTTCAAATCTTCATGTCCCCTATCGCATAAAATAAATACTGTCCGTACTCTTACCAAGAGATTGTTCACCCACTGCTCCCTTCCACTGTTTAGAACCATTGAATTTTCCCTAATCATTAAACAGTTGGCCCGGTCCCAATACCCCCCCCATTTCATACATAAGTATAAATTTGACCCTTCTTCCGTTAGACCTCCTGCAATTACCAGAAACAGTTGTTTACTTCCCTTCTCCACCCAATCAGTCGCCATCTCCCGCATCCTCAGAACGCACGGAATTAACACCCATTTTACCAATAGCAATAGTATCGGCGCCATCCTCAGACACCCTATCACCAGATTACCTAGATCTACCGTTGCTCGGTCCTCTGGTGGCTCGGTCTACTCAGTCTCTTGTAACGATTGCAGTGCATCTTACATAGGCGAGACTGGTAGGTCCGTGGCCATCAGGATGACCGAACACGGTAGATGCATTGCCAACAGAGACAACAGGTCGCTCATTTTCAACCATATTAACACCACCGGCCATTCATTCAACCTTTCCTCCCCTACCACCCTGTACTCTAATGTCAATACCAAGCACCAAAGGTTGATCATTGAAGCTATTTTATCCATCAATAACCATAGCATTAACAGACACATCGACATACCATCGCAGTATTTAGATATTTGTAATAACCTATAGGCCGTTCACTTCTTTCCCTGATCTTACTGTTAATCCCACCGCAAACAAACCACCCCCCCACCCAGACACCTACCCCTATATAAATTTTTTTCCTTTGTCCGATGATCGCGCTGATGGCGGGCCATGCCATAGTTCCTCACTGTTGTTGGTTTTTTTAATATAACATCACATTGGTTTAAGTTGATTGACATCCATAGATGATCATATGTTCTCCTATAAATTGCAATAGTCTTAGTTATGTTAAATCTGTCATAAAAAAAAAAAAATTTTTTAGTTTTTAATTTTTCAATTTTTAATTAGCATCACATCCTACTTTCGTCAAATATTTCTATAAAAAGCCTTATTTCCATAACTTAATCTGATATTGTTAACTCATATATGGTTATGTATGCAGATTTCTCACATATCGATACAATATATAGCGTTATTTTCTCCCAATATGTTGTACCCGTCGAAGGGCGTGAAGCCCGAAAGCTTGTAGCCCATGCATATTAATAAAAAATTTTCTCTTCGTTTTATAACTATTTACAATTCTATAAGAGAAATTTTCATGATTCATGTTATATATATAAGTTATTGCATGATATTCTAATTAATTCAAATACTTTCTTGTTTTATATTAATATTTAGAGAAATTTATTCTCTGCATATCATTGCTGAATTTATCATTTATATTTGTATCCATTATCACAGATTTGCGGATTAAAATAATAAAACGCCCCGCAAAACTATTTTTTATTTTGTATAAAAGAGAGTTGCGGCGTCTTATGCCTTTAGTTCTGCCTATAGTTTACGTTTTAAAAGAATAGTTAAAATATTTTAGAGTTAATTATTTGAATGTGTAAAATATATAAAATAAGTGAAATTTGAAGCTGTTAAATAGATAAATATGTTTATTTGAAATATTAAGAATGCCGGAAGAATTACTTAAGGTTTAGCAACGCACAGTGTTATCCCAGGATATAATGCGGATGAGACAAATTCTCTCGCAATCGGGACATCAGAGATTAAGATGATTATTAAAGTTCCTAGATAGCAAGGTTGTGAAGAGCAGCTTGCTCACGTGAGAACAAGTTTTGAAGAGCCTGAACGGTCTAAAGGTACAAAGCATTATACAACAAAGCTACATATGACGGAAATTAATGCAAATAAGATTCATAACCATAAAATGTGTATATGGTTCCACGGAGGCCTTCGGATACAGTACTGTCCAAGATGGTTATTAATGCTAATTCGAAAAAGAAAGGAAGAGCTAGCACTATAAAGTACGCTTCTTCTGTCTCAGAACGATACACTATGAACATCGATGTGATAGGAAACTCCGATTTACTTTATGTAAAGAACGACAGCTTGCTGCACCTCGGGGAGAACGTGTCCAGCGCGAGACCATGGACAGTAACAACAGTGAGAAACCCTCCCCTGAACCAGAGATACCGGAGGTGTCATTCTCGAGATTAATTGCTAAGAAGGCCGTGAGGAAAGATCGGCCTCGAAACAGACCGTGAAACACGACTGAAAGAGTTGTGGTTCGGCTATTGTTGGTTCAGGGTTCGGAGTCTTCAATACTGCATAGAGATGTGCTCTAATTCTTGATTGTTCCAATTTCTGAAGTAAATGTCCAAATATATGGTATGGTAAAGAGCTGGCCCACTTTGCCATTTAGTTGCCTCGTGACCAAGAATGGAAGTTGCCGATACAGGATTTAGTAGTAAAAATATGACAGTATTATTGCATTGTCGGAACCTCTGTTTGCCTTTGGGCCGCCGAAAAAACGAAGAGCATTCAACCTGCTAATCCATAATTTATTGATACAAAACACACGTGGAGTAAACCTGATGTGGAAGTAATTAATCTTTTTTCCTTCAGTTTTACATATATTATCCAACCTAACCTGGTGTTTTACGCACATAATTGCGTCTTCTCGAGTCTATGGATATTGGGCAGCAGCAACATTCCATAAACGTCTGACTCCACTGTTAACAAATTGTAGATCAGCTAGCTGGATGTTCTTCATTTTCTCGATCATCGGCAAACATAAGTACCCACATGCCAATAATCCTGTCACATATTTTACTACTAAAGCCTGTAGAAGCAACTTCTATTTTTTTAAATCAGTAACTCAATGACTAAGTGGGCCAGAATCTTTACTTCTACTCATTTTCAGATTTTATACCATATATTTGGGCTTCTACTTTAAAGATAGGGATATTTTAGAATCTTTATGTAGAAATGAAGATTCCGAACCCTGAAACAACAATGGTCGAACCACAACGCTTTCACTCATGAGGTTCATGATCTGCACCAAGGTCGTGGCCAAAAGAGCTTTCGGTACGGCCTTTTTAGCATGTAATACCACGAATGAGATCTCCGATATCTCTAGTTAAGGAGAGGTTTCCTCACTGTTGTTACTGTCCATCTCCCTAGCCTCGTGCTGGACATGTTCCACCTTCTCCTCGAGGTGTAGCAAGCTTCTGTTAATCGCATGCAGTACATCGGAGTTTCCCTCACATCGATGTTCATAGTGTCCCTTTCTCAGGCAGAAGAAGCGGGTTTTACATCGAGCTAGCTCTTCCTTTCTTTTTCGAATAGGCATTGATTGCCATCTTGGACAGTAATGTATCCAATGGCCTCCGTGACACACTATACACATTTTAGGGTTATGAATCTTATTCTCCTTAATTTCTGTCACATGCCTTGTTACAAAAGGCTTTTTACCTCTAGACCGCACGAGCTCACAAAAAATTGTTTCGCGTAAGCAAGACGCTTTTCACTTTTAACCACGCGTTCTATGAATTTTAATAAAGATCCTAAATTGCTGATATACTGACTGCGAAGATTCTGTCTCATTCGCAATAGATCCTGAGAAAGAACTACGTCGCCATATCTTAAGTACTCCTTCCGGTATGCTGGATTCCACAAGTGGATACAAGAATGCGGCAATAACGCTCTGTACTCGCCTCCAACGATTACAGATGGAATTCGCTCTTATCGTACAGTTCTTCCAGAAACAGCGTCTTTCTTGTGGCGTTGTATATTACAAGATTTCATAATTCAAAGGACATATAGGCGACCGCGCCCAGGTTCAACCCAGCAGTGTCAGCGGAGGTGTGATATGGTGTGTCCATCTTCGCAGGCCGCTTCTGGCTCTCTTTCCTTGCCTCGGTGTTAGGCATCCAGGTTTGTGTCATGGCCTCCACCTCTGTCCCGAGGGCTGTCTCCGACCCGCTCGGTGCTCACATCTAGCCCTGCCTCTGCTTCTTGCTGTCCGCGTGCGGGAAAAACCTCACCACTTTTCCCCAAGTCTACGACTGCCAGTTTATTCACACGTCGGTTTACTCGGGGTTACAACATATAAATAGGTGAATAATAAGCAAATATAAATGATGAGTTCAGCAATAATATGTAAAGGATAGAATTCATTTTAAAAATGTTACAAAACTAACAAAATATTTTAATTAGAAAATAATGTATTTATTATATATACCGGGTGATCCAAAAGTCCCGCACAACTTTAAAAATTAATAACTCCGCGAATATTTGCATTAGAGCAATGCGGTAAATACCATTGGGTTCAGGATGCAATCGGATTTTTTTATGGCAAATAATGAAAAATTCGAAATTGATTTTAGTTACAACTTTATTCGCTAGATGGCGCTCTACCAGAATCAGCGACTCAGCGGCCAAATTGTTTGATAAATTGAAAAATATAAATGAACGACACGTATTTTTCCTTTTTGAATACCAGAGAAGAACCCTGATAATATCAAATGATAAATTAATAAAACACCATTTCGCCAAAAGTTAGAAGAAATGGTTACAGATTTTTAAATACAATCTGAGATATGTAAAATAGGTAAATGCAAATTAAAACATGCAGCAAAAAATATCTATATTTTAGATGGGGTTTTATGAAATAGATTAAATGTTTGAAAAACACTGCTGATATCAATACACGATTTTTGAAATGTTAAGATAGTAACAAAAATTAAAATTGCACTACTAATAGGATTTCGTGCTATAAGGAATGTGTAGTTTCTTGACTAATTGGCGACACTTGACTATTTAACTGGATATTTGTCATGATCCAAAAATGAAATATAGAGGGGAGTGACAAAATATATTTGTCGTACTTTATTCCAAATATCCTATGGGTTTGTCATGTTATCATTGTTTATTATACTGTACATAATTTTGAAAATGTATCCCCTCAAAAAAAAAAATCATTTTTAAATCGACCTTTTGCGTTGAAAAACGTGGTAGTGAAATCATTTTGTATTAATTTTTGAGCAAAATATCTAAAGTTGGTGGGGGGGGGGGGGGGATAAAGAGAATAATCCTTATGCTATTTATTCTAATGAGCAAAAAGCGATAAACTAAACATAAGGGGTAAAATTGTGTATACCAGTGTTATTCGAGAAGTTAAACACTTTGGCCTGCACGACATAATATAAGATGGGGGCAAATGACAAACAAAAATATTACTGTTCACAGAAAAAAAAGAGTCAATATGTGAGTACAGCATTTATTATTCCCCTAAACCAAAACAAAGAGCTGCAAAATATAACACATGAGGTAACTGCCTTCTCTCTTGTATTAGGTCACAATCCTTGCTCAATGTGGCGCCCTTCATTCTCAAACACCGCCTGCAGACGTAGATGACAGAATGGTCACAATTAAATAGTTGAAATTTATAAAACGTGCCATCTGATAGAAGCCTTCAACATGGCCAATGTGGTAGGCCGGGATCGATAAAAATGCGACTTAATGTACCCCCATAACCGATATTGTAAGGCGTCAAGTCTGGTGATATTGGAGGCCACTGGTATATAAAGGGGCGACTTATCAACGAATTTCACCGAACGTGTCCTTCAGCAATTGTTTGGAACTGCGGGAGATATGAGGAGGTCCTCCATCTTGCATGAATGTTATTTCGCTTAGTGCTTGTCTGTCCTGCAATATGGGAATAACCTTTTCTATCAAAAGTTGAACATTACGTTCACCAGTTACAAAAACGGTTTTAAAATTTCTTCCATTGATTTTTTCAAAGAAAATTGGCCCAATAATAAAAGAAGAAGTGAACCTAAAAAAACTGTAGTGGTATTTCTGTAAAAATCCTAGGGTTTTCTGTTGCCAAAAAGAGGCAGTTTTGATTGTTGAATTCTCCCTTTAGATAAAAGTGAGCATCAACTGTTCTTAGAACATTTGACAGCCAGTTTTCATCAATATCAATTTACCGGAAAAACCATGCAGCGAATTCTTGACGCTTCTCAAAATCGTTGACTTTCAACTCGTGAAAACATTGAATTTTGTTAGGGTTTTTTTATATAAAAATTCTAAATGTGTGTTCAATTCCAACTGTTCCATACGAAATCCCCGTTTGTCGAGAAACTTGTCTAGCATCTACTTCTCCATACGCGGATAACGTTTCAATAGCTTGAGCATTCTGCAAAACCGTAACAGCCACTGATTGCATGTCGATGGTCTATACTCCGAGGTTTTGCTTCCTGAGATCCAGTTTCCTCAAAACTTTTAATCAATCGCTTTAGAGAGTAGCAACTCATTGGTACTTTACCGCTTCGAATATCTTTAAAAGAACGAAACGCTCGTAAAGCTTCAGTGGCAGATTCTGAATCACAATTTTAAAAATTCACCAAGAGTGCTTTATCCTGTAGTGACGGCATTCCAGGGGGGAGGGGAGAAGTCCGACCACACCTCCTTGCGATCCCCCCTGGACCCTTGGAATATTTGACCAAATTCTGGTTCGTTTTCAAGATGACTAACGTTGCAACGGCACCCATTTTCAAATGAAGAGCAAAACTGATATCTCTAGTAAAGCTACCGCGTTCGGGGTAACCGCCGCGTCAGGAGCTGCAGCTCTAGCTCATCATGAGAAATCTACTACTGGACACAATTCAATCTACTACAACTCAATATAAATGGTACCCAGAGGAAAATAAAGAGCTGACTTGTCTTCTCTGTGACAACAATGTACATATTACTTGTCCTCAGGAGACAAAATTAAATCAGAATCTGAGATTCAATATCAAAGATTATACAACACTACGAAAGGACATACCGGGAAAATTCGGAGGAGGACTTGCCGT
Organism: Cordylochernes scorpioides; assembly: GCA_030710605.1. Classification (NCBI taxonomy): domain Eukaryota; kingdom Metazoa; phylum Arthropoda; class Arachnida; order Pseudoscorpiones; family Chernetidae; genus Cordylochernes; species Cordylochernes scorpioides. Next base: position 45,928,374 of record CP092874.1, read on the forward strand.
TTTAATTAAAACTCTAGAAATCAAATTTAAGGAAATCGCCTATAATCAGAGTAAGCCTAGAGAAAGCACGACAGAAGGTCAGGCAATAGAAATCTATCTTACAGATAAAACAATTTCAATCATAAATGTTTATCACCACGATAATACTAGCATCAATACAGGCCTGATAGAGACATTAAGTGAAGCGTCTTCGGATATCGCAATCATACTTGGTGATTTTAACGCCGAAAGACTAACTTGGGGATCACCTGTCCAGGATAACAAATGTCAGCAGGTTGAGGACACGCTAATCGACCTCGACCTTACACCGTTATATAACGAAAAGAACACCTATCTATCCAAGTCCACAGGCACAGAATCCGCAATAGACATCACAGCGATAAATTACAACATCGCACCCACAACACAATGGAAAATTCTGAAAAGTGCAATCAGTGACCACCGACCAATTTTAACAACCCTAAAATTCAAAATAGAGAATTTCCAACAGAATAAAATAACACTGGAAAAAATTCACAGAAAATCTTGAAGAACTGTGCAACGAAGAATTAAATCGCAAAACGATTGACAAAAAATTGGAAAAATTCTCTTCGAACATATCCAAAGCTGCAAAAGTATAGATACCTAGAGGTAGACGTAAAGACCTGTGAATACTTTACTGGAAAGACCACAATATCGAGGCAATGATTGCAGAGAAAGACAATATCAATGAACTTCTTAAAACAAATAAAACAGAAAAAATCATAAAGGAACTCACTGAAATTAGTCACAAAATAGAACAAGAAATTTGGATATTAAACAAGAAAATTGTGCAGAATTCTGAGAGAAGAATGGATACAAAAAAGGAAAGCCATCACTGGAATATAATTAGTGTTATAAAACAATCAAAACCAACACTAATCCTCCAATACTCTAACCGATATTAATAGCGAGAACGAACAAACAGATGGCTGAAATAATTGCTGAATATCTTTCAAGCACTTCAGACTCAGCTATATGAATGAAGGCAGGACTCTAAAAAATAGTGTAAACAGGTTAGTTAAACAAGCAAGAAATTACCATCAACAAGATATTTACTCGAGAGACTTCACACTGAATGAGCTAAACTCATCAATAGGAAAGTTGAATACAAGATGTCACCTGGAGATGCTCTAATATTTGGTCAAATAATTAAACACTTTGGAGACAAAGCTAAAAATCAACTCCTACGAATACTGAAGATTTCATGGCAAACTGGTAAACTACCAAAGAATTGGAAGATATCAATTATAGTGCCAATACTGGAACCAAACAAAGATGCCAAGGAATGCAAGAACTATCGGCCAATTGCTCTTACCAGCATACTTTGTAAAATAACAGAATTAATTATTCACTGTAGGCTCATAGTCTGGCTCACTAACAAAAATAAAATAAGCTTCTACCAAACTGCCTAAAGTTCCAGACACTGTACAACTTATAAACTGTTCTACTTCTGTCAATCAATAATAGATTTCTAGGGAAAACCGCCAAAGAAGACAACGGCCGTATTCCTGGATATGAACTCAGCTTTTGATCGAGTGTATAGGGAGAAATTACTTGAAAGGCTGCACAACATCGTAGTAAAAGGAAAAATTTTAATCTGTATCGCAGACTTCTTAAGGGGAAGAAGGATAAAGGTTCGGGTCAATGGAGCATTTTCCAAGGACCGAAGAACATGGGCTGGTGTACCTCAGGGATCTGTGCTCAGTCCTCTACTCTTCTCGCTATATGTTAACTGTTGTTTATGTAAATAGATGAATATCATTTGTATTATTTAAAGCCTCATTATGTAAAAATATATGTATATATAATTTGGACATTTCTTGTTGGCCATGGTCAAGTTTGAGCTCTTGTACATCTAATTACGACACAAAAAAAGTGGCGATGAGGATGCGCGATCTACAGAGCCAGTAAAAAGCTGAGGAAAACGGCGTCTATTCAAGTATAACAACTACATATTTTAAACTATCTGGATCAAGAAAACAAAGGAGTGGAAAATATCAGCATGACAAGTTCAAAGTTAATAGTACCTTTTAGATGCTATAGCCCAGTGGAGGACACTTCGATCTTTGTGTACAAAAATTTGAGGCTTTCTTTTTGGCATCTGAAGGAGGAGATTAAAGTGCTGATTTTTGCCTCGCTACCAGATTCAGAAACTTTGAAGCAGGGAAACCACATTTTTTTTCTGGTCTATTTGAAGATCAACCCTATGATACTATCATTCAAAGAATTAAGCTGCATTTGGATGCAAAGAAGAAAGTGATACCACAGCGATGCAGATTTTTAAAGAGAATTCAACAGGAAGGAGAATCAATTTCGGAATATCTTAGAGAATTGGAACCTTTAGCAATAAATTGTAATAATATACGAGACCGTTTTGTGGCTGGAATCAAGTTGGAAAGCCTGCAAAATAAGCTACTACAAGAAAACGACGATGTCACCCTGGATAAAGTTTTGCAGTGGCGATCTCGTTCGAACTGGCGCAGATAAATACAAGAGAATTACAAGATAAATTAGTGGCCAAGATATCCCCTGTGAATGGAAAAGATAAAAAGGGTGAGTACAATAATACTATGGTGCAGCATAGGCCTTTCAGGCAAAGGGGAGAAATAATGTGTTATAGATGTTGTGAAAGACATTCACACGTGGCCTCTGTTTGCCCTCATAGAACAAAGATTTGTTTTAAAATGTAAAAAACTGGGTCATTTAAGTAGGGTCTTAAAAGCTAGTAAAAAATGTGGAGATCTAAATTTGTACAAAAGGACTCTATATATTCTGTACAGGGCGAAACTGATGCCACAATAAATTTAACAGTAGATGAATATTCTTTGTGCTTTACAATAGATTCAGAAAGTCCAGTTACGTTAATACCTAAAGATATTTATAAGATTTATTGGCAAGTTAAAAAATTATTTCCAACAAATTTAAGATTAAAATCCTTTTGTGGTAAATCAATAGAGATTATTGGGCGAAGAAATGTTTTTGTAAAAGAAGCCAACCAATATTTACGATTAATAGTTTTAAATGAAAAATTCAGGTGATTTTTTTTTTGTTAGAAAGAGAATGACTTAAACAGTTAAAACTTGATTATTTTAGATAGTTTAGCATTAAAAATTTAAATAATGAATCTAATAGAAATAGTTTGATTGATAGATATGCAGATTTGTTTAACAAATATTTGGGCTGTCTAAAGGATGTTAAAATACATTTCAATTTAAGAAAGGATGTGACTCCTGTGTTTTGTAAAGCCAGAAGTTTACCTTTCTCTCTAAAAATCAAAGTAGAGAATGAAATTGATCGTTTAGTGAATTCTTGCATTTTATAACCTATAGTTCATGCAAATTGGGCCGCTCCAATAGTACCAGTATTAAAAAAGGATGGTAGTGTAAGGATATGTGGTGACTTTAGATGTTCAGCTAATAAAGCAATAGAATTAGATAGGTATCCCCTTCCATCGATCGATGAGATATTTTTAAAATTATCTAGAAGCACCGTATTTTCGACTCTAGACCTATCACAGGCTTACTTACAAGTAATGTTAGCGGAGAAGCCAAAGCTGTTGTTGATATGAACACAACAAAGAGGTTGTTTTCTTATAAAAGACTACCATATGACGTAGCGGTAGCACCGAATAAATTTAAGAGGATTATGGAAGGTCTATTTGCTGATTTGCCAGGTGTGGCCTGCTACATAGATGATATTTTAGTTGCAGGAAAAAACTTTGAAGATCATGAACAAAAGTTGGGTCTAGTGTTTAGATGATTGCTAGAAAAAGGTTTGAAGTTAAACAGATATAAATGTGAATTTGAAAAGAAATCGGTGGAATATTGCGCTATTCTATCAACTTTTGAAAAAAAATTAAAGATGGAATTGGACGAAAGAATATCGAATGTTATTTAAAAAATGTAAATCATTATTAATGGACTATGGACTAGGCGTAATTCTGAATCATAGAAATGATAGAAAGAGGAAGAATACCCTATAGCCTTTGCTTCTAGAACATTAACTGAAGCGGAAAAACGTTCCTCTCAACTAGAAATGAAAGCGTTGAGCATAACTTTTGGCGTTGAGAAATTCAGACAATACTTACTGGGACGAAATTTTTATTGGTCACAGACAACCGACCCTTAATTCATATATTTTCACCTCATAAACCAATTCCCATATGTGCATCATCCAGAATTAAAAGATAGTCCTTAAAATTAGCTGCATTTAATTGTACTGTAGAATTTCGAAAACTAGTGATAATTCCAATGTTGACGCATTGTCACATCTTCCTTTAGAATCGAGTGTCAGGGAGTCTCTTGATGAAGACCAGGTACTTCTTCTCAGGAAGGTGGCATATGAGACGCCCCGAGATAAAATACTGTCTATAGTATTAAGGAATGTTATAGAAGGCAACTGTGTGGAAATTCACAAGGGTACCGAGAGAAAACCCACTAGCTCTTCAATATAAGATCAATGAGGAATTAAGTTTGGAGTTTGGTTGTCTTCAATGGCGTGAAAGAGTGGTAATTCCCCAAAAATTAAGATCTTTAATTTTAAATGACTTGCATGAAATACACATGGGGATTGTTAAAATGAAGATGATTGCCAGACGGTATTTTCTGGTGGCCAGGCATAGACAGTAACATCGAGGAGTTAACTAGAGAATGTAGAGTATGCCAAGAATCGGCAAGCATGCCCCCGGCTACCATCTCGGAATGGACTTGGCCCGAAAAACCGTGGCATCGACTTCATCTTGATCTAGCAGGCCCGTTCATGGGAAGAATGTTTTTGGTTCTCGTGGACGCATACTCAAAGTGGATAGAAATTTTTATCATCAAAGATATTACCAGCAAAACGATTATAAATCATCTTAGAGAAATTTTGCCAGATTTGGATTGCCCTAATTTTTGGTTACATATAACGGAAACATTTGTCTCCGGTGAATTCGAGCAATTTTCCAAAATGACTGGTATACGGCACACTAAGACCAGTCCGTATAATCCTATTACAAATGGTTTAGCTGAGAGATATGTAATAGAGTATAAAAACCTTTTGAGAAAGAATAATGGGAAGGATGATTCAGAGACGAATCTACAAAGATTCCTATTTGCTCATAGAGCATTCCCTCAAACTGTAATAAAAGAATTCCCCCGCGGAACTGCTAATTAAGAGAAGTTTAAGATCAAGATTCTCGAATTTAATACCAAGATGGGAAATCCGCGAGAGGTATTTCATGGGGCCGTAAGAAGGCAGGAGCAGTTTAGTACAGGTTGCGAGGTTTATTTCCGAAACTATGCAACTGGACCTAAACGGTAAAAAAGGTACCATTTTGAAATTATTGAGATACCGTCACTACCTTATAAGTTGCGAGGGCGTCGTGTATAAGAGACATATCAATCAATTGCGACCTGTGAGAAAGAAACAAGTGGAGACAAGAAATTTGATACTTCCTCGAACATCAGGAGAGAAGCCTGTAGGTGGAGGTCAGATATATAGTGAAGAGGAGGTTCCAGAGGTTACATCAGGAAACAAGGAGGAGGCTGCTTCTGTGCACGTACCCTCTTGCACTCCTAGACCAGGGCCTGCTGCTCTGCACGTGTCCTCTTGCACTCCTAAACCGGAGCCTGCCGCTGTGCAAGTGCCCGTCCGCAGTCCTAGACCTCAGAGAGCCAGGAAACCCCCAGACCGACTGGAGTATTATTAAGGGGGGAGATGTGTTGTGTATGTAAATAGATGAAGATTATTTGCATTCTTTAAAGTCTCATTATGTAAGAATATATGTGTATATAAATTTGACATATTTTGTTGGCCAAACGAAAAGAATAAGAGCTAAATAAAGAGTCATGGTTAAGTTTGAGTTGTTGTACATCTAATTACGACACAACCTTAACAACATTCATCCTCACTGTAGACACAAAGGTTGCCTGTTATCCAGATTATATAGCCATATGGAACACAAGTAGCATAATAGAAATATCAGAAAAATACTGAGCACATCAATGAGAGGACTGGAGAAGTGGGCAATGAAACTCAAAATGACAATAAACCCACTAAACAAAAACCTATAGGTCTTCATAACTGACAGGAAAAAACGCATGACTTTAACTCCAAAATAAGCATAAACAACCATTTAATTGATAAAATTAGATCTCCAAATTACCTAGGTGTGATACTTGATGAGGAATTGCGATTTACAGAACACATAATTAGCACCTCAAATAGAGCTACCAGAAACCTAAACATTCTGAAAAGGCTATGTGGAACAAATTGGGGAGCAAACTCAAAATTCTCAGAACAACATATATCACCTTAATAAGGCCACCTGTTTGGGCTCCCTCAAGTTCATCACTAAAAAGAAGACTAGACAGTGTTCAAGCAAAAGCGGCAAAATTAATCACTGGTTCTGTTTTAAATACCAACAATTAGAAAATTCAGAGAGAATGTGGTCTAGACCTACTTGAAAGCAGAAGACAATTAAAAACAATAAAATTCACCAATAGCTTAAAAACTAAAGAAACCGAACACATATCCCATAGAAACTGTTATTTTGTAGTTTATTTAACACATAAATATACTACAAATTAAGATAATATCTTATTTTATTATCTTTAAAAGGAAAAAAAACATATTATAATTAGAGAATTATTTACAACACACTAAAAGGTAAACATTAGGGCTAATACATTCCTTTGTTCTGTACTGCCAGGGTTGCTGAAACACATTTATTTTAACAGAAACTATTTAAACCTGACACAAAAAGAAAGGATCAAAAGATCTTCATCACTTCAGTACGACAACAATATTAGAAAGATCATAAATATGAAACATAATAAATTTCAAATTCGAGAATAACCAATATTTCCTACCCCATTGCCATCAAATGAATCATCAATCTTAACCTGAATGAACCCTGCAATAAAAAAAAGAGAACAAAAACATACTTAAAAAGAAAGGACTTGACACAATTGGTTTATGCGATCAGATAAATTATTTAACAGCATATACAGATGGATCATCAGACCTTACCATAAGTAATGGAGGGGCTGGAATTAACATAATACTGCAAGATGGAACATACATCAAAATCAAAGAAGGAGCAAGAAAGATTTCACTTGTGAACTGACAGCTATCTGGAAAGCTCTTGATATATGCCTTAACCAACCATCCCTGCATCAAGCAGAAGGAATTATAACATACCGTACAACGACTTCATATCCGATCTAGAAGCAATTCAGAAGGGCAATACTATAATCACACAGAAAATACACTCGTTACTTACTCAACTGATATCATTGGAGAATAACTGGAGAACAGCTACCTCCCAAGAATACCTGTGCCAAATCATTACGAATATCACCAGCTCACGGACCGAGCAGATCCAGGCCCTCATTGCCGAGGTAGAGACCCTCTCTGGCACCCTCGCGTCCTTTAAGGAACTGGACGAAATCATGCCACAGACTGCCTGCCAAAGCTCCCAGACTGACCCCACCAAGCCTGCCACTCCTCCTCCTCCTGACAAGCCTGCCTCCACCCTGCCTGCTCCTGTTGCAACCAAGAGGAAGCAGCCTGAGGCTCTCAACCCGCCCGCAAAAAGACCCAACCTAAAAGGTCCAACCAAACTTGCGTCATCCCGCGCATCCAAGCCTGCGGCCGCCCAAGTGGTCCTCCATGGGGAAAAATCGGCGGCCCACACAGTGGTCGTCTCTGACGACCCACAGGCTGAACCCAGGGACATTTACAAGGCTGTCCGCGCTGCCCACACCCTACCCCAAGGTGTTTGGGCCTCTCTGCGCACCAAGGGGAAGCTGGTCCTCCATTCCAGCAATCCCAACATCATCCCTGTGGTGACTACCTCCCTGGCCAGCAAGCTAACGGGAATGAAGGTCCGCCAGCAGAAGGACATCCTGCCAAGAATCTGCCTCTTCAGAGTGGATGAGGAGACCTCCAATTCCACAATCGAGGAGACCTTCCTGGCAACCGCCGCTGTCAGCCAGCTCCCCGGGAACAAAGTGGTGCGCGTGGCGCACCGTTCTGCACTCAGAAACGGGACCTGCACCGCCTTCATCGAGGTGGACCTCAAGACCTTTGGAGCCCTGGGCAACCGCGGAAGAATCGTGGTTGACGGTGTGATCCTCAACTTCGAGGCGTCCATCCGCGCCCGCGTCTGCTTCCGCTGTTGTGGCTTCGGCCACAACTCCACCCACTGTTCCAGAGCTCCCAAGTGCCATGAAGGCCGCTCCTGCCCAACCAGAGCTGACCAGCACACTTCAAAATGTGCCAACTGCTGCCAAAAAGGCCTCTCAGACAACCACGAGGCGAGAGCCTCAATCTGCCCCATCCTGAAGTCTAAGGCCCGCACGTTTTAGGCTTCAAAAACCCTACGCCTCCAACTCCTCCCGCCACCTTCTACTGGTTACTGGACCCCCGCCTCGCTTCTCCCAGGCGCTGTTCCCCTGCTTTCCCAACGTTTCCACTTCCCTGCGAGTCTTCTCCTGCCGCTACATCCTCCTATTCCTTGCCTCCTCACATCGCGCATGGGCTCAAAAATCATTACTTTTGGTTAGTAGCCCGTTAAACCACATATAAACGTTGAGGTACAGCTTGCACCACGCTGATGAGGGCCAACAGCCCGAAACGCGTCCGTGGTTAGCTTTTCTTGATTAATCAAGAATGGGTATTTGGCCAATTCTGGAATACTTAAAAATCAACGAGAATAGTTGATATTTATTCCGATAGATGGCGCCAGCCATCAGCAACTTTCAGTTGCACGATAAGGAGATGCCTTTTTCTTAATTTATGCACCTTATCCCAGTACAATGTTACATTTGTGCTATTTTTTCATATCTTAGATTGTATTCAAAAATCGTTAACCATTTCTTCTAACTTTTGGCGAAATGGTGTTTTATTAATTTATCATTTGATATTATTAGGGTTCTTTCCTGGTATTCAAAAAGGAAAAATACGTGTCCTTCAGTTATATTTTGCAATTTATCACACAATTTGGCCGCTGAATCGCTGATTCTAGTAGAGCGCCATCTAGCGAATAAAGTTGTAACTAAAATCAATTTCGAATTTTTCATTATTTGCCATAAAAATCCCGTTCCATTCTGAACACAATGGTGTTTACCGCATTGCTCTAGCGCAAATATTCGCGGAGTTATTAATTTTTAAAGTTGTGCGGGACTTTTGGATCACCCTGTATTTATAAATTTATACTTTATACATTAATAAGCGTTCACTTTGGAGCTAAGAACGAAGACCTATACAAGAACCCCAAAACTATAGTAGAAACAATTATTGCTTTCAACCTTCATGACCTGGTGTAATCTTACCCATGAGATAAAAAAAACTTTCACTACAGATCATTCAGCAGAGATTTGTCTTTTTTCGTAACTGTATTGAAATAAACGGAACAAGCATTTGTTGAAGCGAGGCCAAACTGATGAAACCTTTGGATAGGGTTCAGCCTTTTCACGAACACTGCTTTTTTTATTAAATACTAGCTGAATGACCCAGGCAACGCCCGGGTTTTACCCGATTAAATGTTTTTATTCAAATACTATTCATTACAATTATAAATTGGCGGCGTGGATGTCACTCTTGTGAAACGTCCCGCTCCAAACTGTGTCGGAGAAGCGATATTTTTATAGAGAGATGATATGGCTTAGTGTCTTCTGCTCGAATGAATTTTTTTCTGTTTGAAATTTGTTCCTGCATACTAAAATGAAATGGCTTCACCCGTGGTGTATGCTTTTTATATATTTTCAGATTTAATTTTGTATCTGATAATCAAACATGATACAGCAATATTGTCATCATCATTTTCTGACTAAAAACAACTATTTTTGCCCAGAACCTATCAATTTCAATTTTTCTTGGCTAAAAATGCGACAAATATCTCTTTCAACATTTCTATTCAAAAATGGCAACAGTTTTATACCGAACTTCTCGCGACTTCGCCACCAGTCAAGTACGATTTGTCCATAAGAGTTATACTGATGCCAGACGACGAGTTAATGGCCGAAATATCCCTGTCGGAGATAACTGGAGAAATCGCTCACTTGAAGCGCAATAAGGCTTGTGGATTCGATAATATTCCTAATGAAGCTATAAAAGCCTTGCCCCCAGCTTATTTGACTGCTTTAAAAGATATTTACAATAGAGTTCTAAAAACTGGTCAATTCCCAACAACCTGGTGCAAAACAATTATACATCCCATCTTTAAAAATGGTGATGCCGACAATCCTCACAATTTTCGGGGAATAGCACTTCTAAGCAACCTCGCTAAGCTTTTCTCATCAATATTGAAAATACGGCTAAGCAACTGGACCGAAAATAGAGCAATTATACCGGAAAATCAAGCGGGTTTCAGAAAAGAACATTCATGCCAGGATCATATTTTTACTTTAGTCTCACTAATCCAATTAACACTTAGACGTAAAAGACGAAAGTTCTACGCTTTCTTTATTGATCTTAAAAAGGCTTTTGATACGGTGCCTCAAGCTCTCCTATGGAAAAAAAATGTTAGACATCGGATTGAATTTCCGATTTATAAATCTAATTAAGAATTACTACGAAAACATGACAGCTGCGGTGAGAAGGAACAATTCATTCACTGAATTTATTAAAATAAAATCCGGAGTGTTACAGGGTGAACCACTATCTCCTTACTTATTCATACTTTTTATTAACGACCTGATTAGTACTTTTGACTGCTCGGATATACCTGGTATTTATCTGCCAAAGCATGGTAATATCCATTTGTTACTATATGCAGATGATATTGTACTGATAGGCGAATCTAAGAACAATTTGCAGTTAAAAATTAATATGATACGAAAATATTTTGAGGAAAATATGCTAACGCTGAACGAAAACAAATAAAAAATAATGGTATTTCGCAATGATGGGAAGCGCTCAAAATCCGATAATTGGTATTGGGGACAACAAACACTGAATGTCACGGAAAGATACATGTATCTAGGATATCCACTTACCTCAACAAACTCTTTTAAGCAAGCCGCATTATACTATAAGGGTAAAGCTCTCGCGGCCAGTTGTGCGGTATGGCCTATTCTGACTAGGTCGAAGATGAACTCTCTTAAATCCTCTATGAAACTTCTTGACGCGATGGTTTTATCAACCCTGCTATACGCGGCACCTGTTTGGGCAAATGAGCATACATTAATTGTTGATCAAATTCAGGACTCATTTATGCGAAGATATCTAAATCTACCAAGATACACCCCCGGATACACGCTCAGGATAGAATTGGGAAGAGTGTCACTCAGCGTTACAGTCTTGAAACTTACCATAAAGTTTTGGTTGAGAATGCTGGGAATGGGTGAAACTAGACTGCCGCTGCTCTGCTTGTCACAGCTGTGGGAAATCTCAAACGCAACGAAAAAATATATAGGTTTCACGGGAAGTATAGTTAATATTTTAAACAACGCCGGATTTCAATGGCTGAATTGCTGCACAGACTATAGAACATTACAAAGAGAAATTCCCTACATAATCAGGACTGCAATAGACCAGTCTCTGCAAAAGGATCACACAAGAATAATAAATTCAAGACTTTACCCCCACTATAAAAACATCTGCTCAACTCAGTTACCGGAACACTATCTGTCCAGCGATTTCCCGCTCCGGGTCAAACGGTGTATTGCCGGACTGAGAACCCTCTCGGTGCTCTTTGCTGATGATCGCCCCAGAATATTTAAAACAGATGGATGGACATGCGAGATTTGCGGGACAAGAATGGAGCCGGGGCTACATCACCATATACTCTCATGTATGGGGCTGAAAGACGAACGAGAAGTGCTCCTCAGTGAAATAGGCCTTGAGGGACTCTCTTTGGAGCTCCTGTTGAATGAGGTGGTGAGAAACAGAGCTTGAACTTTTGCGTTGTTCAAATTCTGGAAGACGGCTGAAGAGAAGAGGAGGCTATATACATAATCTAATTGATGTAAATAATTATATGCAAATAATCTATGTCAGGATTAGAATGACGAATCCTGTATGGGACTTTGATTCCAGTAAAAGGCTTGTTGCTGCTGTTGTATATAGTCACAGTGTAGAAAATACTATACTATACCTACTACATATAGGTTTATCTCTGTATTCTTAGTTCTCTTCTCTTCAATTACTCTGTAAACTGGCGAATCCTATATAGGACGAGAGGTCCTCAATAAAGGCTTTTTGTTGTTGTAAATATCTCTTTCAGATTTTTCTCTATCTCTTGTTAAAACACGTTTTACCTGTACATTAGGTCAGCTGATATTATCTCCCACCTTCACCGCTAGAGGCGCTGCTAGCGAGCGAAAGGGCAAATTTGCAACACAATTTGCAAATAACTCGACGAATATTTGGGATAGGGATTGGAAAATTTTCACTATAAGTTTTTCCAGATTCTACTCTATATACTGTTAAAACTTCAGTCAGATTAGTTACGTATTGTGGACGTGTATAGCCGACAAACTTATAAACATACATATATACATACATACACTGACTTTTATATATATAGGGATAAGGGAACGAAAAAAGTTTTTTTTTAGTGACATTTTCATCTTAATTTTCAATTAAATTTATTAACGGGGGGGGGGGGGGGGGGGGGGGGGGGGGGGGGGGGGGTGGCCAGTGATTGTTTAAATTGATCGACTTTATTTTAAAAATTATTTGTTTTAATGTGCAATGTGATCACACACATTTTAATTGGTAAAATAAAATATATTAAGATCCAATATATGCCTTTTTATTTAAGCACATTTTAATATTAAATTGATGTTAAAATAGTTCAAATTTTTTACATTTCAATATTTAAAAAATAAAACCAAAATTTCCTTTAAATATTTTTCATTTCAAAAAATGTTATTCGAAAATTATACAACTTTGTATAATAGATATATTCGTAAAAATCCATAAAAATATGAATTTATATAAATAATGTGAGAAATTGATTTTAAAAATATAATAAATAAATATTTGATATTTAAAGATTTTTCATCGCTGATATATTTCTTCTTTTATATAATAATTATTATAATAAATAATTATTTTATAAATATATTAAAATGATATTTAATATGAATAAAGTTTTAAGGAAAATAATATTTTTAAAAAATAAAAATATATTTCTTGATATATTATTCAAATATTGTTTGACTTAATCTATTTTTAGCGTGCTTAACGTTGTTTCAAAATTTTACTTGGGCATGACCTAAATAGTTCTCTGTTTTTTTATATTAAAAAAATAAGTACCTATATTATAATTTCATCCTAGAGAAATATTTACATGAATTTGAACTTATAAATAATTACAGTTATAAATTCAATTGCCATCTATCGTTAAAATTTGTAAAATTTTCTTTTGGCACACAATGTATTTCTTTTGATTAATATTATATAAAAATAAATTTTGAAGAACAATGTAGATTTAGATTTTTATTTTATAAAATAATCATAATAAATATTGCCAAAAATAATTATTACAACTTCATATAAATTACTGTTCTAATATATATGTTGTTAATATTGTAACGTAGAAAATTAGGAAAGACAAACCTCAGAATTACACGTCAATTTATTCAATGTGAAAAACCAAATTAAAACTAATAAAATAGGAGAGAGGCAATGAGAAAATTTTAGAGTGTATCAAAATAAAAATATCGATTATAAAAATCTTTTCCTAGAATAATATATAATCTGCTATAATATTATTTATAAGATTCATATTATATATTGGAATATTAGGCTGCTTAAACTATTTAAATATAAAGTCTTATCTATTTATAACAGCCTCAAGATATTATTAAATGTGTTAATAGAGAATATACAAAAAGAAATGTCTGCACTAGTTACAATAGATATCTCGGGGGCTTTTGACAATGCATGGTGGCCAGCGATAATAAAAATAATAGACTTAGATAAATTACCAGAATAATTGATCAACCTTCTACAATAATATTTAAATTACAAGAATATACTTACGAAAGGAAAACTTACGACACTATAAAAATTTTAAATAAATTATAAAGGGATAACCTCAGGGTGGTCCTCTATCTCCACTTCTATGGGCAATTTTATTGAATGATTTTCTGATGGCATTTAATCTACCTGCTTGTCAGTTGAATTTTATGCAGATGATATATCATTAATATGCTGGAATAAATATCTAACAGCATCAATGTAAGCTGGATGAAGAAAAAAAAAATGTTGAAAATTCCCTATGAATTGAAATGAAGTCATTTTGCCTATAAAATATCAAAAAAAATAGACAGGATTGATACACATTCAAAATGGTTGAAATGGCATTTATTAAGCCAAACAGTGTGAAAAAGTAGATACAGTAGAGCTTCCATTGAGAGGATGTCTAAAATCGTAGCTTAACCCGTTTCTCCAAGAGGCAGTCTTTATTAAAGGTCTATTAGAGATCCTTTAATATCAATTAGAATCTCTAATGAGAGACCACCTACAGGAGAAACAAGTTGAGTCATGTTTTTAGGTGGTCTTTCTTAAGAGACTCTATTTACATATATTAAAATCAACCTTTTCTTACTGTTACGTTTAATTACTGCTAATCTATATTAATAAAATGCAAATTTCATAAGAGGACATCACTAAAAACTTTCGTTACAATGCATCAATTTCGACCAAATTTTCAACATTTATGTAAAACGAGATGGAGCAGGTTTTGCTTAACGTCAAAATATTTTTCCCTAACATTAACATGCGTAACTTCGCTGTTATCGATTAAATACAAAAAAATCAACAGAGTTAATTTTATTTATATATAAATACAAAATTAAATTTCAACAGAGTTAATATTTTTACATACTAGCTAATAATCTCAATCTAAAAATATAATATAAAAAGCCAACAATGAAGAGTGAATGTAAGATAAAAAGCCAACAATGAAGAGTAAATGTAATATAAAAAGCCAACAATGAAGAATGAATGTAAGATAAAAAGCCAACAATGAAGAGTGAATGTAATATAAAAAGCCAACAATGAAGAATGAATGTAAGATAAAAAGCCAACAATGAAGAGTGAATGTAAGATAAAAAGCCAACAATGAATAGTAAATGTAATATAAAAAGCCAACAATGAAGAATGAATGTAAGATAAAAAGCCAACAAAGAAGAGTAAATCTACTTATATAATTGCCTTATTCTGTCTGTGTGAAGTTCACTGTGTGAAGTTCACAGATAGATTTTGGTCAGAATATAATATAAAAAGCCAACAATGAAGAGTAAATATGATATAAAAAGCCAACAATGAAGAATTAATGTAAGATAAAAAGCCAACAATAAAGAGTAAATGTAATATAAAAAGCCAAAAATGAAGAATAAATTTAAGATAAAAAGCCAACAATGAAGAGTAAATATAATATAAAAAGCCAACAATGAAGAATAAAGGCAATGTGACACGGCAATGTGACACGGGAAAAAATGTTCACTAGATAAAACTATGATTTTCTAATGTAGAAAATTAGGAAAGACAAAATTCAGGATGACACGGCACACAGGGACCGGAAAAAAATGTTCACTTTATCGAGAGATTCAAATTTACGAGTTTCAAATTATCAAAATTTATCTTTTTTTTTAAATAAGTTTTTAGAGAATTGTTTTAACAAATGTTCACTAGACAAACCTTTACTCGGGTAAAACCCGGGCGAAGCCGGGCACATCCGCTAGTCTATATTAATAAAATGCAAATTTCATAAGTGTTGTTCACTAAAATCTTTCGTTACAATGCATCAATTTCGACCAAATTTTCAACATTTGTGTAAAACGAGATGGAGCAGGTTTTGCTTAACATCAAAATATTTTTCCCTAACATTAACATGCGTAACTTCGCTGTTATCGATTAAATACAAAAAAAATCAACAGAGTTAATTTTATTTATATATAAATACAAAATTAAATTTCAACAGAGTTAATTTTTTTTACATACTAGCTAATCATCTCAATCTAAAAAATATTCAAAACAAGCAATTTTAAGATAACACCATATGTAAAACAGTCGGCCAAGAAAACAAATAACGTGTAATATATATATAATAAATATAATATAGTGTAGAAACTATATAACAAAATTATAACAGTGATTCTAATTTTAAAACTTAAGAAGCAAACTGATAATAATGATAACTTATATCAATTAGATTTGATTAGATTAGCAAGCTAAATCTAAATTAATTATAATAATAAATAGTTATTTAATTTTATAGTCCAGTTTTGTATTAAGATTATCTTCACTATTATGATCATTTAAATTCAAATTATAAAATTTGTAAAATGTTATTAATTTGTAGATAGAGAGAGAAAAAAAAATCCTTTACTTCTACTACATCCTCAAGTTAATTATATATTTATAATTAATAACAATAAAAATTAACAACGTAACGTCTATTACATCGGCTTTTACACGTCATTTAGACATACTCTAATCCTATATATAGAATAATCGAAGAGAGAATATATATAATAGTTAGAAAAAAGAGAGAAAGACAGAACCATGCACTTTTAATCAAACTGATAATAAGGAAAAAAAAAAGTTTTGTAAAGAAGTTAGATAAGATTGTTAGTATATATATATATATTTTTATGATTTTATATTTTATCCTTTTTTTTAAAGATTTTTAAAGGTTTTTTTTATTTTATAATATGATTATATATAGTTGTATTTAGTAATATATCTATAGTATGAATTAACATTTGTTATAAGTTTGGATATTATGTTTTGAAACCCTAATGGTAGACCAGACATACACAAAAAACTTTGAATTGAAATAAATTGGAAAAAGAGATCTGCTGGACCGGGGATCTTCAGATAAAAGTCCAACGACATTTCACCCCTTCTTTATTATGTCATAGATCTCTTTTAAACCGGATTTTATGTGTTAATATTAATTTTTTTCAGTGAAATATTTAAATGAACATATATAACAGATACAAGTGTTAACAAATTCAAACTGTAAACCTACCTCGACCGCGGCGTCCTCCATTGTGAATATCTATTTCTGGCTGACACATGTTGCGGGAGGGGAATGTCCCCCCACATTTCAAATTTAGACCATTTATTCAGAATTTTTTTGAACAACAAGAAAATTAAAGAAGAAAGGAAAAATAGTTAAGGGAAGAAAGCTGAATTTCATAATCTTTACAGCTAGTTATATCAAAATAACTGATTCAACACTTATTCATCTTTTAATATTCCTTTAAAAAGGCAAATTATAAGAGTTTAATAAAGCTATTAATTGTGCAAATTCACCTTTATTTAACTTCCATTTTCCTCCCCAGAAATTGGAGATTAAACAAAATGAACTATATACTATAACACTTTAAAAATCTTGTGAAAAAATCTTTTAATCAGTTATTTAATCAAAGTTTAATTAACTGTTAAAGATTATAAATTTGTATTAGTTAATATTAAGAGAAATTATAGAATGTTGATTTCATAAATGGATATTTCCATTTATTTTTTTTTTCAATATTTTATAATTGATATACTGTTGAAATATTTTACTTGTTTGATACTAAATTTGTTTTTAATAAATTCCATGTTTAAATTTTTAACATCTTCTATGAAATTATCTAATATATTATTTATTCTATAAAATCTTAGAAACTGACCATAATATATACCTTTACAGCAATTTAATGATATATTAGAATTCATATTACAGTATTTTATAATATTGAAATTATAATTACTCTTTTTATTATAAACTCTAACAGCACTATTTGTAAGGTCTATATTCAAGTCTAAAAAGTTAACTTTTTTGTTTCTATAAATTTTTTCATTGTTCTTAAGTTTCAAGTATTTAGGATATATTTCAGGTATTAATTTTTTAAACTGTGGATTATTAAATATTATTATGTCATCTACATATCGGAATATTTGCCAATTAATATTATTTTGTAGAAAGTATTCTCTTTCGTACCAGAACAATATTAGATTTGCTAATAACGGACTAGAAGAAGTTCCCATGGGAACGCCTTCTGATTGAATATATATTTTATTTTTAAATTCTATATAGTTAAAATTTAAAAATGTTTCCAGTAGAGTTTTTGCTGTTTTAAGATCTAATTTAAATGTTTTATATCTGTTATGAATAATTTTAATGTAGAAAGTTTTGTCATTAATGAATTCATTAAATAAATATTGGTTATTTTATTATTTAGATCTCTTAAATTTATTTTAGAATATAGGTCCTCAAAGTCAAATGTGTGTACTGTTTCAATGTTTGTCCAATTGTTCATTAAATAATTAATGATTTTTTTATTTGAGTCGATAAATTTATAATTATATTTATTAGTTAATTTATTTATAATAAATTGTAGTGTTGAAGCTAATTGTATATCAATATTTTTTATGACTGAATTTATACCAGATGTGATTGTTCTGAAAGAAATAGGTTTTTTGTGTAGTTTAGGAATTATATAGAACTTTGGTATGTTTGGATTTTTGTGGTTATTATAAATTTTTAGTGAATTTTCAACATTTTTGATGTCTTTTTTGATTTTTGTGCCTGTAGTTCTAGCAAAAGTGTATTTATGATTATTATCAATTTCCTTTTTTAGTATATCGTGGTATAGATTTTTACAAATTAAAGATAAATTATTGGAACATTTATCTATAGGAGTGATAATATAGTCCTTCTGTAAATTAATTATATTTTCTTTAAAAGAAGGAATGTCTGAATTGGGTTTTGTGTATTTAAGTGTATTATTATAATAATTTATAATTTCCTTTTTAATATTATGTTTCCATTCCAGAAAAGTAAATTCTGGAATACTGTATTTTATACTAGTTTTATTTATGAAAATATCTATATCTTTTAATATAGATTTAATTGTATTATTATAATTGTGTTTAATTTGAGGTATATATTTATACCCTTTATTTAAAATTTCTTGATATTCTGGATTTAAAAAAGAAAAATTGCTAGTTAATATATGACCTGAGAACTTATATTTATCAATATAGTTGTTGCAATTACATTTAATTTTTTTAAAATTTGCCAAATTATTAATAAATTGGTTATAATTGCAAACTAAATTACCTATATTTTTATTGTATCTCCAGATTGTTTTGAAATTTAAATTTTTTATAGGGAAAAGATTATTGATGATTTGGTTATTAAAAGAGATCTATGACATAATAAAGAAGGGGTGAAATGTCGTTGGACTTTTATCTGAAGATCCCCGGTCCAGCAGATCTCTTTTTCCAATTTATTTCAATTTAAAGTTTTTTGTGTATGTCTGGTCTACCATTAGGGTTTCAAAACATAATATCCAAACTTATAACAAATGTTAATTCATACTATAGATATATTACTAAATACAACTATTTATAATCATATTATAAAATAAAAAAAAACTTTAAAAATCTTAAAAAAAAAAGGATAAAATATAAAATCATAAAAAAAAATATATATATACTAACAATCTTATCTAACTTCTTTACAAAACTTTTTTTTTTCCTTATTATCAGTTTGATTAAAAGTGCATGGTTCTGTCTTTCTCTCTTTTTTCTAACTATTATATATATTCTCTCTTCGATTATTCTATATATAGGATTAGAGTATGTCTAAATGACGTGTAAAAGCCGATGTAATAGACGTTACGTTGTTAATTTTTATTGTTATTAATTATAAATATATAATTAACTTGAGGATGTAGTAGAAGTAAAGGATTTTTTTTTCTCTCTCTATCTACAAATTAATAACATTTTACAAATATTATAATTTGAATTTAAATGATCATAATAGTGAAGATAATCTTAATACAAAACTGGACTATAAAATTAAATACCTATTTATTATTATAATTAATTTAGATTTAGCTTGCTAATCTAATCAAATCTAATTGATATAAGTTATCATTATTATCAGTTTTCTCCTTAAGTTTTAAAATTAGAATCACTGTTATAATTTTGTTATATAGTTTCTACACTATATTAATTCATATGAGCTTGCTCTATGATATATTTTTTATATATAACATAATATACAAATAAAATTATATTAGATATTCTAATATAAATAAATCTTCATACAAATTTTAATTATCTTTCATTGTTTGATTATTAAAAAGTAAATTATAAAAGTAATTCTAGAAAAAATAACTTCAGAACTTTTGTTTTTTTCAGTGTTTAGTTAGTTTAAAGATGTTTTTTTTATTAGTTATTCTTAAAAATATAACAGATAACAAACATTAATATCTATATATTTATAGATTAATTATTCAATTTATTACAAATTTTATCACCACAAAAACAATTAAGAAAAATTTATTTAAAAATTCATAAGAATAACAAACTAAAAAAACTAAAAAAAACTACAAACATATTAGTGTTAGCACCTCTTTTATGTTAATTTAAACTCGCTAAGA
Organism: Cordylochernes scorpioides; assembly: GCA_030710605.1. NCBI lineage: Eukaryota > Metazoa > Arthropoda > Arachnida > Pseudoscorpiones > Chernetidae > Cordylochernes > Cordylochernes scorpioides. The sequence goes on from CP092874.1 coordinate 45,948,782, forward strand.
ATTGCCTAAGAAAAAATTGTCAAACTTGTCCCTCTCTTAAGAACCATGACACTTTTCAAACAACTAGTTGTAAATTAGTGAATACTATTTATAAATTAACATGCCAAATTTGTCAACTATCATATATAGGACAAACTTGTAATCCATTAAATATACGAATAAACCTACATAGAAACCACGCTAAAAAATCAATTGGTAATATATATATGAAAGAACACAATCAATTACATACTTTTAACAACTTTAAGATAGAAATACTAGACATATGTCAAAACAAAAAACAACGATTATTATTAGAAAACAACTACATTTATAAACACAACACATTATTCCCTTATGGACTTAACGACGAATTAAACTACACATACAAACCACAAACAGAAGAAATTTCAACCTATGAAATCAGTTGCAAATACAAAAAAAAAATGAATTTAAAACTAAACCTAATAAAACTAGAGGTAAAACTACAAATAAATTAGGTTACATTGAATTTGAAGAATTACTGGACCCAAAACAAATGTACACTAACAACTTCGTCGATAAATTTATTAAAACATTATTTAAACTAAATAATAATAAATTTATCAAACTCATAGAATATATTAAAATTCATAATCTGACTAACAGATTAATAGATATCACACACGACATCTTTAAATACAGAAAAATTAAACAAGCTACTAATAACATTAATATTATCATTAAATTTAATAACAATTTATTTAATCATATTAAATTTAATGATATTTTTAATAACCAAATCATCAATAATCTTTTCCCTATAAAAAATTTAAATTTCAAAACAATCTGGAGATACAATAAAAATATAGGTAATTTAGTTTGCAATTATAACCAATTTATTAATAATTTGGCAAATTTTAAAAAAATTAAATGTAATTGCAACAACTATATTGATAAATATAAGTTCTCAGGTCATATATTAACTAGCAATTTTTCTTTTTTAAATCCAGAATATCAAGAAATTTTAAATAAAGGGTATAAATATATACCTCAAATTAAACACAATTATAATAATACAATTAAATCTATATTAAAAGATATAGATATTTTCATAAATAAAACTAGTATAAAATACAGTATTCCAGAATTTACTTTTCTGGAATGGAAACATAATATTAAAAAGGAAATTATAAATTATTATAATAATACACTTAAATACACAAAACCCAATTCAGACATTCCTTCTTTTAAAGAAAATATAATTAATTTACAGGACTATATTATCACTCCTATAGATAAATGTTCCAATAATTTATCTTTAATTTGTAAAAATCTATACCACGATATACTAAAAAAGGAAATTGATAATAATCATAAATACACTTTTGCTAGAACTACAGGCACAAAAATCAAAAAAGACATCAAAAATGTTGAAAATTCACTAAAAATTTATAATAACCACAAAAATCCAAACATACCAAAGTTCTATATAATTCCTAAACTACACAAAAAACCTATTTCTTTCAGAACAATCACATCTGGTATAAATTCAGTCATAAAAAATATTGATATACAATTAGCTTCAACACTACAATTTATTATAAATAAATTAACTAATAAATATAATTATAAATTTATCGACTCAAATAAAAAAATCATTAATTATTTAATGAACAATTGGACAAACATTGAAACAGTACACACATTTGACTTTGAGGACCTATATTCTAAAATAAATTTAAGAGATCTAAATAATAAAATAACCAATATTTATTTAATGAATTCATTAATGACAAAACTTTCTACATTAAAATTATTCATAACAGATATAAAACATTTAAATTAGATCTTAAAACAGCAAAAACTCTACTGGAAACATTTTTAAATTTTAACTATATAGAATTTAAAAATAAAATATATATTCAATCAGAAGGCGTTCCCATGGGAACTTCTTCTAGTCCGTTATTAGCAAATCTAATATTGTTCTGGTACGAAAGAGAATACTTTCTACAAAATAATATTAATTGGCAAATATTCCGATATGTAGATGACATAATAATATTTAATAATCCACAGTTTAAAAAATTAATACCTGAAATATATCCTAAATACTTGAAACTTAAGAACAATGAAAAAATTTATAGAAACAAAAAAGTTAACTTTTTAGACTTGAATATAGACCTTACAAATAGTGCTGTTAGAGTTTATAATAAAAAGAGTAATTATAATTTCAATATTATAAAATACTGTAATATGAATTCTAATATATCATTAAATTGCTGTAAAGGTATATATTATGGTCAGTTTCTAAGATTTTATAGAATAAATAATATATTAGATAATTTCATAGAAGATGTTAAAAATTTAAACATGGAATTTATTAAAAACAAATTTAGTATCAAACAAGTAAAATATTTCAACAGTATATCAATTATAAAATATTTAAAAAAAAATAAATGGAAATATCCATTTATGAAATCAACATTCTATAATTTCTCTTAATATTAACTAATACAAATTTATAATCTTTAACAGTTAATTAAACTTTGATTAAATAACTGATTAAAAGATTTTTTCACAAGATTTTTAAAGTGTTATAGTATATAGTTCATTTTGTTTAATCTCCAATTTCTGGGGAGGAAAATGGAAGTTAAATAAAGGTGAATTTGCACAATTAATAGCTTTATTAAACTCTTATAATTTGCCTTTTTAAAGGAATATTAAAAGATGAATAAGTGTTGAATCAGTTATTTTGATATAACTAGCTGTAAAGATTATGAAATTCAGCTTTCTTCCCTTAACTATTTTTCCTTTCTTCTTTAATTTTCTTGTTGTTCAAAAAAATTCTGAATAAATGGTCTAAATTTGAAATGTGGGGGGACATTCCCCTCCCGCAACATGTGTCAGCCAGAAATAGATATTCACAATGGAGGACGCCGCGGTCGAGGTAGGTTTACAGTTTGAATTTGTTAACACTTGTATCTGTTATATATGTTCATTTAAATATTTCACTGAAAAAAATTAATATTAACACATAAAATCCGGTTTAAAAGAGATCTATGACATAATAAAGAAGGGGTGAAATGTCGTTGGACTTTTATCTGAAGATCCCCGGTCCAGCAGATCTCTTTTTCCAATTTATTTCAATTTAAAGTTTTTTGTGTATGTCTGGTCTACCATTAGGGTTTCAAAACATAATATCCAAACTTATAACAAATGTTAATTCATACTATAGATATATTACTAAATACAACTATTTATAATCATATTATAAAATAAAAAAAACCTTTAAAAATCTTTAAAAAAAGGATAAAATATAAAATCATAAAAATATATATATATATACTAACAATCTTATCTAACTTCTTTACAAAACTTTTTTTTTTCCTTATTATCAGTTTGATTAAAAGTGCATGGTTCTGTCTTTCTCTCTTTTTTCTAACTATTATATATATTCTCTCTTCGATTATTCTATATATAGGATTAGAGTATGTCTAAATGACGTGTAAAAGCCGATGTAATAGACGTTACGTTGTTAATTTTTATTGTTATTAATTATAAATATATAATTAACTTGAGGATGTAGTAGAAGTAAAGGATTTTTTTTTCTCTCTCTATCTACAAATTAATAACATTTTACAAATTTTATAATTTGAATTTAAATGATCATAATAGTGAAGATAATCTTAATACAAAACTGGACTATAAAATTAAATAACTATTTATTATTATAATAAATATAATATATATAATATAACGGTATAATTACGGTATAAAGAAATAAAGAGCCTATCGTTCAAATTTATAATTGTAACGAATAGTATTTTAATTAAAACATTTTAAAAACACACAGTTTGGAACGGGACGTTTCACAAGAGTGACATCCATGGCGCCAATTTATAATTGTAACGAATAGTATTTGAATTAAAACGTTTTTAAAATATATACGCACTCGGGTAAAACCCGGGCGTTGCCCGGGCCATTCGTATTATATAAATATATAATAAAAAATATGATGTAAAGAATATTATTATCATTATTATCATAATAGTCTATGTTCCGGAAAATTATTTTCAATAATATTCGTTAGGCAAACTTTCACTCAGATAAAACCCGGGCGAAGCCGGGTACACATCCGCTAGTCTCTATATATAAAAATGAATGTATGTCTGTCTATCTATCAATTATTAATTGGACTGAGCGAGTATTGTGAGTTTCATTATTCTATACTAGACGAATGACCCGGGCAACGCCCGGGTTTACCCGATTAAATGTTTTATTCAAACACTATTCGTTACAATTATAAATTTGGCGCCGTGGATGTTACTCTTGTGAAACGTCCCGCTCCAAACTTTACAGTCAGATTAGTTACGATATACACATGTGTAAATCTTCAAATCGAGCGAGCGTCTATAAATATCTCGATTTAGATCAAGTATTCTAATTATTAAGCGAACTATTATTAATAAAATTTTGAGAAGATATCGATTTTAAACATATTTATAACCTTGATAGAGGGCGCTGTTCGTGAGCTAAGTAGAATAATTTGAATATATATTTTTAATATTTAATTTATATATACTTTAAAATAGCCTATCGTTTTCCTCGTACTTTTTTTACCTATGTATGGAAATCTTGGAACTGTAAAAAAAACTTTGCTTCAATAATATAAAAAAAAAACCCAGGCTAAGTTTCGAACCAAGGTTGTGGAAATACGAAGCCGCACACCTAACCATTAAGCTACGCTTGGCATCATAAATATTCGCATGCAAAGCTATTTCAGGCATTACATATTTCTAACGACCTTTTTGAAATAGGTTTTTGAAACATGGAATTTATAATACTTCAAATAAATAGAAATAGAGTGAACACAAATAAAAATGCCAAATATTTCGAATTAGAGCAGTTATTTTAAACAGGGATTTAGATCATTATATCTAAAAATGAAAATATATGAATAAATAAAACCTACCAAATATTTCAAATTAGAGCAGTTATTATATAAATATTTATATTATATGTGTTATTAAGCGAACTATTATTAGTTATTTTAAACGGCGAATTAGATCAGTTATATCTAAAAATGAAAATATATAAATAAATAAAACCTACCAAATATTTCAAATTAGAGCAGTTATTATATAAATATTTATATTATATTTATGAACGGAAAAATATGTCCAGGGTAGCCTAGTGGTCATGGCATCTGCCCGGTAAGCGGAAGGTCGTGGGTTCGATTCCCATCCCTTGACACTTTTTTATTTTATCCATTCAGACCAAAATCTATCCGTGAACTTCACACAGTGAACTTCACACAGACAGAATAAGGCAATTATATAAGTAGATGGTCTGGAAGCATATTAAAATTAAATATACAAAATTTGAAAGGAAATTTGGAAATTTGTCCGTTCTTGGCCAACCTGACAACCCAGAAGTCTGAAAATTGGTCAGCTAGCATTGTCATCAGGTTTGAACATGTGTACCAAATTTCATATTTCTAGGTGCCCTATAAGTATATTTATAAAAATTGATTACAAGATTTGGCGACAGACATCCAGACAGACAGACAGATAGGCAAGTTAAATAAAAGCTTTTAATTAATAAAAGAGAAAAATAACATATTTATCTTGGGGCCAATAGAAGTTACAATTTTTTTATGCCACACTATAGTCACATATGTATATATACATCCATTATTTTATCTTTTTATAAACCTCTTTTGCATATATCTTTTCTCATGTACACAGGGTGATCCAAAAGTCCCGCACAACTTTAAAAATTAATAACTCCGCGTATATTTGCGCTAGAGCAATGCGGTAAACACCATTGTGTTCAGAATGCAATGGGAAAACTTATGGCAAATAATGAAAAATTCGAAATTGATTTTAGTTACAATTTCATTCGCTAGATGGCGCTCTACCAGAATCAGAGATTCAGCGGCCAAATTATTTGATTAATTGAAAAATATAACTGATCGACACGTATTTTTCCTTTTTGTATACCAGAAAAGAATCCTAATAATACCAAATGATAAATTAATAAAACACCATTTCGCCGATAGTAAAAGAATTGGTTGACGATTTTTAAATACAATCTGAGATATGTAAAATAGGTATATGCAAATTAAAACATGTAGCAAAAAATATTTATATTTTAGATAGACTTTTGTGAAATATATTGAATGTTTGAAAAACACAGCTGAATTCAATACACGATATTTTGAAATGTTAATATACAGGGTGATCCAAAAGTCCCGCACAACTTTAAAAATTAATAACTCCGCGAATATTTGCGCTAGAGAACATTTCTCTAGCGCAAATATTCGCGGAGTTATTAATAAAACACCAAACACCTAACAACCATTGTGTTCAGGATGCAATGGGATTTTTTATGGCAAATAATGAAAATTTCGAAATTGATTTTAGTTACAACTTTTTTTGCTAGATGGCGCTCTACCAGAATCAGCGATTCAGCGGCCAAATTGTTTGATAAATTGCAAAATATAACTGAACGACGCGTAATTTACCTTTTTGAATACCAGGAAAGAACCCTAATAATATCAAATGATAAATTAATAAAACACCATTTCGCCAAAAGTTAGAAGAAATGGTTAACGATTTTTAAATAGAATCTGAGATATGTAAAATAGATATATGCAAATTAAAACATGTAGCGAAAAAAAAACCTGATATTTTAGATGCATTTGCTGGAATCCTCTCAGCTATTTGAATTTCGGAAATAATAATTTTCTAATTTTTTAAATTCAACTCTCTCTCAGTATCGATTATATTTATTTTAATTCATTTGAAAAATATTTATCAATCTCTGATGATTTATTTTACTCTGGAATGCCGTTGTTGTTTTTGTCGTGTCCAATAAAGAGCCTCAGATGTCTCCATGCTTCTCTATCACAGCAGCAGCATTGTCCACTATCTTGGGTGTGTAAAGCAGCTGCTCTGGGTCTATGTCAATTTTCTGCAAGGCTGCGGCCATTGCTGGGCATGAGAATATGTGAGTAAGTGTTAGTTCCACACCAGGACAGTTGTTGCATGTCCTATAGGTTCTTGTGCCATCTGGATGTATTGTCATTTCTTTAAAGTGTTTTTTCTAAGCCGTGTTATAGTTTTTGTCATTTTTCTCAGTTTTTATTTCGCATTTTGATTTTTTTCTTATTTTTGTTCAATTATCTTGTATTTTTCCAAAGGATCAGCGTCAAATAATGACATTTGTTCTTTCCTTTGGCTCAACTTTCTGGCTTCCTTTGAAAATTCAACTGCCATTTCATTACCCCCGATCCAAACACTGGCAGGAATCCATTGTAGAATGCAGTTATTCTCCAATGACATCAGTTGAGTAAGTAACGAGTGTATTTTCTGTGTGATTATAGTATTGCCCTTCTGAATTGCTTCTAGATCGGATATGAAGTCGTTGTACGGTATATTATAATTCCTTCTGATTGATGCAGGGATGGTTGGTTAATGGCATAATTCAAGAGCTTTCCAGATAGCTGTCAGTTCACAAGTGAAATCTTTCTTGCTCCTTCTTTGATTTTGATGTATGTTCCATCTTGCAGTATTATGTTAATTCCAGCCCCTCCATTACTTATGGTAAGGTCTGATGATCCATCTGTATATGCTGTTAAATAATTTATCTGATCGCATAAACCAAATGTGTCAAGTCCTTTCTTTTTAAGTATGTTTTTGTTCTCTTTTTTTTTATTGCAGGGTTCATTCAGGTTAAGATTGATGATTCATTTGATGGCAATGGGGTAGGGAATATTGGTTATTCTCGAATTTGAAATTCATTATGTTTCATATTTATGCTCTTTCTAATATTGTTGTCATACTGAAGTGTTGAAGATCTTTTGATCCTTTCTTTTTGTGTGCAGTTTAAATAGTTTCTATGGGATATGTGTTCGGTTTCTTTAGTTTTTAAGCTATTGGTGAATTTTATTGTTTTTAATTGTCTTCGCCTTTCAAGTAGGTCTAGACCACATTCTCTTTGAATTTTCTAATTGTTGGTATTTGAAACAGAACCAGTGATTAATTTGGCCGCTTTTGCTTGAACAATGTCTAGTCTTCTTTTTAGTGATGAACTTGAGGGAGCCCAAACAGGTGGCCTTATTAAGGTGATATATGTTGTTCTGAGAATTTTGAATTTGCTCCCCAATTTGTTCCACATAGCCTTCTCAGAATGTTTAGGTTTCTGGTAGCTCTATTTGAGGTGCTAATTATGTGTTCTGTAAATCGCAATTCCTCATCAAGTATCACACCTAGGTAATTTGGAGATCTAATTTTATCAATTATATGGTTGTTTATGCTTATTTTGGAGTTAAAGTCATGCCTTTTTTTCCTGTCAGTGAAGGAGACCTATATGTTTTTGTTTTGTGGGTTTATTGTCATTTTGAGTTTCATTGCCCACTTCTCCAGTCCTCTCATTGATGTGCTCAGTATTTTTCTGATATTTCTATACTGCTACTTGTGTGCCATATGGCTATATAATCTGGATAACAGGCAACCTTTGTGTCTTCAGTGAGGATGGATGTTCTTAAGGTTGTGTCGTAATTAGATGCACAACAACTCAAACTTAACCATGACTCTTTATTTAGCTCTTATTCTTTTCGTTTGGCCAACAAAAAATGTCAAATTTATATACACATATATTCTTACATAATGAGACTTTAAAGAATGCAAATAATCTTCATCTATTTACATACACAACACATCTCCCCCCTTAATAATACTCCAGTCGGTCTGGGGGTTTCCTGGCTCTCTGAGGTCTAGGACTGCGGACGGGCACTTGCACAGCGGCAGGCTCCGGTTTAGGAGTGCAAGAGGGCACGTGCACAGCAACAGGCCCTGGTCTAGGAGTGCAAGAGGATTCGTGCACAGAAGCAGTCTCCTCCTTGTTTCCTGATGTAACCTCTGGAACCTCCTCTTCACTTTATTTCTGACTTCCACCTAAAGGCTTCTCTCCTGATTTTCGAGGAAGTATCAACTTTCTTGTCTCCACTTGTTTCTTTCTTACAGGTCGCAATTAATTGATATGTCTCTTATACACGACGCCCTCGCAACTTATAAGGTAGTGACGGTAGCTCAATAATTTCAAAATGGTACCTTTTTACCGTTTAGGTCCAGTTGCATAGTCGCGGAAATAAACCTCGCAACCTGTAGTAAACTGCTCCTGCCTTCTTACGGCCTCATGAAATACCTCTCGTGGATTTCCCATCTTGGTATTAAATTCAAGAATCTTGATCTTAAACTTCTCTTAATTAGAAGTTCCGCGGGGGAATTCTTTTATTACAGTTTGGGGGAATGCTATATGATCAAATAGGAATCTTTGTAGATTCGTCTCTAAACATCCTTCCCATTATTCTTTCTCAAAAGGTTTTTAAACTCTCTTACATTTCTCTCAGCTAAACCATTTGTACTAGGATTATACGGACTGGTCTCTTAGTGTTCTGTATACCATTCATTTTGGTAAATTGCTAGAATTCACCGGAGACAAACTGTCTTCCGTTATCTGTAAACAAAAATTATGGCAATCCAAATCTGGCAAAAATTCTCTAAGATGATTTATAATCCTTTTGCTGGTAATATCTTTGATGATAAAAATTTCTATCCACTTTGAGTATGCGTCCACGAGAACCAAAAACATTCTTCCCATGAACGGACCCGCTAGATAAGATGAAGTCGATGCCACGGTTTTTCGGTCCAAGTCCATTCCGAGATAGTAGCCAGGGGCATGCTTGCCGATTCTTGGCATACTCTACATTCTCTATTTAACTCCTCGATGTTACTCTCTATGCCTGGCCACCAGAAAATACCGTCTGGCAATCATCTTCATTCTAACAATCCCCATGTGTATTTCATGCAAGTCATTTAAAATTAAAGATATTAATATTTGGGGAATTACCACTCTTTCACGCCAATGAAGACAACCAAACTCCAAACTTAATTCCTCATTGATCTTATAATGAGGAGCTAGTGGGTTTTCTCTCGGTACCCTTGTGAATTTCCAGTTGCCTTCTCTAACATTCATTAATACTATAGACAGTATTTTATCTTGGGGCGTCTCATATGCCACCTCCATAAAAGAGAACGGTACCTCATTCAACTTCATGAGAAGAAGTACCTGGTCTTCATCGAGAGACTCCCTGACACTCGATTCTAAAGGAAGACGTGACAATGCGTCAACATTGGAATTATCACTAGTTTTTCACGCTTGTTCGGCGGTACATATACTAGAATTGGAGCGATACAGAGAGGATTAGCATGGCCCCTGCGCAAGGATGACACGCAAAATCGTGAAGCGTTCCACTAGTTTTTCGAAATTCCACAGTATAATTAAATGCAGCTAATTTTAAGGACCATCTTTTAATTCTGGATGATGCACATATGGGAATTGGTTTATGAGGTGAAAATATATGAATTAAGGGTCGGTTCTCTGTGACCAATAAAAATTTTCGTCCCAGTAAGTATTGTCTGAATTTCTCAACGCCAAAAGTTATGCTCAACGCTTTCTTTTCTAGTTGAGAGAAACGTTTTTCCGCTTCAGTCAATGTTCTAGAAGCAAAAGCTATAGGTCATTCTTCCTTTCTATCATTTCTATGACTCAGAATTACGCCTAGTCCATAGTCCATTAATAATGATTTACATTTTTAAAATAACATTCTATATTCTTTCGTCCAATTCCATCTACAAATTTTATTCAAAATTTGATAGAATAGCGCTAAAATGTTTGCTATATTCTTTATGAATCTATAATAATAGATTAAGAGTCCTATGAAAGATCTTAATTGCGAAACATTCTTTAGATTCAGGCGCCTCTATCACTGCTTTATTTTATTTTCTAAGGGATGCAGTCCATATTTATCCATTTTAAACCCTAAATATTCAACCGAATTCTTTTTAAATTCACATTTATATCTGTTTAACTTTAAATATTTTTCTAGCAATTATCTAAACACTAGATCCAACTTTTGTTCATGATCTTCAAAGTTTTTTCCTGAAACCAAAATATCATCTATGTAGCAAGCCACACCTGGCAAATCAGCAAATACACCTTCCATAATCCTCTGAAATTTATTTGGTGCTACCGCCACGTCATATGGTAGTCCTTATAAAAAAAACAACCTCTTTGTTGTGTTTATATCAACAACAGCTTTGGCTTCTTCCGCTAACATTACTTGTAAGTAAGCCTGTGATAGGTCTAGAGTCGAAAATACGGTGCTTCTAGACAATTTTAAAAATATCTCATCGATCGATGGAAGGGGATACCTATCTAATTCTATTGCTTTATTATCTGTACATCTAAAATCACCACATATACTTACACTACCATCCTTTTTTAATACTGGTACTATTGGAGCGGTCCAATATGCATGAAGTATAGGTTATAAAATGCCAGAATTCAATAAACGATCAATTTCATTCTTTACTTTGTTTTTTTTAGAGAGAAAGGTAAATTTCTGGCCTTACAAAACACAAGAGTCACATCCTTTTTCAAATTAAAATTTATTTTAACATCCTTTAGACAGCCCAAATCTTTGTTAAACAAATCTGCATATCTATCAATCAAACTATTTCTATTAGATTCATTATTTAAAATTTTAATGCTAAACAATCTAGAATAATCAAGTTTTAACTTTTTAAGTCATTCTCTTTCTAACAAAATCACCTGGATTTTTCATGTACAACTATTAATCGTAAATATTGGTTGGCTTCTTTTACAAAAACATTTCTTTGCCCTATAATCTCAATGTATTTACCACAAAAGGATTTTAATCTTAAATTTGTTGGAAATAATTTTTTACCTTGCCAATAAATCTTATAAATATATTTAGGTATTAACGTAACTGGACTTCCTGTATCTATTGTAAAGCACAAAGAATATTCATCTACTGTTAAATTTATTGTGGCATCCGTTTCGCCCTGTACATAATATATAGAGTCCTTTTGTACAAATTTAGATCTCCACATTTTTTTACTAGCTTTTCAGACCCTACTTAAATGACCCAGTTTTTTACATTTTAAAACAAGTCTTTGTTCTATGAAGGCAAACAGAGGCCACGATTGAATGTCTTTCACCACATCTATAAAACACTAGGAATTGTGGCACGTAGCAACCTTCATCCCATCCCTCTAACCTCCCCAGACACCAACGCCAAAACCACCATAGCCATATGTCTAGAGAAGAATCTCATCGCGGTGTACTCGGCCTACTGGCACGGCCTTAGAGCTGCCGATGATTTCACCCCTCTTCTGGAAGATACGATAAGACGGGCCTCTCTTCCAGTGATCCTGGGTATGGACACTAACGCTCACTCTACTACCTGGGGCATCGGTGCGAGGTTGGACTTCCGAGGTGCTAATGAAGAGTTCGCCAGCTTCAATGATCTTCATTTCTTGGGACCCCTGTGGTCTCTACCTGGTCAAATGGGCCTTTATCTTCTTCTATAGATGTAGCTCTGGCCTCCAGCTCACAGGCTATCCATGCCACTAGAGGTTTATTAGATGAGATGGCCTTCACTGACCATATACCTATCTGGACAACATTCCTAGACATGGTCAATAACGAGACAAACTCCTTCTGGGTTGAATCCTCATGTAAAGAACAGACCTTTAAATCCTTCCTCAACTCTTCTCTCCACCTGGAAACTACCCTATTACAACAACAACAAAAACCTTTATTAAGACACTATTGTCTTACAAGGGGATTCCCCTAAGAAGTTATATATGTACATGAGTGAGGAGGGAAAGCAATTTAGAGGGGAGGTGGAGCAATCAGCCGTTTTCTGGGGAGTTGAGCACTTCTTCCCTCATTTTATCAATCGCCTTGAAAAATTTTAAATATTTATAAACAAATTTTTTATCCAGCTGGAGAGTAGTAAATTTTATATACATGTTGTATTTATTATAGTGAGTTAGCCCCGAAATTTCGCGAATTTCCAGTCTCTTTTCCTGTAGGAATGGACAATGGAATAGATAATGAACCAAATTATTTTGGATGCCAGCATTGCAGAAGTAGAAATTTAAAGGGTCGCTGTTCCAAATTCCCGTGATATCCTCGGGGGAAAATAGCCATAGAATCTTTTGACGGGCTATAAATCGTTTAATTTTCAAAAGGAGGTTTGATAGTAAGTAGTCCTCCGTCATAAAGGAGCTACTTATAGATGGGTAGTGAATAAAATGAGATGAGTTTTGTATCTTAGCTCGGTCAAATTGGAGTAGCTGGTCCATTGTGGTTTAAACTATACTAGGCATTTCTCCTCGCACAACCATATAATCTTCACAGTTCTTAAGAACAGAAAAACCCTAGAGTCAATGATGTTATTCAGGTTATAAATAAAGTTGTTTCCAGCTTTTCCCACAATTGAAACTTACTAGAGCTGGAATAAGCAAACATAAGGTAATCTTGTCCTGTTCAATTTTAAAATCCGTATCCAGAACTTTAGAATAAAGTTTAGAATAAAGTTAAACTTTTTGTTGATTTTAAATTAGATTTATGTGGTTTAGGAATTACCTTTAGAGCTGCTCTTTTCCATTTCACCGGATGATACCCTTTTTGAATACATTTATTAAATAGTTTGCATAACATAAGCTTAAACCTGGAGCTCTTTTTAACATCAGAATAATAAATGATATTCATTATTTCTTCTTCTTCGATAATAATTATGCTTGGATTTTTTCATTCGTGGTTTAAAATTTCTAATTATTTGTTGTTGAAAATTGTCCAAATTAGGATCGTCTTCTGGATTTAAATCGTCCATTAATTTGGTCATTGTTCGCTCTTTTAGATATTCTGGTGAATTGTCAATTATGGGAATTCCATTCTGTACATTTGAGGATCTTAATTTATTGAAGAACTTATAGGCATTTCAAAATGGCTTATCTGTGTAGTGTTCTTAAATAACGTTTCGCCAGTTAGTTCTTTTAGCTTTTTTTATTGCTTTAGTGTATTTGTTTCTTGCCAATTTAAATGTATTGTAACTGATTGTTTTATGACGGAAATGCAAGTTTCTGATATAATTAAAATGATTTTTCATTATTCCCAGCTCATTAGTCCACCAGTCAATTCTGGAGACATGGTTATTAATGGGGGATTTAACCTTCGAAGATTTATATGTTGCTTCTCTCAATAAATTCATGAGTGCGTTCACTATCCCATCAATGTCTGCCTCATCTTCCACTTTGCTTATATCAATTTCCAGTCTGTTTGTATCTTGTAATGATATGCTATTAGAAAAATATGCCCAATTCGCATATTTTTCGAAGAATTTCCACGTGGAGATTTGATTATTGAATAAATGACCATTCTTTAACCTGATATCAAATTCAACAGCAACATGATCGGAAATATTAGTTAGATCAGAGGTATGCTAGTTATTTATTAAACAAAGTAAGTGTATATTCGAGATTGTGAGATCAATTATACTTACTCCGCGGCAGGAGGGTGTTTTCAGGTTATGTATAAAGAGATTATACATTCGTCTATAATAGGTTGTAATCTATATCCATTAGAGTTTATAACATTGTCAAACCATATAGTATATCTTGAATTAAAATCACCGCAAAGGATTACAGGTAGATTTATATACGTTTTGAGCAGATATCTAATAAAATTTTGATGAACAGGTTTATAAGTATTCGGATGAATGTAGAAATTAGAAATAATTAATTTCGCTTTAACTGTAGAAATAGAAATGGTTGTACAAAAATAATTTGTGATTTTTTCCTCTTTGCTGAACTTTATATTATTATTTAAAATTATAGTTGCCGAATATTTTTCCCCAGTTTTATTCGAACATATAATTTGAGAGTCCATATCATAAATAACATTTTCATGTAAAACATATGGTTCTTGAATCAAAAGAATGTCAGGTGAAGGATATTCACATATCAAACAAATTGTTAACGCGGGATTCGATCCCGGTTCATGACTGTCTGGAAACGAGGGTGTTACCCACTCGTCCTTGTCTGGTGGGTCATCTCTAGTGTAGGCCTGTAGTTTACTTATCGCAATAAAACCTTTTCTTACATTTTGTTGAATACATCTCACATTTTCAATCATATAGAATATTAATCTATTTAATATTAAGCTTTTAATTGTATTTGCTACATAATTTCCCTCGTATATTTGTGAAAAATGTGTCCTTTGGATAATTCTGTCTATTTGTGATTTGTAAATCGGGCATTCACTTGAATTTGATTTATGGTTTGTAGAAAGGTTTTTAAATTTAGGGTGCTTAGAGAAATTGTGACAATTTTGTGCTTCACTACAGTTGTGGATACCCTGTACACCGCATATTTTACATATTTTAATGTTTTGACAGTCTTTTGTTTTGTGGTTCGGATTAAATCCAAAACAATTTTGGCATTGTCTTACAAATATTCTGTCTTGTGTAGAACATCGCTCAAAATCGGTGTATACCTCATTACCCATTTTTCTTAAAATTTGATAAACTTTAGGAGTTACCTTTATACTATATTGTGATATGGAGAGTTAAGCCCATTCGCGGTACAACGACGAGCGATGCCAAACACGTCTGCACAGTTGGCTTCAGAAGCCATATATCGATTATGTGATTATGTTTATTTTAATTAATTTGAAAAAATTCAGCTATCCCTGATCATTTATTTTACTCTGGAATGCCGTCACTGAAGGATAAAGTACTCTTGGTGAAATTTTCTTCAGAATCTTCCAGTGAAGCTTTACGAGCGTTTTCGTAACTTTAAAGGTATTCAAAGCGGCAAAGGACCCATTAGTTGCTACTCTCTAAGGCGAATGATAAAGAATTTTGTGGAGACTGGATCTCTGGAAGCAAAACCTCGGAGTGGAAGAACATCGACACGCAAGTCAGTGGCTGTTACGGTTTCGCAGAATATTGAAGCTATTGAAACGTTGTCCAGGTATGGAGACGTAAGTGCTCGACAAACGGAGATTTCCTATGAAACAGTTTGGAGTGCACTAAGAATTTTTCTAAAAAATACCCGTACAAAATTCAAAGATTTCACGAGCTAAAAGTCGGCGATTTTGAGAAGCGCCAAAAATTTGCTGCATGGGTTTTCCGGCAAATTGATATTGATGAAAACTGGCTGTCGAATGTTCTGTGAACAGATTCAGCTCACCTTTCTCTAAAGGGAGAAGTCAACACTCAAAACAGCCGCATTTGGGCAACAGAAAACCCTAGGATTTTACAGAAATGCCACTTCATCAGCCCAGAGTTACAGTTTGGTGTGGGTTCACTTCTTCTCTTATTATTGGGCCATTTTTCTTTGAAGAAATAAATGGAAGAACTTTTAAAACCGTTTTTGTAACTGGTGAACGTTATGTTCAACTTTTGAGAGAAAAGGTTATCCCCATATTGCAGGACAGACAAGCACTGAGCTAAATAACATTCATGCAAGATGGAGGACCTCCTCATATCTCCCGCGGTGCCAAACAATTGCTGAAGGATACGTTCGGTGAAGATCGTGTGATAATTCGCCACTTCATACACCAGTGGCCTTCAATATCACCAGACTTGACGCCTTGCGAATTTTGGCTATAGGGGTACATTAAGTCGCGTGTTTATCGATGCCGGCCTACCACATTGGCCATGTTGAAGGCTTCTATCAGACGGCACGTTTTCATCAATTTCAACAGATATGTTATTTAATGCTGTTCAATCTGTCATCTATCGTCTGCAGACGGTGTTTGAGAATGAAGGGCGCCACATTGAGCAAGGATTGTGATCTAATACAAGAGACAAGGCCTCCAAGAGACAAGTTACCTCATGTGTTATATAAGCTGCCATGCATTATATTATCTACCAATATTTTGAAGCTCTTTGTGTTGGGTTATGGGTAAATAAATTCTGTCCCCACATCTTGTCTCTTTTTTATTTGTGAACAGTAATTTTTGTTTGTTTGTCATTTGCTCACATCTTATATTATGTCGTGCAGACCAAAGTGTTATAACATCTCGAATAACACTGGTACACACAATTTTGCCCCTTATGTTTAGTTTATCGCTTTTCGCTCATTAAAAGAAATAGCATAAGGAATATTCTCTGTAACCCCCCACCTTTAGAAATTTTGCGCAAAAAAATAATGCAAAATGATTTTACTACCACGTTTTTCAACGCAAAAGGTCGTTTTAAAAATGATTTTTATTTGAGGGGATACATTTTTAAAAATTGTGTACAGTATAATAAGCAATGATAACATTTGACAAGCCCATAGGATATTTAGAATAAAGTACGACAAATATTATTTGCCACTTCCCTCTATATTTTATTTGTTGGATCATGACAAATATCCAGTTAAATAGTCAAGTGTCGCCAATTAGTCAAGAAACTACACATTCCTTATAGCAAGAAATCCTATTAGTAGTGCCATCATAAATTTTGGTACTATATTAACATTTCAAAAAATCGTGTATTGATTTCAGCTCTGTTTTTCAAACATTCAATATATTTCACAAAACTCTATCTAAAATATAAATATTTTTTGCCACATGTTTTAAAATGCAAATACCTATTTTACATATCTCAGATTGTATTTGAAAATCGCCAACCAATTCTTTTACTATTGGCGAAATTGTGTTTTATTAATTTATCATTGGATATTATTCGGATTCTTTCCTGGTATACAAAAAGGAAAAAAAACGTGTCGATCAGTTATATTTTTCAATTAATCAAACAATTTGGCCGCTGAATCTCTGATTCTTATAGAGCGCCATCTAGCGAATGAAATTGAAACTAAAATCAATTTCGAATTTCTCAATTTTTGCCATAAAAGATCATATTGCATCCTGAACACAATGGTGTTTACCGCATTGCTCTGGCGCAAATATTTGCGGAGTTATTAATTTTTAAAGTTGTGCGGGACTTTTGGATCACCCTGTATATGATATATACATTCCCTTTATGGAATATGTTTTAACTCAGTTGTGTGGTAAAGGTAAAAAAAACTAACGACTTCTGTAATAGGATTCCCGTCCTGTCTTGGGCGTGGCGGACTCTCAATAAAACTTTATTGCTTTGTTTTATATTACATGATGGCCAAACTGGGACGTTGAATTGTATCTACATGTTGGGGCTGTTGCACCTTTTATAATTATGTTACATATGAATATATAGTGTGTATTGTGAAATATATCATTAAATATATCCTATGATAAATATAAAAATATATTTGCTTATTGTTTTTGATAGAGAGAATTATATATTGAACATTTTCTTGATTTTTGAATACTCGTACATTAATACTTTTATGATATTGTTATGCAGTCGTGGTGGTGGTGCCATGTCCATGGAGTAGATCAGATCATTCCGTGCACCCTGATCACAATGCCGTTATGCAGTGTTGGAAAATTAAATAAAATCAACTTTGAATCATAATATGCGTTAATTGTGTAAATGGAGTATTGAATACATAATTTGATAAACTACTACCTGATTTAAGGCGAGGAGAGAGACAGAATAAATAAAATAAATGATTAAATACAAGTTCAAATATTTACATAATTACAAAATATTAGAGCCGGCCAACGGAAAAACAACAACAATGAGTTTATAAAGAAAAAGCGGCTACATCTGGCTGTCGACTTCACAGAGTAGTGTATAATATATTAAAGTCAAATTTTAGTAAGCTACAATCAGTCTACTTCTTTAAACTAAAAATTCAAACATTTTTTAAAAGTTAAAGTTAATTTAGAAGTGATATAAAATATTAAACCCATTTCTAATTTCAAATTTATATTTTATTAAATCAATTTATCTCGTCCCCCTTTTTAATGAACATATATTTAATAATATGAAAGTTAGAAAAAAAGATATCAAACAAAAGAAGGAAATTTATTGAAGAAAACATACTTTTAATTAGATCTAATTTATGAATACAAATTGATGAAATAAAAAATATCTTATCCATAATTTGCAGTAAGGTGCTTTTAAATTATAGTCCAAGTAAATTATGATATTATATATATTTTATTACATTAATGGTTGCAAGTTGTTTTTAGACCAAGTGCTAAGTGAAATTTTCAACCTGTAATTCCAATCCGCGTTATTGATCACATTGGTTTATCCTTATATTAACAAATTGAATTTTAAAAACATTTTAATATTTGTATTATAATTCAGCTTTTATCATTTAAAATATAATATCGTGTCTTGTGTCAAATTTCAAACATACAATAACAATTCTATGTCGCTTTGAAATTGGATATTATAATTAAATACGGTTTACTTTAGCTCAATTAGGATTAACTGAATTACATTGTTATTTAATATTTTCTCTCTCTCCCCAAGTATATTCCCCTCATTATATATTGCCACGTGGAAAATTAGGAAAGACAAACTTGGGGATGACACATCAATTTATTTAAGGCAAGAACAAACTATGAATGATAAACAAAAGATAAAAAACGAGGGAAAATTAACTGAGTAACAAAATATAAACATAAAAAATGATACTATGTTAATAAAATAATAAATACATTGCTACAATATTTTCAATCTAAATATCAATTTTTATAATCGTTTTTTTTTTCGCGAATTTTAAATTTTTAATATATATCCTTAATATAAATCTTGGAGTATTGAAGAATCTTGAAGTATATTAATTACATTGTCAATTTCTGATTCACTTTAGCAAGTATTACGGAATCATTCAATGTAAGATAGAAGTTGTAAAAATAAAATCGCAAGGAAAAGTTATACCACGAGAAAAAAAGCGAAAATGCTAAAATTTTTATATTGAATTTAAGAAATTTTAGCCTTTACATTTTTCTCGTAATGTGAAATATATCTTCAGTTTCCTTTACAACAATGTAATTTTATTGTATCATTTACATATATGCATGCATGTCGTATTTGCATATATCATCTATATTAAAATTCTTCTTTGATACATTCTCTGAACATTTGTACCAGCACATTTCCCAGAGCTCTAAGGAAGAGAACAGTGAGACGCCATTCGCCAAATATAGGAAAATAAACAATTCAAGAGAGGTTGGTGTTATGTTTGAAAACATTTTCCAGATGGAGGTAATCCTAAAATGGCTTTTTAAATAAACAAATCTTTTTAGGTTCTTCTTCAAGCCATTTGGATTGAGACACATTTCTTTATTTCATTATGAATATGGGAAGATTTAACATAAAAACTATTTTTTTCAGTCACATTTTCCATTGCAGCAAAGTTCCAAAAGGAGCCTAAAAGAATTTATTCTTACAACTTGACTAAAGATTTCTTATTTTCTTTTAAAATGGATGTTTCTCTCGGATGTTTAACCAATCTAACTTCAGATTTCCTATTTTAGAGAGTTCTCTCTCTTCTTATTTTGTTACAAAACCATCTGCATCCTTTGACCAATCAGATTTCTTCATCAAATCTCAAATATAATGTATTCTATATTTATATTCCCAATTTGATTATTTTACTCCATTCTTCACTTTCTTTTCAGCCATTTCTTACTCGCATGTTCTGGTAATTGTACTCTTTTCTAATAATGGAATAACATTCGAATCTTATTGAAAGTTTTATTTGATACTTTTCCTCTCTCTCTCTATCTTAATTTCTCATTTTCTCATAATTAGTGCGGACTGTGCACTTTACATGTATTGACAAGATGTAAATAAAATATTTAAAAAATTGTCAATTGTCTCCCTATCTTTAATTTCAATTTTCTACCTATATATATTATTATATGAAAGAATAATAAATCATTTTCAACTCTCTCTCTAGGCCGTGTGGCCACGCGGCGCGTGAGCTCCGCGTTCTTATGAGAAAGAGATCGAGGCAATGTAGATTAGTAACCCCTATGGGGTATTGTCTGAAAGCCTAAAGAATGGGCTGCAAGATAATATAAATAACATCAAAAACGGCCAAGTTTCGGCCGATAAATCGACAAAATATTCTGAAATGACTGAAAGTCATTCAGAATTAACTAATGGCAAAAATGGAAATACCAAGCCGGTGGCGGACTGCGGAAATGCAAATTCTTGCCTCAATTGGGCTGATTGCCCGGAACAGGAAGACCAGCTTATCGAAAGACAAGATGTGATCTTCACCAAAGTAGGCGGCTCCAAGAAGAGGCCGCATGGTCCTGACAACGCCAAGTCGGGCACCAAAAAGTGCTGCGTTCAGACACCAGGAATCCCTGCTGAACAGCAGCAGGACACGAGTCACACCAAGACCCAGCAAGGTGCACGAGTGCCAGACCACCAGGCAGAAGCAGGCTATCTTCTGAGCAATGTCGGCAGCGGGGCAGGCGGTCCTAGTGTGTCTACCTGGAATTCTGCCCAAACTTCACGCAAGAGGAGTATTTCCGGGCGTTGGAAACCAAGCTGGGTAAGGGCACCATCTACCAACTGACAAGATGGAAGGACACACCCAGGTCGGCCTCTCCAGCGTTCACCTCGCTGACAAGCTGATAGAGGAGGGACTCAACATCGAAGACGTCACCCTGTGTGCCTTTGCCCCCAGGAAGAGGGCCGAGAGAATTGTCCTCGGCAACGTGCTCTTCGTCGTAGAGGACGCTGACCTCGTCACTGCGCTGCGCTCATATGGACAGGTCACGTCCTTCATCCAGAGGATTCCTGCTGGGCTGATGCTCGTCGGGAAGCTTTTATAACTCTGCGCGACAGAGTAAAGCTCTCCCAGATCCCTGCCCGGCTGGACGTCAAGGCCAAGGGAGAGGTCACGCACGTCTACGTGACCTACGCCATTAAGTGTTCCCTGTGCTACAAGCAGGGACACAAGCGTGCCAACTGTCCTCGCTAGACTGGTCTCCAGGAAGACAAGCTGGTGATCCCTGTGGATGCTCCTGCGGCACGCACACAGGGCTGAACCAGGCCGCCCTCCATCTCGAACACCGTGCCGACTGATGGACCAACTCCAGCTCCATCAGCAGCCCCACCTGCGGACCATACACCTGCTGCTGTGAACACAGCCCACTTCCATCAAGGGCATCCAATGCTCAGCAGGAGGATCCAAGCCAATCCCCATAACGAGCGCTCTAAAAAATCTGGAGCCGAAAACATCAAGGAAAAGAAGTCAGGGCCCGGTGTCGAGGCCTCCCTCATCCAAGCCCATGCCCTCCAACAACTCCGCCCTCTTAACACCAGCTGCGGAATTGTATGCACCCATTAAGCAGACACCCTCAACAGTCTCCAGCTCTGCCGCGCCTTAGCCCGGGACGAACTTCCATGTCCGTCCCTACGAGTCTCCAGCCCCCGAGCTTCCTGTTCAGGCGCCGAGCACCAGCCAAATGCCATCACGACCAGAGCCTTCCTCGACCAATACTGAGCCATTAGCGGCTCCTGTAGAAGAGATCCAAGCCATGACTGAATCATCCATCCAGTCTACTACCCCTGCGGATCAAGACATATCTACCTCTCAGGCAATTCAAGAGAGGGAGCGGGTGGAAAAAAATTTCGAACAACAAAACGCTAACTCTATTCTAGCCCCTTTCTATTGGTTTGAGGTTGATGGTGATTAAGTGATGACCACGGTTCTATTCCGCTCTGAAAGAGAACCACTCCTCGATGATCTCTCGCCTGGAAACAGAAAAATTCTGTACGAATTCCTCGGCGGTGCAATTGAACACGTTGGGGACAAAAACCCCTTTATAAGCACGGGCCTTTCCGAACTCAGGGCGGCTTCAAGCATTTGACATGATTCAGATGTCTCTTCAGAGAAGGATCGTGTCTGATGTAGATATTTATACACATTTATATATATTTATCATTTTATTTTATAACTCTGTAATATATTTATTTTATTCCAGTTGGTACTATATAATTTTATATGGGCGATTAATTAAAGTTGATTCAATCTCTCTCTATATATACTTCCTTTATATTTATAAAAATGAAATCCAAAATCGATGTTTGTTATCGCGTTGCGCGATATCTAAAAATAAATCATTATGAAATTTCGCATGTAGGTAGCTGAAGAATTCGTTTAACATATAGGCTATTAAAAAAATAAAAAGGTTAATGTGCTTTTTTTTAATGTTAAACCAAAAAGCGTTAATTCCAGCCTTTTACCGCTTGGCGCGGCACTGGTCGCGATGATTAATGAATTTGATCGGTTAATAACACTAATATACAAAATGAAAAATTATTTCTCCTTCTCAAATAAACAAAACATTTTCTGGGTTAACTCTTTGTGCTGATTAACGTGGTAACAATATAATACTTTGATTAGCTCAATTTCTCAAGTTATGGATATAATGCCTTTTACCCATGATATTCATCTATTGGAGGAAAAGTTATGACATCAAACTTATTACTATATAAATAAATGCGCCAAAGATAGTGCAAATGAAGAAACAATATTTTACATATATGCATGTCTATATATTTTACTTCAATAACTGCCCTTAGATATATATATTTATCAAACTACTTACTCTATTAACAGAAAGCAATAACGCGCCATCTATACATATAAAATAAAAGGATTTAAAAGCGCGAATGTTTCTATTATACATAAAACGAACTTCTACTGTCCTTACTGCGATTAAAAAAAATATATTGGGAGGGCTTGGCTCACCACTGATGGGTTCACCACTGATGAGACAAGCCCTCCCAATATATTTTTTCATCGCAGTAAGGACAGTAGAAGTTCGTTTTATGTATAATAGAAACATTCGCGCTTTTAAATCCTTTTATTTTATACTTACTCTATATCCATATAAATTTTCATTTGTGTGTGTGTGTGTGAAAATCTAATTTCTTTCCCTTTCTTTTTCAAAAATCAGGAGAATTGTTTTAAATATATATGAAAGGTTGTTGACTTTGCTTAGAATATTTTTAATGAAACTGATTCCAATAATTATTAATTAAACATTATATTTATTGATTTACAAGAGAGAGAACAAAATATAAAAGGGAAACTAATATTAAACAAAGGAACCTTTTTCTGTTTTGGTTAGCGCCTATTTTCCTGTGAGCTTACACACACTCTGTGGTAACAATTAATTAAAATATATATAACACACGCTCCCCTGTGTGTAAGCCCTAATCAGCAAGTCCAAGGCTATCTGCACATTTCCGTAGTTTGTCCTTAGGTAGACACTTCGTTAGTATATCCGCCTCCATGTCTTCACTTTTAGTGTATGCCAGCTTGATTCCTTTTTGAATTTCCTCTTTCACAAAATAATACTTTCGGTTTATGTGCTTTGTTCGTGAAGTAATTTTGTCAGATTGTATCCAGTTTATTGCAGCCTGGCTGTCACTTTTCAAGGTAATTGGGAAAGTTACATTTTCACAAAGTTCTTCTAGTAATCCCTTTAACTATAATACTTCTGAAATTCCTTCACATATTGAAATAAGTACTGCTTCACTTGTAGACAAGACTACTAAATTTTGGTTTCTACTTCTCCAGTTTATTAAGTTGTTGCCAAGTTTGACTGTATAACCTGAATAGGATTTTGCGTCTCGGGTTGTGCAACGGCTCGCATTAGTACTTTTTGTGATATTGTTGTCTTTTGACTTATATGCCAACATTTTATTTCTTGTTCCCTTCAGGTATCTATAAATCCTTTCAACTCCAGTTAAATGTATTTCTTTTGGATCATTACTATACTGTGATAAATTGCTGACGTTGAAGGATATGTCCGGTCTAGTACACGTAGAAAGGTACATAAGTGATCCAATCATTTCCTGGAATACAGTTTTATCTACTGGCTTAGAGTCCAAATATTCATCCACATTTTGATTTTGATCTCCAGGTGTCTGCACACTGTTGCATTCTTCCAGTCCAAATCTGCGAATAATTGTATCAATATAATGAGTCTGGGATAGATAGAATCCATCTTCTGCCCTTTTTATTTCAATTCCAATAAATGGTTCGCTATCTTTCTTTTCTGTTAGAATAACACATTTTTCTATTTCTGAGGCTAGGTTGTCATTAATTTCCTTACTAGTTCCAGCAATGATGATATCATCTACATATAGACCCAGTATTGCATACTCTTCTCCTCTCTGGAGTTTATAGACACATGTATCACATTCGGTTCTAATCATTCCCAACTGGTATAAAATTTCATTGATCTTTTTGTTCCAACATTTTCCTGATTGTGATAGACCATACAAGCTTTTTTTTTTTCAATTTACACACTTTGTTTTCTTCTCCTTTTTGTATAAAACCGTCTGGTTGTCTCATGTATACTGTCTCTTATAACTCTCTATAGAGATAAGCTGTCTTCACATCATAAGCCTTTATGATTAAATTCTGTTATGTTGCAATAGCTACTATTGTTCGCAAGCTTGCCCTTTTGAGTACAAGTGAAAGATATTCCTTATAATCTACACCATATCTTTGATTGCATCCAAAAGCAACCCTTCTTTCATATATGCCGTCATTTGAGGTTTTCTTTGTACTGTAGACCCATTTACTATTGAAACTTTCATGCCATTTTTCCTTGGTACTAGTGTCCATACTTTATGTTTCTCTATCTCACTGAGCTCTTCTTCCATTGCTTTGTGCCATTCATTTCTTTCTCCACTATCCATTGCTTCTTTAAAGTTCTCCGGGATATAATGATCTATTTCCATAATTAATTTTGCATCATTCCTATCCTTTATTCTTTGTGAGCGTCGAACTCCTTCTTTGATCAATTTCCTTTCTTGTTCTTCAAGTCTTGCTTTGTGCCGTTCTTCTGAGATGCTCTTTGTTTCTACTTTCTTTCTTCCTCCTTTTACGCATCTTTCCTCTATTGGTTCAGTTTGTGTTGAGTCATTTTAAGTGTCACTACCTGGTTTTACTGAAATATTCTCCTTAGACTTCATTTCACTCTCTGTGACAGGATTGTCTTCTTTCAAGATAAGAAAGTCTTCAGCAACTATTTCTTCACAATTTCCTTTATAGGTCAAATTATCACAATTGGTATCTTCCTGAATGTCATTTGCATAATCAATTCCTCTCTTATCATTTTACTGATCTGACCTCATGAATTCTTTTTGTCATTATATCATATATTCTGTAACCTTTTTTTTTTAATGGAATAACCAATAAATATTCTCTTTCTACCCTTTGGTGAAAACTTGTTTCTTCTTGGTTTGCTCTCAAGCCAATGTATCAAACACCCAAATATTCCAATGTGTTTGACCGATGGTTTCCTGCCATCCCATCTCTGTATGGTGCTTGATAGACCTGTGGGGAGTACAATTCTTAATATATGCAGCTGTAGCAATTGCCTCTGCCCATAACTTCATGGGTAATTTTGAGTCAATTAGTAAGGTTCTCGCTGTATCTATAAGAGTCATATTCACACTCTCTGCGACTCCATTACTTTCTGGTGAGTATGTTGTGGTAAGTTGGTGATGGATCCCATTTCTCTTGAAAAGTCCTTCAAATCTAGAGTTACAAAATTTATTTCCATTGTCGGTTATTACATCTTTTATTCTTAGACTTAATTCGTTTTCGGCTCTTGCTTTAAATTCTTCAATCTTTTAAAGGTCTCATCTTTTGATCTCAGGAAATATACAAAGATTCTTCTACTGTAATCATCTACTATAACAAGAAAACACTTAGATCCTCCTAAAGATTGACATGGCATTGGTCCACATAAATCAATCTGAATCAACTGCAGGGGTTTAACTGTATAATTTTCCATAATATTATATGACTTCTGAACCAGTTTTCCCATTATGCATGCTTCGCACTCTGGTAACCTTTCGAATTTTAGATCCAATCCTCTTACAATATGTCCTTGAATAATTTTTTCATGTATTCTTCATTTATATGGTTTAATCTCTTATGCCATAAACTTATATTGCTATTTTTATTTGATAAATGTGTATTTATAACCATGACATTTTAATTTTTTGCTATTGGTACATTTCTTAGTTTTGTTTCCATCATAAACATTCCAACTTTAATATATGCTTCAGCAACTAAATCATTTTCTTCATTATAAATTTTTGCTCCATCCTTATTGAAAATAACTGAATTTCCATTGTTGACTAATTAATATACTGACAAAAAAAAAGAATTTATTCCTTAAATTTGGTACATGTAAGATATCTTTGATGCGAATATTTTCTTGACCTTCACTTGTGCCTGTAGTAAGTCTCATATCTCCTTTGGCTATGGCTTGGGTAGTTTTGCCCTTCTCAGCTAGATTGATTTCACTTTCATAATCTATCACATTTTCCATCAAAGTTAGGTTTGGGGTTAAATGTGCGGTGCATCCTGAATCTATACACCATATTTGCCTCCTATTTCTCCTATCTGGTGAATCTTCAAATTCTTTTACATATGTTTCAAATGCTTGTTCATTAATTCCACTATTCATAGTATCCACTAGGTTATTTGAATGTTCCTTACTGTATTTGTGATTTCTATAATCAGGAGTCCATTTCTTTTGATATCCTTGTTTCTGTTTATCTCGAAACCAGCAATCATTAGCTAGATGTCCTTTTATATTACAAACAAAACATCTTTTTCGCTAATATTGTTTAACCTCTCTATCTTTAATTATGTATACTTGTTCATGCCCATTCTCAACTGATTGATTTAATCTCATATTTCTTCTTGACTCTTCTTCTCTTAGAGTTTGTTGAATCTCTTTAATTGTTGCCTCTCTCTTAGATCGTAAGACAATAGCAATATTTTCATACTTTGGATGTATGCTTCTGACAATATGATATGAAAGTTCTCTTTAGGTAAATTGATGCCCTAATGATGAACTTCTAGCAGAAATATTTTTTGCCCTCGTTACATATCCATCTACAGTTTCATTTTTTATCTCTCATTCTAATGTTCTTTAATTCTAAGCCTATATCAATAATTTTATCTTCCAAATTGCCTGTGTATGTTTTTCTCAGTAAGTCCCATAATTTCTTAACATTTGTTTCTCCTATGAACATTCCAGCTTGTTCATTTGTCAACGTAGTGATGATTATCCCAAAAGCTTCATCATTTTTATCACTCCAAATCTCCCAAGAACTTTTGTCTTCTATATCTGGTTCTGGATCGGAAATTGCACATTTAAATAATTTTCTTCCTCTTAGAACTGCGGCGATTTTCAACGCCCATATTTGATGATTAGTTCCTGTTAATGGTTCGAATTTTGTTTGGGATAAAATATTATATTCAGCAATTTTCGCCTTTTGAGCTAATATAAACAAACCAATATAATTTAAAAACAAATATATATTTTAAAATTATTTAAATATTGGGTAGCTTCTAAACATGCAATATATAGATATAATTCAAATGAATCTATATAAATACCTTTAATCTTCTCAGAAGTGCTTCAGTTTACCGGTCAGAATAAACTTCTTGCTTAATCTTCAGATTAAATATTTTCGCTTTTGAGCTTTATATCAAACAACCACGCTCTGCTACCAATTGTTGACTTTGCTTAGAATATTTTCAATGAAACTGATTCCAATAATTATTAATTGAACATTATATTTGTTGATTTACAAAAGAGAGAACAAAATATAAAAGGGAAACTAATATTAAACAAAGGAACTTTTTCTGTTTTGGTTAGCGCCTATTTTCTTGTGAGTTTACACACACTATGTGGTAACAATTAATTAAAATATATAAAACAAAGGTCATATAACAAAAAGATGTGTATGCGAAAAAACATTTTATTTGGTTTAATAAACATTATTTATAATGATACAGTAAAATTTAGTTAGTAATAAAAAAATTATATTCATGGATTTAATTTTTTTTCTGTGAAGTCTATTATATTTTGTTTGTTTGTCATCACGTATCAGATTCCAACAATAATCCGCCAACATATGTTGATCCCAAAGACCATTGTATCGTTGCTCAATGATTTTAAAATCTTGGTGGAAGCGTTCACCTTGTTCTTCGCTCTCTGCAGCGAGATTATCAGGGAAAATGTTTAAATGTGAATTCATAAAATCAAATTTCAGATTCATTAAGCACCCGAGCTTATGGAATTTGGAAATCATATTTTCTACGATTCTCGCATAATTCGGTGACTTATTATTGTCTAAAAAGTGTTTGACAACGTCGATGAATGCAAGCCAAGCATTTTTCTCATATTTTTTCAATGTTGCAATAAACTCTCCGTCAGTTTATGAATTTGAGATCCAATGAAAATACCTTAGAACAACTAATCTTCGGAAATTTAGTCATTGAATATTTGACAGCATCACTATCTCTTTCTTCAAAGCCTTTACAAAATTTTCCATTAACCCTAATTTGATATGTAAAAGTGGAAGAAGCATTTTTAGTTTATGGACAAGCCATCATTTTAAACGTTTTGTTCACCTAAGCAAAACATACTTCTTTAAGGCCACATTTTTTGTATATAATGATTCTTTCTGTCTCTGCTGTTCCACTTGCATAAAAAGCAAGGATACTTTGTATTTCCTTTCTGGAAGCCCTGTAAAATTCCTATCATTTTAAGATCACGGCAAACTTCCAACAATATTTGTTTAATTCAACAATTCTAAGATTTTCTTAAGAGTCGAATAGGTTTCTTCCATTTGGGTTGAATAAGCAACTGGTATGGAAGGTAATACACTACCATAGTGCAGCAAACAAGCCTTCAAACTTTGTTTGGAGGAATCAATAAAGAGTCTATGCTCGGTAGTATTGTAATTAATTTGCAGTTTTAAAACGCCTTCAATTTCATTGCAGTACAATAATTATTTTTATTCAGAAATATGGCAAATATCATTGTTCCTTATTACGATAGACAGAGATTTTGGTTTGTGGTAACAAGAGGTCCCTTTGCTTTAATCTTAATCCAAGGATTTTTGCTGCATCTTTTGATATCCCTGGATCCCTAACTAGATAATTTAACGATGCCTGATCAAATAATTGTGGAATGCCACTTTCAACTTCTAATTGATGCTCATCTGCAAATGCTGTGTGATGATCATCCTTTTTGAACCGTTTTAGGAATCGGTATGGAATCCTCGAGGTCGTGAGGAATAGGTTGCCTAGCTGATGGTATATCAGGATAAAGGTTAGATTGCTTCTTTTTGCTATTAAGGCCTGTGATTTTGCAGACACAGAAATAAAAATCGTCATGGGGATTTTTTTGGTTCTCGCGAAACCATTGGTACACCAAAGGGCATACTTTTTATTTCCCCGATTTCTATTGAAAAAGCACTTGAGAGCACTTTCCGCACACACTATGGGGGCACCACAACTTGTCTTGATCACCTAAGGCCACACCAAAATATTCTTTATAGCATTCTTTTTATCTTTGGGGTGATACGCTTCCTCTGTTTGGGGAATTGTAAATATTCCACAAATGTAGTAGAACATTTCTGGATTATCTTTGCATTCACGCGGCATTATTCATATATTTTAAAATATACTCTATACCAAAAAAATCGACGCACCAAGAAGCAGTTGTCCGATTTATATGAAAATACGTATACAAAGAGGTTTCGACCAAACATGCAAATGCAATCTGGTGGCCGAATTATGCAAAGCAAGAGCTCCAGCGCATCTGAACTGCGCATCCAGCAAGAGCATTATAGACTCAATATTCGCGCGGCACGAGCTGATTTTCAGAATTTATTATTAGTATTTTAGCAGTACGCCTATTTCTACTGTATCAATGCCTCGCCGAAAGATTCGTGATTATTACGAACATATGTCAGAGTTTGAAACTGGTCGTGCCATTGGATTGAAAGAGGCTGGTTAGTCTAATCGACTAAGCGCGCGACATCTGTGTCGAAGTGATGCGGCTATTAGGCGATGTTGGCAAAAGTGGTTCAACAACGGATGAATGCAACCTCATGATGCAGCGGTCGACCAAGGGCAACAACAGAACGGGAGGACAGAGCAATTGTCAGAATGGCTTTCGCAGCACCGGAATCCACGTTATTTACCATCCAACGTGTGACCGGCACACAAGTGTCCAAAATGACCATCAACAGGCGACTGAAAGAGCGGATTCTAAGAGCTTGCCGACCGTTACGATACCTACCCCTCACACCCGTGCACCGACAAGTCCGACTACAGTGGTGTCGGGAGCGATCAACTTGGAACTGCGCTGACTAGGGGCGTATAGTCTTTAGTGACGAGTCCCGTTTCTTAATGTGTCCTGACGACCGTCGCAAACGTGTCTGGAGACGCCCTGGGCAGCGTGTGGATCCTGGCCTTACTGTCGAACACCACACAGGTCCACAACAGGGCGTTTTGGTCTGGGGTGCCATTTAATTTGATAGCAAGGCCCTATTGGTAGTCATTCCTGGTACCCTGACAGCACAACGGCACGTAGATGACATTCTACGGCCTGTTTTGTTGCCTGGCCACACACGGCACGTGTTACTATGGATTGTCTTCAATCTTGCCGAACTCTTCCGTGGCCAGCAAGGTCGCCTGATCTCTCGCCCATAGAGCACATCTAGGACGTGATGTGCCCGGAATGTTGACTATTTAGCCCGACAGTTGGAGACAATTTGGCAAGAAATCCCGCAGCACACCATCCGGAATCTTCATCAGTCCATGACAAGTCGGGTGGCAGCCTGCATCCAGGCTAGTGGGGGTCCAACGACATATTGACATTCTAAATTTGTGACGATCAAACTCTGAAATAAAACAATTAATTGTTATGTAATTTTAATCGTTTTTTCCCTATACATGCTCTTTGCATACATCAATTTTTGTCCTAATCTGACAACTCCTTCTTTGTGCGTCGATTTTTTGTTATACAGTGTATTTATGAAAATAAGTGTATTGTTAAACATTTTCTTGATATAAAATTGCAATGGTATGCATTTCATCTAAATGATGATTAAAATTTATGCTTACAAAGTCAATATCTTCAAAATATTTTGATGAGAGCAATGACATCAGCTTATTTATAAAATTAAATATTTTCAAATATTTTTCAGAAAATTGAGTTTGTTTACACGATGAATGTTAGTTTGTTTACACGATGAATGTTTTTAAAAGGTAATATTATCCAATCGCTATGAAACTTTAGGAAGTTATATATTTACTATACTGCTGGGAAGGTTTCTGGTTTGAATTTGATTTGAAATAAATATTCGTTGCAATTTTATTTGCAAATTTTCTACTTTCACTCGCAAGCAGCGCCTCTCGCGTTATCTGGTGAAATTACATTTATAAATTGTAAAAATGCTAAAATGTGTTCCAAGTATAATAAATTTAATTTGGGAATTTAGTAATATAATATTCCAATGACGTACACCGGATTTCAATGGCTGAATTGCTGCACAGACTATAGAACATTACAAAGAGAAATTCCCTACATAACACAGGTCTACAAAAAAAAACTTTTTTTTTGCACAAGAGAACCTGATGGTGTTTCTAGTGTAACTTTTCATGCTGAACTCAAAAATCTAATCAGAAATTTCCCATCACCCATGGTTTTTGCCTGATGGTCATTTTTTAGTATTGGGATAAATACAGTAATAAATGCAACTTTGGCTCCTCACCATTGTTGTGTAATTTGTGTTCGACATCTTACAGGGTGGATTAAAGGTGAACGTCATATGCCTTTTGCGGTTCCAATGATATGGAGGGAACCTAAAGACCATTCTTCAGACTGTTATTTTTGTTTGACAAAGACTACAGGTATTACATCCAAATCAAGACATACAGTTGAATATCCAGATTTGCCTTCTGCTATGAGACCGGTTCCTGATAGTGATATTTTACCTGTTCCACAGCCTCCTGAAAATGTAATATTTAGTGACGATGATTCAGATAGACGAGAGCAACAGTGGGATGACACAAATTTTGAAGCAGGTGCTTTAGCTGAACCTCATTTATTAACCCAAGGAGATTTGAACGACCTCGTACGTGATTTAGATTTATCCAAATAACAGAGTGAACTTTTAGGCTCTAGGTTAAAAGGCTGGAATCTGCTGCATAAAGGCACAAAAGTATGCTTTTTTCGCAAGCGTCAAGATGAATTTCAAGACTTCTATTCACAAGAGAATGATTTAGTATATTGCAATGATGTTGTTAGTCTAATGGAAGCGCTTGGTCATGACCATGATACAGAAGAGTGGCGTTTATTCATTGATTCTTCAAAAATTAGTATGAAAGCTGTTCTCCTTCACAATGGAAATAAGTTCCCATCAGTGCCAATAGCACATGCATCCAACATGGAAGAGACTTACGAAAACATGAAACTGCTTTTCAAAAAGATAGAATATGAAAGATACGGTTGGAAAATATGCAGCGATTTGAAAGTCGTTGCTCTCTTGCGTGGATTACAGCTTGGATATACAAAATTTTGTTGTTTTCTGTGTGAGTGGGATAGCAGGGATAGGGAAAGGCATTACATTAAAAAAATCTGGCCAAACCGTAAAATCTTTACTCCAGGATATAAAAATATTGCAAATCTACCCCTGATCGATTCAGAAAATATTTATTTACCACCATTACATATTAAACTGGGATTAATGAAGAACTTTGTCAAGGCAATGGATCGAAATGCCAGTGGATTTGCCTACCTAAAACAAAAATTTTCTAGTATAAGTGAAGCGAAGATTAAAGAAGGCATTTTCGTTGGACCTCAGATTCGAGAATTGCAGCAGGATGGAAATTTTCAAAATAGTTTGAATGAAGTTGAAGCAGCAGCATGGAATTCCTTTAGAAACGTTTGCAAAAACTTCTTAGGAAGTGTCAAGGTTGAAAATTACCGAGACATAGTTAATGATCTGTTGCTTTCCTACAAGGCACTGGGATGTAACATGTCCCTCAAGATCCATTTCCTGCATTCACATCTAGATTTCTTTCCAGATAATCTTGGCGCAGTTAGCGATGAGCATGGTGAGAGGTTTCATCAAGATATATCAAGCATGGAGAAGCGGTACCAAGGTAAATGGAGTCCCGCTATGCTTGCCGAATACTGCTGGACACTCAAGAGGGATCTACCACAAGCAAATTATAGAAGAAAATCCACTGTCACTGCTTTTCAATAAATAAATATGTTTCGTTCATATATGCCTATATATTAACAATATTTCCAAATTTCAAGTAGGTGTATCTCAGAAATATTGCGTAATAGAAAAAACTAATGGTATATTTGGATTCAGGACATGTAGATAAGATGCTATTTCTTTGTGGACAAAGAAAAATATTTTTTGATAAACCAGTGTAATGTAATAAGGGTTATGCAAAACTGCTTACGTAACATTGTTTGCATTTTTTACTGTATTTATCCCAATGCTAAAAAAAAGACCGTCACGCAAAAACCATAGGTGATGGGAAATTTCTGATTAGATTTTTGAGTTCAGCATGAAAAGTTACACTAGAAACATAATCAGGTTCTCTTGTGCAAAAATATTGTTGACCAGTGTAATCAGGACTGCAATAGACCAGTCTCTGCAAAAGGATCACACGGGAATAATTAATTCAAGACTTTACCCCCACTATAAAAACATCTGCTCAACTCCGTTACCGGAACACTATCTGTCCAGCGATTTCCCGCTCCGGGTCAAACGGTGTATTGCCGGACTGAGAATCTTCTCGATGCTCTTTGCTGATGATCGCCCCAGAATATTTAAAACAGACGGATGGACATGCGAGATTTGCGGGACAAGAATGGAGCCGGGGCTACATCACCATATACTCTCATGTATGGGGCTGAAAGACGAACGAGAAGTGCTCCTCAGTGAAATAGGCCTTGAGGGACTCTCTTTGGAGCTCCTGTTGAATGAGGTGGTGAGAAACAGAGCTGGAGCTTTTGTGTTGTTCAAATTCTGGAAGACGGCTGAAGAGAAGAGGAGGCTATATACATAATCTAATTGATGTAAATAATTATATGCAAATAATCTATGTCAGGATTAAAATGACGAATCCTGTATGGGACTTTGATTCCAGTAAAAGGCTTGTTGCTGCTGTTGTATATAGTCACAGTGTGTAGAAAATACTATACTATACCTACTACATATAGGTTTATCTCCGTATTCTTAGTTATTTTCTCTTCAATTACTCTGTAAATTGGCGAATCCTATATAGGACGAGAGGTCCTAAATAAAGGCTTTTTGTTGTTGTTGTTGTATATTCCAATGACGTTGTAAAAAAACTTGGCATTTCAATATTATATTTATTCAAAGAATTATTTAAAATTTAATAAATATTTTCAAAAAAGTATGTGTTTCAAAATATATTTAAACGCATATAACAATATTTATATACGTTTATAAATCTATATTTAGGTGGATTAGATGTTTTCTATAATCATTTTGACAAATGTTCGTTAGGCAAACTTTTACTCGGGCAAAAAACGGGCGAAGTCGGGAACATTCGCTAATGTACAGGGTGATCCAAAAGTCCCGCACAACTTTAAAAATTAATAACTCCGCGAATATTTGCGCTAGAGCAATGCGGTAAACACCATTGTGTTCAGGATGCAATGGGATTTTTTATGGCAAATAATGAAAAATTCGAAATGGATTTTAGTTACAACTTCATTCGCTAGATGGCGCTCTACCAGAATCAGAGATTCAGCGGCCAAATTGTTTGATAAATTGAAAAATATAACTGAACGACACGTATATTTCCTTTTTGAATACCAGGAAAGAACCCTAATAATATCAAATGATAAATTAATAAAACACCATTTCGCCAAAAGTTAGAAGAATTGGTTGACGATTTTTAAATACAATCTGAGATATGTAAAATAGGTATATGCAAATTAAAACATGTAGCAAAAAAATTATATTTTAGATGGAGTTTTGTGAAATAAATTGAATGTTTGAAAATAACTACTGATATCAATACACGATTTTTGAAATGTTAATATAGTACCAAAAATTATGATGGCACTACTAATAGGATTTCGTGCTATAAGGACTGTATAGTTTCTTGACTAATTGTAGACACATGACTATTTAACTGGATATTTGTCATGATCCAAAAATGAAATATAGAGGGGAGTGACAAAATATATTAGTCGTACTTTATTCCAAATATCCTATGGGTTTGTCAAATGTTATCATTGTTTATTATACTGTACATAATTTTGAAAATGTATCCCCTCAAAGAAATCATTTTTAAATCGACCTTTTGCGTTGAAAAACGGGGTAGAAAAATCATTTTGTATTCTTTTTTGCGCAAAATATCTAAAGTTGGGGGGGAGGGGGATAGAGAGAGATTATTCCTTATGCTATTTCTTCTAATGAGCGAAAAGCGATAAACTAAACATAAGGGGTAAAATTGTGTATACCAGTGTTATTCGAGAAGTTATAACACTTTGGCCTGCACGACATAATATAAAATGTGGGCAAATGCCAAACAAAAAAAATACTGTCCACATAAAAAAAAGAGTCAAGATTTGAGGACAGCATTTATTATTCCCATAACCCAAAACAAAGAGCTGCAAAATATAACACATGAGGTAACTGCCTTCTCTCTTGTATTAGGTCACAATCCTTGCTCAATGTGGCGCCCTTCATTCTCAAACACCGCCTGCGGACGATAGATGACAGAATGGTAACAATTAAATAGTTGAAATTTATAAAACGTGCCATCTGATAGAAGCCTTCAACATGGCCAATGTGGAAGGCCGGCATCGATAAAAACGCGACTTAATGTACCCCCATAACCGAAATTGTAAGGCGTCAAGTCTGGTGATGACACCGCGGGAGATATGAAGAGGTCCTCCATCTTGCATGAATGTTATTTCGCTTAGTGCTTGTCTGTCCTGCAATATGGGAATAACCTTTTCTCTCAAAAGTTGAACATAACGTTTACCAGTTACGAAAACGGTTTTAAAAGTTCTTCCATTGATTTTTGCAAAGAAAAATTGCCCAATAATAAAAGAAAAAGTGAACCCACACAAAACTGTAACTCTGTGCTGATGAAGTGGTATTTCTGTAAAATTCCTAGGGTTTTCTGTTGCCAAAATGAGGCAGTTTTGAATGTTAAATTCTCCCTTTAGATAAAAGTGAGCATCATCTGTTCTTAGAACATTTGACAGCCAGTTTTCATCAATATTAATTTGCCGGAAAACCCATGCAGCGAATTCTTGACGCTTCTCAAAATCGCTGACTTTCAACTCGTGAAAACATTGAATTTTGTTAGGATATTTTTATAGAAAAATTCTAAATGTGTGTTCTCTCCAAACTGTTCCATA
This sequence comes from Cordylochernes scorpioides, assembly GCA_030710605.1. Taxonomy (NCBI): domain Eukaryota; kingdom Metazoa; phylum Arthropoda; class Arachnida; order Pseudoscorpiones; family Chernetidae; genus Cordylochernes; species Cordylochernes scorpioides. Next base: position 45,985,808 of record CP092874.1, read on the forward strand.
CGAAATCCCCGTTTGTTGAGAAACTTGTCTAGCACTTACTTCTCTACTTACAAACCGTAACAGCCACTGACTTGCATGTCGATGGTCTTCCACTCCGAGGTTTTGCTTCCAGAGATCCAGTTTCCTCAAAACTTTTAATCAATCGCTTTAGAGAGTAGCAACTCATTGGTCCTTTACCGCTTCGAATATCTTTAAAGGAACGAAACGCTCGTAAAGCTTCAGTGGCAGATTCTGAATCACAATTAAAAAAAATCACCAAGAGTGCTTTATCCTGTAGTGACGGCATTCCAAGTGGAAGGGGAGAAGCTCGACCACACCTCCCTGCGGTCCCCCCTGGACCCTTGGAATATTTGACTAAATTCTGGTTCGTTTCCAAGATGACTAACGTTGCAACGGCACCCATTTTCAAATGAAGAGCAAAACTGATATCTCCAGTAATGCTACCGCGTCCGGGGTAACCACCGCGTCAGGAGCTGCAGCTCGAGCTCATGATGAGAAATCTACTACGAGGGCACAATTCAATCTACTACAACTCAATATAAATGGTACCCAGAGAAAAATAAAGAGCTGACTTGTCTTCTCTGTGACAACAATGTACATATTAATTGTCCTCAGGAGACAAAATTGAATCAAAATCTGAGATTTGATATCAAAGATTATACAACATTACGAAAGGACAGACCGGGAAAATTCGGAGGAGGACTTGCCGTTTTGATTAAAACTCTAGAAATCAAATTTAAGGAAATCGCCTATAATCAGAGTAAGCCTAGAGAAGGCACGACAGAAGCTCAGGCAATAGAAATCTATCTTACAGGTAAAACAATTCCAATCATAAATGTTTATCACCACGATAATACTAGCATCAATACAGGCCTGAAAGAGACATTAAGTGAAGCGTCTTCGGATATCGCGATCATACTTGGTGATTTTAACGCCGAAAGACCAACTTGGGGATCACCTGTCCAGGATAACAAAGGTCAGCAGGTTGAGGACATGCTAACCGACCTCGACCTTACGCCGTTAAATAACGAAAATAATACCTATCTATCCAAGTCCACAGGCACAGAATCCGCAATAGAGATCACAGCGATAAATTACAACATCACACCCACAACACAATGGAAAATTCTGAAAAGTGGAATCAGTGACCACAGACCAATTTTAACAACCCTAAAATTCAAAATTGAGGTTTTCTAATAGAATTGAAGAACACTGGGAAAAAAATTACAGAAAAGCTCGAAGAACTGTGCAACGAAGAATTAAATCACAAAACGATTGACAAAAAATTGGAAAATTTCTCTTTGAACATATCCAAAGCTGCAAAAGTATCGATACCTAGAGGTAGACGTAAAGACCTGTGAATACTTTACTGGAAGGACCACAATATCGAGGCAATGATTGCGGAGAGAGTCAATAAAAATGAACTTCTTAAAACAAATAAAACAGAAGAAATCATAAAGGAACTCATTGAAATTAGTCACAAAATAGAACAAGAAATTTGGATATTCAAACAAGAAAAATGGGCAGAATTCTGCGAAAAAAATGGATCCAAAAAAGGAAAGCCATCACTGGAATATAATTAGTGTTATAAAACAATCAAAACAATACTAATCCTCCAATACTCAAACCGATATGAACAGCGAGAACGAACAAACAGATGGCTCACATAATTGCTGAATATCTTTCAAGCACTTCCAGACTCAGCTATACGAATGAAGGCAGGACTCTAAAAAATAATATAAACAAGTTAGTTAAACAAGCAAGACATTACCATCAACAATATATTTACTCGAGAGACTTCACACTGAATGAGCTAAATTCATCAATAGGAAAGTTAAATCCAAGATGTCACCTGGAGCTGCTCTAATCTTTGGTTAAATGATTAAACACTTTGGAGACGAAGCTAAAAATTAACTCCTACGAATACTGAACATTTCATGGCAAACTGGTAAACTACCAAAGAATTGGAAGATATCAATTATAGTGCCAATACTGAAACCAAACAAAGATGCTAAGGAATGCAAGAACTATCGGCCAATTGCTCTTACCAGCATACTTTGTAAAATAACAGAATTAATTATCCACTCTAGGCTCATAGTCTCTGGCTCACTAACAATAATAAAATGAAATTATACCAAACTGACTAAAGATCAGACACTATACAACTGATAAACTGTTCTACTTCTGTCAATCATTAATAGATTTCTAGGAAAAACCGCCAAAGAAGCCAACGGCCGTATTCCTGGATATGACCTCAGCTTTTGATCGAGTGTAGAAATTATTTGAAAGGCTACACAACATCGGAGTAAGAGGAAAAACCTTAATCTGGATTGCAGACTTCTTAAGGGGAAGAAGGATAAAGGTTCGGGTCAATGGAACATTTTCCAAGGACCGAAGAACATAGGCTGGTGTACCTCAGGGATGTGTGCTCAGTCCTCTACTCTTCTCGCTATATATTAACCGTTGTTTATGTAAATAGATGAATATTATTTGTATTATTTAAAGCCTCATTATGTAAAAATATATGTATATATAAATTGGACATTTGTTGTTGGCCATGGTCAAGTTTCAGCTTTTGTACGTCTAATTACGACACAACAAAAGTGGCGACGAGGATGCGCGATCTACAGAGCCAGTAAAAAGCTAAGGAAAACGGCGTCTATGAAAGTATAACAACTACATCTTTTAAACAAATCTGACTCTCGGAATATGGAGAGGAAAAATAGGAAAAACTATCTGGATCAAGAAAACAAAGGAGCAGAAAAGATCAGCATGACAAGTTCAAAGTTAATAGTACCTTTTAGATGCTGGTGACTTTAGATGTACAGCTAATAAAGCAATAGAATTAAATAGGTACCCCCTTCCATCGATCGATGAGATCTTTTTAAAATTATCTAGAAGCACCGTATTTTCGACTCTAGGCCTATCACAGGCTTACTTACAAGTAATGTTAGCGGAAGAAGCCAAAGCTGTTGTTGATATAAACACAACAAAGAGGTTGTTTTCTTATAAAAGACTACCATATGACGTAGCGGTAGCACCAAATAAATTTTAGAGGATTATGGAAGGCCTATTTTCTGATTTGCCAGGTATGGCCTGCTACATAGATGATATTTTGGTTGCAGGAAAAGACTTTGAAGATCATGAACAAAAGTTGGATCTAGTGTTTAGATGATTGCTAGAAAAAGGTTTAAAGTTAAACAGATATAAATGTAAATTTAAAAAGAAATCGGTGGAATATTTAGGGTTTAAAATGGATAAATATGGACTGCATCCCTTAGAAAATAAAATTAAAGCAGTGATAGAGGCGCCTGAACCTAAATTGAGATCTTTCATAGGACTCTTAATTTATTATTATAGATTCATAAAGAATATAGCAAACATTTTAGCGCTATTCTATCAATTTTTGAATAAAAATTGTAGATGGAATTGGACGAAAAAATATCGAATGTTATTTAAAAAATGTAAATCATTATTAATAGACTATGGACTAGGCGTAATTCTGAGTCATAGAAATGATAGAAAGGAAGAATGCCCTATAGAAATGCTTCTAGAACATTAACTGAAGCGGAAAAACGTTTCTCTCAACTAGAAAAGAAAGCGTTGAGCATAACTTTTGGCGTTGAGAAATTCGGACAATACTTACTGGGACGAAAATTTGTATTGGTCACAGACAACCGACCCTTAATTCATATATTTTCACCTCATAAACCAATTCCCATATGTGCATCATCCAGAATTAAAAGATGGTCCTTAAAATTAGCTGCATTTAATTATACTGTGGAATTTCGAAAAACTAGTGATAATTCCAATGTTGACGCATTGTCACGTCTTCCTTTAGAATCGAATGTCAGGGAGTCTCTTGATGAAGACCAGGTACTTCTTAGGAAGTCGAATGAGGTACCGTTCTCTTTTATGGAGGTGGCTAATGAGACGCCCCAAGATAAAATACTGTCTATAGTATTAAGGAATGTTAGAGAAGGCAAATGGAAATTCACAAGGGTACCGAGAGAAACCCCACTAGCTCCTCATTATAAGATCAATGAGTAATTAAGTTTGGAGTTTGGTTGACTTCAATGGCGTGAAAGAGTGGTAATTCCCCAAAAATTAAGATCTTTAGTTTTAAATGACTTGCATGAAATACACATGGGGATTGTTAAAATGAAGATGATTGCCAGACGGTATTTTCTGGTGGCCAGGCATAGACAGTAACATCGAGGAGTTAACTAGAGAATGTAGAGTATGCCAAGAATCGGCAAGCATGCCCCCGGCTACCATCTCGGAATGGACTTGGCCCGAAAAACCGTGGCATCGACTTCATCTTGATCTAGCGGGTCCTTTCATGGGAAGAATGTTTTTGGTTCTCGTGGACGCATACTCAAAGTGGATAGAAAATTTTATCATCAAAGATATTACCAGAAAAACGATTATAAGTCATCTTAGAGAAATTCTCGCCAGAATTGGATTGCCCTAATTTTTTGGTACAGATAACGGAAGACAGTTTGTCTCCGGTGAATTCGAGCAATTTACCAAAATGAATGGTATACGGCACACTAAGACCAGTCCGTATAATTCTAGTAGAAATGGTTTAGCTGAGAGATATGTAAGAGAGTTTAAAAACCTTTTGAGAAACCTTTAGAGACGAATCTACAAAGTTTCCTATTTGCTCATAGAGCATTCCCCCAAACTGTAATAAAGGATTTCTCCGGCGGAACTGCTAATGAAGAGAAGTTTAAGATCAAGATTCTCGAATTTAATACCAAGATGGGAAATCCGCGAGAGGTATTTCATGAGGCCGTAAGAAGGCAGGAGCAGTTTACTACAGGTTGCGAGGTTTATTTCCGCAACTATGCAACTGGACCTAAACGGTAAAAAGGTACCATTTTGTAATTATTGAGCTACCGTCACTACCTTATAAGTTGCGAGGGCGTCGTGTATAAGAGGCATATCAATCAATTGCGACCTGTGAGAAAGAAACAAGTGGAGACAAGAAATTTGATACTTCCTCGAACATCAGGAGAGAAGCCTCTAGGTGGAAGTGAGAAATAAAGTGAAGAGGAGGTTCCAGAGGTTACATCAGGAAACAAGGAGGAGACTGCTTCTGTGCACGTACCCTCTTGCACTCCTATACCAGGGCCTGTTGCTGTGCACGTGCCCTCTTGCACTCCTAAACCGGAGGCTGCCGCTGTGCAAGTGCCCGTCCGCAATTCTAGAACTCAGAGAGCCAGGAAACCCCTAGACAGGCTGGAGTATTATTAAGGGGGGAGATGTGTTGTGTATGTAAATAGATGAAGATTATTTGCATTCTTTAAAGTCTCATTATTTAAGAATATATGTGTATATAAATTGGACATTTTTTGTTGGCCAAACGAAAAGAATAAGAGCTAAATAAAGAATCATGGTTAAGTTTGAGTTGTTGTGCATCTAATTACGACACAACCTTAACAACATCCATCCTCACTGAAGACACAAAGGTTGCCTGTTATCCAGATTATATAGCCATATGGCACACAAGTAGCAGTATAGAAATATCAGAAAAATACTGAGCACATCAATGAGAGGACTGGAGAAGTGGGCAATGAAACTCAAAATGACAATAAACCCACTAAACAAAAACCTATAGGTCTCCTTCACTGACAGGAAAAAAAGGCATGACTTTAACTCCAAAATAAGCATAAACAACCATATAATTGATAAAATTAGATCTCCAAATTACCTAGGTGTGATACTTGATGAGGAATTGCGATTTACAGAACACATAATTAGCACCTCAAATAGAGCTACCAGAAACCTTTATTGGACAAAAACAAAAACGGCATTCCAGAGTAAAATAAATCATCAGAGATATATAAATATTTTTCAAATGAATTAAAATAAATATAATCGATACTGAGAGAGAGTTGAATTTAAAAAAATATAAAATTATTATTTTCGAAATATAAATATCTGAGAGGATTCCAGCAAACCGTGTGCTGAGAACATGTACGAGAACATCTACCTATGTTTCCCCACGTGACGCAGCGGAGCGTGACCTCGGCTGCACGGGTGAGTCAGTTGTTGTTTGGCTCGCTGTATCGATGGACATTAAAACATGGTGGCAGCGATAGCTGGATAAAATACGGACCCGTATATCGCAAAATATCGATTTTTGCATACCTTGGAAGATAATTCAACATGGCTCAGATTCAACCTCCAGAAACTTTCGACTTCTCGACTCCCAACGAATGGCCCAAATGGAGGAAAAGATTCGAACGATACCTCGTGGTCAGTGGAATGAAGAAGAAAGAGGAGGCGGACAAGATCGATTTGTTCATGTACTTGATGAGTGACCGCGCTGATGATATATTCAGGACCTTCAAGTTCGAAAAGGAGGAAGAGGCAACGAAAATTGATTCCGTCCTCAAGGCGTTCGACAGCCACTTCTGTGTCAGAAAGAATATTATCTACGAACGTGCGAAATTTAATTCAAGAATCCAAGAGGATCGGGAGCCAGTGGACGAATTCATCACTTCATTGTACAAATTGGCTGATAGTTGCGAATTTGAGGGTCTTCATGAGCAGTTGATCCGTGACCGAATAGTGGTTGGAGTGAGGGACAAAGCTTTGTCTGAAAGAATGCAGTTGGACAGCGAACTGACTTTGGAAAAGGCGGTGAAAATGGTTCGACAGCAGGAAGCCGTTCGACAGCAGCAAGTCGACCTGCAGCGTCCCTCAACAAGCCAAAGGTCAATCAGGTGAAGTTCAACTCGAAGAAACAATCACCGAAACAACAACAGCAGCCTTCAAGGAAGAAGGAGAAGTCAGCCAAAACAAGATCACGATGTCCAAAGTGCGGAGGTTTCACCCACAGGGAAGGACAGGCTTGCCGTGCTGAAGGACAGAAATGTAACCTGTGTTCAAAAACTGGCCATTTTGCAAATTGCTGCCCAGATAAGCAGGCGAAGACTGCGGAAGTCAAAACTGTTTCTGAACTTGATAAAGAAATTGGTTTTCTCCTGGAGGTCTCAGCTGTGGAGGATTCATCTAATCTCAATGATGATGAAGGCGAGTGCAGGAGGCGATGGACAGCAGAAATCCAAGTGAACGGGAAAAAGGTGAAGTTCAAGCTCGACTCCCAGGCGGATGTCACATGTGTTCCTCTGTGTCTCTTCAAGAAGATAATGGGACAGCAACGACTAGTGAAAAGTGATATCAACCTTAGAGCTGCTGAATTCTCCGAACTTCAGACTGTGGGTATGTTTATATCAACGCTGCGAAATGGCAATTATGAAATCAAGGAGAAGATTTATGTCATTCGTCGTTTGAGTGAACCTCTTCTGAGTCGCCGGGCATGTGAGCTCTTGAACCTGGCGAGGCGGATTGAAGTGGTTGCGACGAGAATTAACCCGATCAAGGAATTCCCTGAAGTATTTGAAGGACTGGGACAGATCGGAAACCCTTACGAAATCAAATTGAAACCTATGGCAAAACCATATGCTCTGCATACTCCTCGACGGGTACCAATACCTTTGATGGAAAAAGCTCAAAACAAGATTGGAAGAGCTCGAGAAGGCGGGAATCATAGCACAAGTTAACGTTGCGACTGGTGTGCACCGACTGTGATTGCTGGTAAACCGAATGGCGACATACGACTCTGTGTGGATCTCTCAAGGCTGAACGAACATGTACAGCGCGAAGTGTATCCCATGCCAGTGGTGGAGCACATGCTGGGGCAACTGGGGGAAGCAAGATTCTTTTCGAAACTGGACGCGAACAGTGGCTTTCACCAGATTCCGTTGAGCCCGGGCTGCCAGCATTTAACAACCTTCATCACTCCTTTTGGGAGATATAAATACTGCAGAATGCCATTTGGAATCTCACTCGCCCCAGAGTATTTTCAGAGAGTTATGTCAATAATCTTGCAAGGCATGGACGGTGTAATGTGTTACCTGGACGATATCCTGATATTTGCCTCCGACTCCAAGACTCACGATCGAATTCTTCGTTTAGTGCTCCGAAAACTGAAAGAGGCGAAAGTTACACTAAACAAGGCCAAGTGTGTCTTCGGCGTGCCAAGAATTAATTTTCTTGGGCACATACTGGATGAAGACGGTATTCGACCATATCCAGCGAAAATCGAAGCAGTGGCGAAGATGCCTGCTCCGACCGATGTTCATGGCGTAAGAAGATTTCTTGGCATGGTGAACCATCTGGGACGCTTTGTGGAAAATTTATCTGAAATTGTGGCACCACTGAACCAGTTGCTGGTGAAAGGTCAAGACTTCGTTTGGGATTGCAGCCAGGAGCGAGCATTCCGAAAGTTGAAAGAATTGCTCACGACTCAACCCATCTTGGCAGCATACGACGTCAGGAAACCAACTATGGTGTCATCCGACGCATCTTCATACGGCTTGGGAGCGGTACTGAAGCAAGAAGGTAAGAATGGAATCTGGCGACCTGTTGCTTATTCTTCTAGAACTATGACACCTACCGAAAAACGATATGCTCAGATCGAGAAAGAGGCTCTCGCAATTACATGGGCTTGCGAACGTTTTCAAGATTTCCTGCTTGGAAAGCGTTTCCGAATTGAGACCGACCATAAGCCTCTCATTCCTCTATTTTCGACGAAAGAATTGAGTTCGCTGACCCCAAGACTGCAACGTTTCCGAATGCGTATGATGAGGTTTGGATTCGAAATAGTGCATATCCCTGGAAAGGAGCTGCTCGACGCCGATGCATTATCCAGACAACCACTTCTTACAACCGAGGGAGGTGAAAACGAACGGCAAACCTCCGCGCATATAAATGCAGTTCTCTCGAGTATAACCGACAAAGACGAGATGTTGACGAAGATATTTGAAGCTCAACAAGAAGATACGACCCTGAAAGCAGTAGTCAACTACCTTGAGAAAGGCTGGCCAGATAAGAAGAAAATGTCACAGGCTCTGCTCTCTTATTGGCATGTCAAGGATGAACTCGGCGTTCAAAATGGACTACTGATGCGTAGCTGTCGTCTTGTTATTCCAGCAAGTATGAAACTGGAGATCCTAGATAAGTTGCACGCTGGGCACTTCGGGATTACAAAAACAAGACTTCGCGCACGTGAGACGGTATGGTGGCCTGGAATTTCGGAAGAGATCGCGGAAACGGTCAGAAAGTGCAGTGTCTGTATCCAGGAAGCCGTCTCAAAACATGAACCTTTGATACCAACCAACTTTCCTACACGACCGTGGCAAAAGATTGGAATGGATTTGTTCAAGTTCGAGAATAAGTGGTATCTAGTCGTAATTGACTATTATTCTCGATATCCTGAAATGGTTCAGCTGGATCGGCTCACAGCCAGTGTGGTGGTGCGTAGTTACAAATCCATATTTGCCCGACATGGAGTACCAGAAACTGTTGTAAGCGATAATGGGACGCAATTTGGAGCTGCTCGTGAATTTGCAAATTTCGCAAGGCAGTACGGATTCACACATGTCACTTCAAGTCCTCGATTCCCGCAGAGCAATGGGATGGCAGAAGCAGGTGTGAAAATTGCTAAGTTGATCCTCAAGAAAAATCAAGACCCATCGCTTGGACTCCTGGAGTATCGATCGACCCCTTTGGAGAACGGTTACAGCCCTGCTGAGCTTCTCATGGGACGTAAACTCCGAACGACCTTGCCAATTGCACCAGAGAATCTTAATCCAAAGTTGGTGGACTCTCAGGCCCTGAAAAGAAAGGAGGGGAGAAGGAGAAAGGATATGAAATCCAGATATGATCGACGCTGCGGAGCTACGGACATGGAGGAGCTATCCGAAGGTGACACTGTTTGGATTACAGATATGCGAACCTGGGGGATTGTAAAGAAGAAAGCATCGACACCAAGGTCGTATATGGTTGATACTCCAGTTGGGACTTTACGTCGAAACAGATCCATCTACGAAAAGGAGTTACAGTGCAATATCCAGCCGACCCATCGACGCCGACCTTTTCGGGGGAGGAGCTGGTTGAAAATGAAAAGACCCCAGTTGTGGATTATCCCTCTAACGACTCAGAAGACGGCCAGATAAGAACCCGGAGTGGACGAATTGTTAAACCTGTGGATCGCCTTCATTATTAATTATATTATGCATTTAAAGTTTGTAATGTATATATATATTTCAAATCTTAAAAAGGGGGATGTGCTGAGAACATGTACGAGAACATCTACCTATGTTTCCCCACGTGACGCAGCGGATGGTGACCTCGGCTGCACGGGTGAGTCAGTTGTTGTTTGGCTCGCTGTATCGATGGACATTAAAACAAACCGCATCTAAAATAACAGTTTTTTTTTGCTACATGTTTCAATTTGCATATACCTATTTTACATATCTCAGATTGTATTAAAAAATCGTTAACCATTTCTTCTAACTTTTGGCGAAATGGTGTTTTATTAATTTATCATTTGATATTATTAGGGTTCTTTCCTGGTATTCAAAAAGGAAAAATACGTGTCGTTCAGTTATATTTTTCAATTTATCAAACAATTTGGCCGCTGAATCGCTGATTCTGGTAGAGCGCCATCTAGCGAATAAAGTTGTAACTAAAATCAATTTCGAATTTTTCATTATTTGCCATAAAAATTCTCATTGCATCCTGAACACAATGGTGTTTACCGCATTGTTCTAGCGCAAATATTCGCGGAGTTATTAATTTTTAAAGTTGTGCGGGACTTTTGGATCACCCTGTATATATATATACTTAGTCTAGCCATAAATATTGTTACAAAACCAAATCAGTGATACAAATTTTAATTCGACCGCGTGAAGTATTCAAAATACAGTAGTTGTTATTTGAATATCTCGTGCACACGTGTTTAGAAAAAAATCAGAATATATTTGTTTTTTGATAATGGATTGGGATGTTAAAGAAAACCGTATAGCTGTATAGCCTTACACAAGGTGGGCCAAAGTCCTTCATCCATTTTTAAACTTATACAAAATATGAATATTACGCGTCAATTTGTTTATCGAACCATTGAAAGGTTCAACAAGGCTAGCACTATTAATGACCTTGAAAGATCTGGTCGACAGCGCGTGCAACGAACGCAAGCAGCTATAAAAGCAATTCGCGAAAGAATTCGTCGAAATCCACGACACAAACAAAATATCTTAGCAGAGCAGATGAATTTATCTCCAAGAACCGTTTCCAGGATAATCAACGAACACCTTGGACTGAGAACTTTCAAACGACGCACAGGTCATTTGATAACCCCTGCTCTTAGAGATATTAGAAGGGTTAGATCAAAAATGCTGTTGACGCGGCATGATGGTCAGTGGCATGAGAGAATCCTTTTCACAGACGGGAAATTTTTCACTGTCGAGGAATAGATTAATCGTCAGAATGATAGGATATATGCTCGTAGCTCTCTAGAAGTTTATTTGAAAGTCAGAAGACTTGAAAAAAGTCACCATCCTTCTTCTGTCATGGTTTGGTGGGGAGTTAGCTACCAAGGTGTAACAGATCTCCACTTCTGTGCCAAAGGGGTAAAAACTATCAAGAAGATATTTTAGAACAAATAGTAAAGCCTCTGAACACAAAAATATTTAATGGAGAACATTGGATATTTCAACAAGATTCAGCTCCTGCTCACAAAGCTAAGTCAACTCAACAATGGTTGGAGACGAATGTTCCGGAGTTTATAAAGGCCAAAGAATGGCCCTCTGGAAGCCCTGATTTAAACCCCCTTGATTACAGTTTGTGGGCATATTTAGAGGAGAAGGTGTGCTCTAAAATATATCATAATGTGGATCAATTGAAATCAGCATTGGTGAGAGCAATGAAAGAAATACCCTTAGAAAAGGTGCGTGCCGCCATAGATCAGTGGCCCGAACGTTTGAGATCCTGTGTCAAAAATAAGGGAGGGCATTTTGAATGATTGTATATATTTAAAATCTATGTCCTATTGTATAGTAAAAAATGTATTTATATTCCATTAGTTTTTGTTCTTAATCATTTAATTTATAAAATTGTTTGTAACATAATTTATGGCTAGACTGTGTATATTGGTTAAAGTATAACTTCTCTTTAAGAATTGTTAAATCACTATTGAGAGAGATTATTTGTTGTCTATTGAAATCAAATCTTTCATTTAATCAATTCTTCTGTCTTAATTTTCTTTTTGATAATTGAAATATTTTAAATTTTTATAATTCCTTCAGGTTCCATGTTATTGGAATGTAAATACGTTACTTGACATGGTAGACTTTAGCACGCCATCTGTATGTAAGAATTGAAACAATTTAGAGCGTTTTCTTATAAATAAAACCACCTGCACATTTCCTTATAGAGATAGAAAGATATTATGATTTTTTGTCTGGTTGATCCCTGAAGTATTTACTGCCTGAAACATGCTGAATTGAGGTAAAATCTTTCAATTTTCTGTATATTTGCAATTAGGTTCATGACTCCATTTCCTTGCTGCGTTCTTGTCTTAAATAGTCGGCACTTTCTTCTCTTGTTAACCTTGCCTTATATACGATTAAGGATTAAAGAAAACCTCGTTATTAACCTCCCATTATATACGATTCATGATTGTTCGTATTAAAGAAAACTTCGTTGTTAACCTCGTCTTATATGCGATTCATGATTGTTCGTATTAAAGAAAACCTCGTTGTTAACCTCGCCTTATGAATGATTAATGATTGTTTGTATTAAAGAAACCCCCTCCCCCGTTTTCATCCTCACATTATATACGATTGCTGATTCTTAGTATAAAAAAACTCGTTTTATGTTGTGATTGGACAAAACGTTGTGATATTTGTAGCAGCAATATTCTTTAATACGGACTTGATTTCACATAGGTATCAATATCCTTTTATATTCTCTTTTGAGTTTTGAAGGTTTCGATTTGTTTCGAGTAATTTTTCTTCGAAATTTTGAAGACGCATTTTACATAATTTCTACCAATATTGCTATATATATACTGGCTTTAGTAAAAGATAAAATTTGTTTAAATTGTGATAGAATATATATATGGTAATTTAAACCAACAACCCTATATTGTATACTACTTATAACAAGATTGTCATGTTGTATATAGAAACACATCTATAAATAATTATACGCATGATTGACATGTGTCATTGCATCACCATATGTAATGTACTTTGTACAAACTGAGGATGAATAAATAAAACTATGTAATAGATTTAGAGCTAAGCTAAGCAAGAGATCGAGATAGAAATCAACTCTAAAGAGTAATTTGGCTAGTCGTTGCCATCAAGGTCAAAGGGTGCAGAATAGCGCAGACGCCCCACGCACTTTGGACCCGTTCAAAGTCCAAATTCTCGCATGTTTCCTCCTCTGCAAAGGTATATAAAACCTCGGTTTTAGCCGAACTTAAGTCACTTCACCATCGGCGTGAGCCTTTGTCGGTTGTACCCAGGACCACCTCATCGACCATGTAAAACAGTAAGACTCTTCTAACTCCATCTTGCTCTTAGCTCGACTCCTATCTGTTCACGGAACTTTCCAACTACAACTGTGTCTCTTCGTTTTTTGTGTGTGGACATTCCCAAGCTTTCCACTCTGCCTCGACCACGACTGCCTGTACTCTGTGAAAACTGTTAAAGGTCTTCCAAAGTGCAGAGAGGTACTGGAAAACTCTCCACGTCCTGACTGTCCCTCTCGGTTACTACAGGTTTGACCCTCGGTTACCACAGCTATAGCGAGAGTCGACAGGATACCTCATCACAGATAAGTCGAAAGGACTTTATCACACACATATATATATATATATATATCTAATATTTCGATGTTGATCCAGTGTAAGATCCTGTTGACTCCTGTCAACTTACTTTGGGATTGGTGTCTTGTGATGAATGGTGGAGGTTGGTGAGATGGCGCAATCGTTTTGTCGAATGGTGGGCTTCCACAGGGGAAATAACGATCAGCTGGATAGGATAGAACCTGGACTTCAGCGAAAGGAGAGAGAGAGAGAGTTGTGACTGGAGGAGGTACCTTGACTTTCACATGATCGAAGAGAATTTTTACCTTGGTTGGAGTCTAAGTTGAGCACCTTACCTCTAGCCTGGTCAGCTACCTTCTGCTAACTTTCTGTCCGAGATCTTCCTCGTTAACTCTCTATGCTTCTCATTGGTTGAGATCGTTCTACGTGGTTACTTCTGGTTGGCTATTAGTTGTTCATGCTTAACTGTGATTGGTTGTTGGTACCTCCATTGTCGTCTTGATTGCCATTCTCCAGGAAGAAGAAGGTCTTTGAACTTTAGTTTTATGTGTCCTGGGCAGTGACCTTTACTTCCTGGATGATGCAATCCTGCTAATGGTTTATTCTCCCTTTTCGCGAAGCCTACTTTTATTAAAATCTTTGACGATACATTGCATAGGTTGTGGTGGGGTTGCATATTGCTATATACAAATTATTACATATATACATCTATCCCCCGATTTAAACGGTAGATACGTTTCTGAGAAAAACGTGTAAATCGAAAATTAAAAATTTTCAAGTCAAAACCGTGTAAATCGAAAAGCTTGCAGAAAATGCATAATTTTGCTATTTAACAGTTGTGATTATTTTCAATATTTTTAGGTGTACGCAGAAATAAAATTAAAATGCATTGACAGGTTAAAATATGTAATATATTACGGAAACCCTGTTTTTTATATAATTATAATACATACATAAACAGAAGAACAAAAAATAAAACCAAAGGTGTTTTATTATCCTTTATCACTGTCAGAAATTACTCTCATTCTTTTTTTCGGAATCGAAGGTTCGAATTCACTTTCATCACTCGAAGTTATTTGTGCCGATTCAATGTTTGAAGCAGAAATATTTACATTATGAGAGATGGTAATAAAATCGGTTATTAACAATTGCTTCGAATTTTTGTAAGATCTTTGTAAACTTCTTCATTTTGAGCCAAGCAGCGATTTATGTCACGTTGAAATCGTAAAAACCTTTCAATGTTTGTGTCATTTTGCATAAAATGATTACCCAGCTTTCTTCCCAATGCGAGTCCTTCGCGGATGACTTTAGCAGTGAATGTTACTGGTACTAATTCCTCTTCATCAGATTTGTCAGACTCACTTTCGCGAACTAAGTTAACTAAATCATCCTCACTTAGTTCTTAATCAGCCATTAACTCTGCGATATGCGTTATTCGATCTTTTGCTGCTTTATGACCACTAGCCAATTTATAAAAATTTGAGAAATAAGTCCTTTCAGGCATTTTTTTCCAGAATAACACACACTGACTCATCAGCATTGAAAACTTGATCAGGAGTGTATGAATTCTCGTTAATAATTTCGGCAAAATTTGCTGGATATTCTTGGGCTGCATATACGTCGCCAGAAGCCAGTTCACCTTTTAATTTTAAGCTGTGTAGAGAATGTCTTATTTTAAATATTTCAAACCAGCCATGACTTGCCAAAAAATGTGGCTCCTTTTCAGTTGAAGAAGAAGATGGCAATTGCTCTACAATTTTTTTCCTAAATTCGTAATGCTTTATTTGTTATAGCGCCCGTATCAATGTGTACTCTTTTTTGTGTTTGATCTTCTATTCAAAGCATTAACGCTTGCTCCATTTTTTCCATTGCGATATTTCTGGTGTATGATGTTGTGCCCATACTCGTTGTATTGCCAGCTGCAACACTCTTTCTAATTGTGTTTTCATTTGTTCTAATAGTTCTTATTGTAGCTTCGTTCATGCTATATGATTTTGCAACATCTACTACTCTATCTCCCTTTCGTATGCGATCCAAAATTTCGATATCAGTTTCTAAAGGAATAACTTTTCTTTTAACTTCTTTCTTCATTATAAGTCTATATATATATTTCTAAAATTTATGTTAATTTGGCTGTGATTAAAGTAAAATTCAGAGGGAAAAATGCGGGAAATTTTGGAGCGAAGATTAAAAACTCTTTAGTTTTTAAAAAATATTTTATATTATAATTTTTATTCAAATTAAAATATTTTAATTTTTTTTATTTTAATAAAACCTATTTGGTAAATTACCATCATTTCCCTCCAAAATTTCCTGCATTTTTTCCCTCTGAATTTTACTTTAATCACAGCCGTTAATTTATAATAATCTAAATTATGCACTCACTTGTAATTTAGGAATATGGAAAATTAGATCTTTCTGAAACTGTGAAACTTTCACTAAAATACAATTTTCCGTAGATAAAACTTTAATTTATGCGAAGAAATACAGACACAGTGTGCGTGTGCAGCAAGTCAGCACATAAGCTCGGGATTCCTCGTGAGATGTGTACACAGCGCATGTGTTCAATCACAGTAGCATTTAGTATAGTGCGATAAAAACAAAAAATAAACTTATTTGGAAAACCGTGTAAAAGCGAAAACGTGTAAAACAAGTACCGTGTAAATCGGGGAATAGGTGTATAAAATCATCTAAAAAGCACAGGTGCTCGTGGTCAGGAAATGCCTTCTTTATTTTTAATATATATATATAAATGAAAAAACAATAGAAAAAATAAAAGATAAGTGGGTCAGGTGTTGATATTAAAAATGAAAAAGGCATCTCCTGACCACGAGCGCATGTGTTTTTAAGATGGCAGAGCGCCATCTAGTGGAGCAAAAATAAACTAAACGTTTATTTAGCTTTCTCCGTGATATTTGGCCAACCCAATTTCTTGATAAATCAAGAAAAGTCATCCACGAACGCGATTCGCGCTTTCGGCGCTCGTCAGCGTGGAGTAGGCTGTAACCACTTCGACCAAAAAAACTTTTGGCCATCTAAAAAGCACATGTGCTCGTGGTCAGGAGATACCTTCTTTATTTTTAATATCAACACCTGACCCACTTATATTTTATTTTTTCTATTGTTATTTCATGTGCTAAGCGTCTTTACGCAAATTTGGCCCTAAATACCCATTTCTTGAATTCTCAGGGAAGCCATTGGGACCAAAAATCTTTTTGGTCGCAGTGGTTACAGCCTACTCCACGCTGACGAGCGCCAAAAGCGCGAAACGCGTTCGTGGATGGCTTCTCTTGATTTATCAATAAATTGGATTGGCCAAATATCACGGAGCAAGCTAAATAAATGTCATAATTTGTATATAATTGTATGCACCCCCGACCCACTATGCATGTACAATGTATGATTTTCAAAGATTTAATAAAGAATAAGGTAACTGGAGGAAAGAAAGTAGCAACAAGACATAGGAAGCAGGCTAAAAGCGGACACAAGTATAAATAACTTGTACAGTCAATACTTCCTGGCAAGCCCGGACGTATCTGGTATCCGCAGAAGTTATATTAGTAGAGAGACGCCCAATATTTCCGGACAGGACCGGACGTATTTGATAACCGCGGAAGTAATAAGAGTCGAGCACACCCAATACTTCCTGACAAGATCGGCGGTATCTTCCACCAAAGAAAGCCGCAGAACCAATTAGAAAGTCTCCCCTAAATAGGTCAACCAATAGAAAAACGGGCACGTTCCATCCCTCGACCAATAGGAAAGAAGCTAAATCTTGGTGTAAAATCGAGAAGCAAGAATAGTCAGTAACGTTTTCGCTCTCATAGGAACAACACCTAGAGTAGTGCTTTGGCTCCCAAGGAGGTGACATCGGCTCTGGACCTCTCTCCCTCTGCTCATCCCGTAGCTAAGTACAATCACCACCATGTGATCAGATAATTAACAATCAAAATCGCTCCGCTCTTCTCAAGTTTCTTTCCTCCAACCCAGTTGCCTTTTATTTTCAAACCCCATCACGTGTCCTGATTATTCCTAACTGTATGCTTCACTTGCCACTCAACGACTGCGTTTCAACCAATCCTCACCATTCAAATCGAACAACAAGAAATTCCGCAACGATATTGTCACAGAACGGTTAAGTCGACAGGATTCTACAACAGTGTAATACATCAAATATTGCAGTGTAATAACTTTGGATATATTACATAGAGTCGACAGGATAAAGAGATGGAATTTAATCAGGATCCCATAGGCGTAAAAACGGACAACCCTACGAAAGAAAGAGGGAAGAAACTGGCAACGAGCGAAGCGACAAAACACACCCTGGCGACAATAATTTTGCAGCTGACCGCCGCACTTCAAGAAGCAAGGTCCACTCAACTACAAACGACGTTCCGTAGCGCCACCCCCGGAGCAGCCCACACGCCCCACATTATACCTTTAGCAAGAAGGTCTGCCATGCCAGGTGTACTGTAACACCTCAACATTCGGCATTGCAGGCATTCTTAAACAAGTCTACCCTGATGGGAAGACATACCCAGTTCAACATTTCAGCCGCTCTCTGCGTGGTCACGAGCGAAATTATTCAGACTTGGAACTAAATGCCTAGCCATTGTGGAAAGTGTGGATAACTTCCGCGCCTGTCTAATGGGCAGAAAGTTTACAATACTTTCTGACCATCCTGCATTGCAGTGGTTGAAAGAGATCAAAGCCCCGTCAGGCAGATTGTTTCGATGGAGGTTAAGACTGTCAAGATACGAATATGAGGTCCGTAGCATAAATGGAGTACAACAATATGAAACGGGCGTTGTAACTCGTATCCCATTTTGTGGCTTTCTAGATGCGCCACTCATAAAGAGCCAACAGTCTTCTCCACCGGGAAAATCTCGCGTGACTATGGATCACAATAAACTACGCACCGTCTCCCGAAAAGGAGTACTTAAAACTATAGTCCCAAGTTCACTTACAGCCAGACTTCTTAAGTCCGTACACACACAACACCACCATCCAAACATCTCCAAGATGACGAGACTCATCTCGTCACAATATTATTGGCAGAACATGACACAAGACATCGCAAAACAGGTAAAAACCTGCCCCACATGCCGATTCGCTAGAAGAATCGATGAATCCAACCAACCTTCACGTAAAAATACCGACACAGGCCCCAAAGCAAAACAAAATTCGTACATAAAGCACAGCGTACACACAACACAAACAATGCCAAAATTACACCACCCACGTCAGAGAAACGATCACACATCACAACTTAAATCAATTACCGCCGACATATCGCTAATAAAACCATTAACGATCAAACAGGAGAACTGCGAACCTACCAATCATTTAAATTCTACAATTAATAAGGTTCAAGCAAATATTTCAGAGTCCCCATTTACAATAACATGGAAGAACATGGGGCAATACCCTATCTTTCATCTGATTTTCATCCTTTGTTTGTTAGTTCTACCATACAAATGTATCCCAATTTTATTCATTAATTATTTGTTTATCTATACCATGCCCGCTCATAAAATTTTCGAACTACAAGAGGCAGTTTTTAATTTTGGACAAGCATTTATAAAACTTCTCATAATTTTAGGAAACATTTTTGCAGAAAATCTAAATAAACTCCGAAGAGATAGAAGTAACTGAAAGATGACCAACCAATGTCGGAGAAATCACACTCCAGTAACAAGATCCGAGTCGCACCCAAAAAACAAATAAGCGGAAGGAAGTGAGAATTTTGAGACCCCGCTCCCCCGCACGCCTCATTTCCGGATCCAATTACTTCGGACCCCTCTTCTGGCCAACACGTAAAATTAGGTCGCCGCTTTTCCCCTCCACAGACTCCTCCCTACCGCCAGTCTTGGATCCCAATTCGAACTACATATCGATTTTTTACAATCCAATTCCACACCCACAAGACGTCACACACACAAACATTCTAAATGAGTTCCCATCCCTATTATAACAAATCAATTACTTTACAGACTTCTAACATTTTTCACAACACACACAAAGACAAAAATTTATAGGGCATAATTGGGCAATTAAAAAATTTATAGGGCATGTAGATACAAAAGGGTTCAAAACAATACACCTTATTGTTCATATTAATCATTTTCATTATTTTCTCTCAATTAAAATTTAAATATATATTCAATTTATCAATTTATTCAACTTATTATCACTTTTAATCATTAATTATCATTTTTTTTACCAATTAGTTTATATTATCATAGTTGCAAATCAACGAAAACTCATTGGTTTTCTTTTAAAATTGGAAATTATATTTTACTTTGATTTACAAAAACATTCTTTTTTTTCTATTTTTTTTTCACCATGCAACCAAGCATTCACTTTGATTTCTTCCAACTTTTTATTTTACTTTGATTTCTTCAAAACACCTTATGAAATTTCCTCGATTTCTTTTCCCAAAATTCGAGCAAAAATTAGTTAGGCATTTTTCTTTTTTCTCACCATACACCAAACATTCACTTTGATTTCTTCCAACCTTTATTTTTATTTTTTGATTTCTCAAAAGACCTAATAAAAATCCCTCGATTTCCATTCCCAATTTCGAGCAAGAATATGGTTAGGCATTTTTCCTTTTTTTTTTTTTTTCTCACCATGCATCAAGCATTCACTTTGATTTCTTCCAACTTTTTATTTTTATTTTTATTTTTTGATTTCTCAAAAGACCTAATAAAAATCCCTCGATTTCCATTCCCAATTTCGAGCAAAAATATAATTAGGCATTTCTTTTTACCATGCAACAAGCACTTTTCTTTTTTCACCATGCAACAAAACATTTTTTTTTTCCTCACCATGCAACCAAGCCTTTACTTTGATTTCGTCCAACTTTTTATTTTTATATTATTTTTGATTTCTCAAAAGCCCTAATAGGACTCCCTCGATTTTTTTTCCAATTTCGAGTAGAAATTAGTTAGGCGCATTTTCTTTTCTTTTTAATCCACTGTGTACCATAGCATTCATTTTGATTTCTTACAATTAAAAAAATTTTTGATTTCTATTAATTATACTCAACCTATATCATCAACACCATTCTATTTTACTTCTTATATCGCCACTAATGCTTGTATATAGACTCTCAATACCCACAACTAATTTTCCCACAAAATTATTTTTTACTTTACAGAATTCTCTCAGGCTAACCCCTTCTTGAATTCTTCACATGTAGGGGGCGCATCTGTCATAATTTGTATATAATTGTATGCACCCCCGACCCACTATGCATGTACAATGTATGATTTTCAAAGATTTAATAAAGAATAAGGTAACTGGAGGAAAGAAAGTAGCAACAAGACATAGGAAGCAGGCTAAAAGCGGACACAAGTATAAATAACTTGTACAGTCAATACTTCCTGGCAAGCCCGGACGTATCTGGTATCCGCAGAAGTTATATTAGTAGAGAGACGCCCAATATTTCCGGACAGGACCGGACGTATTTGATAACCGCGGAAGTAATAAGAGTCGAGCACACCCAATACTTCCTGACAAGATCGGCGGTGTCTTCCACCAAAGAAAGCCGCAGAACCAATTAGAAAGTCTCCCCTAAATAGGTCAACCAATAGAAAAACGGGCACGTTCCATCCCTCGACCAATAGGAAAGAAGCTAAATCTTGGTGTAAAATCGAGAAGCAAGAATAGTCAGTAACGTTTTCGCTCTCATAGGAACAACACCTAGAGTAGTGCTTTGGCTCCCAAGGAGGTGACATCGGCTCTGGACCTCTCTCCCTCTGCTCATCCCGTAGCTAAGTACAATCACCACCATGTGATCAGATAATTAACAATCAAAATCGCTCCGCTCTTCTCAAGTTTCTTTCCTCCAACCCAGTTGCCTTTTATTTTCAAACCCCATCACGTGTCCTGATTATTCCTAACTGTATGCTTCACTTGCCACTCAACGACTGCGTTTCAACCAATCCTCACCATTCAAATCGAACAACAAGAAATTCCGCAACGATATTGTCACAGAACGGTTAAGTCGACAGGATTCTACAACAGTGTAATACATCAAATATTGCAGTGTAATAACTTTGGATATATTACATAGAGTCGACAGGATAAAGAGATGGAATTTAATCAGGATCCCATAGGCGTAAAAACGGACAACCCTACGAAAGAAAGAGGGAAGAAACTGGCAACGAGCGAAGCGACAAAACACACCCTGGCGACAATAATTTTGCAGCTGACCGCCGCACTTCAAGAAGCAAGGTCCACTCAACTACAAACGACGTTCCGTAGCGCCACCCCCGGAGCAGCCCACACGCCCCACATTATACCTTTAGCAAGAAGGTCTGCCATGCCAGGTGTACTGTAACACCTCAACATTCGGCATTGCAGGCATTCTTAAACAAGTCTACCCTGATGGGAAGACATACCCAGTTCAACATTTCAGCCGCTCTCTGCGTGGTCACGAGCGAAATTATTCAGACTTGGAACTAAATGCCTAGCCATTGTGGAAAGTGTGGATAACTTCCGCGCCTGTCTAATGGGCAGAAAGTTTACAATACTTTCTGACCATCCTGCATTGCAGTGGTTGAAAGAGATCAAAGCCCCATCAGGCAGATTGTTTCGATGGAGGTTAAGACTGTCAAGATACGAATATGAGGTCCGTAGCATAAATGGAGTACAACAATATGAAACGGGCGTTGTAACTCGTATCCCATTTTGTGGCTTTCTAGATGCGCCACTCATAAAGAGCCAACAGTCTTCTCCACCGGGAAAATCTCGCGTGACTATGGATCACAATAAACTACGCACCGTCTCCCGAAAAGGAGTACTTAAAACTATAGTCCCAAGTTCACTTACAGCCAGACTTCTTAAGTCCGTACACACACAACACCACCATCCAAACATCTCCAAGATGACGAGACTCATCTCGTCACAATATTATTGGCAGAACATGACACAAGACATCGCAAAACAGGTAAAAACCTGCCCCACATGCCGATTCGCTAGAAGAATCGATGAATCCAACCAACCTTCACGTAAAAATACCGACACAGGCCCCAAAGCAAAACAAAATTCGTACATAAAGCACAGCGTACACACAACACAAACAATGCCAAAATTACACCACCCACGTCAGAGAAACGATCACACATCACAACTTAAATCAATTACCGCCGAAATATCGCTAATAAAACCATTAACGATCAAACAGGAGAACTGCGAACCTACCAATCATTTAAATTCTACAATTAATAAGGTTCAAGCAAATATTTCAGAGTCCCCATTTACAATAACATGGAAGAACATGGGGCAATACCCTATCTTTCATCTGATTTTCATCCTTTGTTTGTTAGTTCTACCATACAAATGTATCCCAATTTTATTTATTAATTATTTGTTTATCTATACCATGCCCGCTCATAAAATTTTCGAACTACAAGAGGCAGTTTTTAATTTTGGACAAGCATTTATAAAACTTCTCATAATTTTAGGAAACATTTTTGCAGAAAATCTAAATAAACTCCGAAGAGATAGAAGTAACTGAAAGATGACAACCAATGTCGGAGAAATCACACTCCAGTAACAAGATCCGAGTCGCACCCAAAAAACAAATAAGCGGAAGGAAGTGAGAATTTTGAGACCCCGCTCCCCCGCACGCCTCATTTCCGGATCCAATTACTTCGGACCCCTCTTCTGGCCAACACGTAAAATTAGGTCGCCGCTTTTCCCCTCCACAGACTCCTCCCTACCGCCAGTCTTGGATCCCAATTCGAACTACATATCGATTTTTTACAATCCAATTCCACACCCACAAGACGTCACACACACAAACATTCTAAATGAGTTCCCATCCCTATTATAACAAATCAATTACTTTACAGACTTCTAACATTTTTCACAACACACACAAAGACAAAAATTTATAGGGCATAATTGGGCAATTAAAAAATTTATAGGGCATGTAGATACAAAAGGGTTCAAAACAATACACCTTATTGTTCATATTAATCATTTTCATTATTTTCTCTCAATTAAAATTTAAATATATATTCAATTTATCAATTTATTCAACTTATTATCACTTTTAATCATTAATTATCATTTTTTTTACCAATTAGTTTATATTATCATAGTTGCAAATCAACGAAAACTCATTGGTTTTCTTTTAAAATTGGAAATTATATTTTACTTTGATTTACAAAAACATTCTTTTTTTCTATTTTTTTTTTCACCATGCAACCAAGCATTCACTTTGATTTCTTCCAACTTTTTATTTTACTTTGATTTCTTCAAAACACCTTATGAAATTTCCTCGATTTCTTTTCCCCAAAATTCGAGCAAAAATTAGTTAGGCATTTTTCTTTTTTCTCACCATACACCAAACATTCACTTTGATTTCTTCCAACCTTTATTTTTATTTTTTGATTTCTCAAAAGACCTAATAAAAATCCCTCGATTTCCATTCCCAATTTCGAGCAAGAATATGGTTAGGCATTTTTCCTTTTTTTTTTTTTTTCTCACCATGCATCAAGCATTCACTTTGATTTCTTCCAACTTTTTATTTTTATTTTTATTTTTTGATTTCTCAAAAGACCTAATAAAAATCCCTCGATTTCCATTCCCAATTTCGAGCAAAAATATAATTAGGCATTTCTTTTTACCATGCAACAAGCACTTTTCTTTTTTCACCATGCAACAAAACATTTTTTTTTCCTCACCATGCAACCAAGCCTTTACTTTGATTTCGTCCAACTTTTTATTTTTATATTATTTTTGATTTCTCAAAAGCCCTAATAGGACTCCCTCGATTTTTTTTCCAATTTCGAGTAGAAATTAGTTAGGCGCATTTTCTTTTCTTTTTAATCCACTGTGTACCATAGCATTCATTTTGATTTCTTACAATTAAAAAAATTTTTGATTTCTATTAATTATACTCAACCTATATCATCAACACCATTCTATTTTACTTCTTATATCGCCACTAATGCTTGTATATAGACTCTCAATACCCACAACTAATTTTCCCACAAAATTATTTTTTACTTTACAGAATTCTCTCAGGCTAACCCCTTCTTGAATTCTTCACATGTAGGGGGCGCATCTGTCATAATTTGTATATAATTGTATGCACCCCCGACCCACTATGCATGTACAATGTATGATTTTCAAAGATTTAATAAAGAATAAGGTAACTGGAGGAAAGAAAGTAGCAACAAGACATAGGAAGCAGGCTAAAAGCGGACACAAGTATAAATAACTTGTACAGTCAATACTTCCTGGCAAGCCCGGACGTATCTGGTATCCGCAGAAGTTATATTAGTAGAGAGACGCCCAATATTTCCGGACAGGACCGGACGTATTTGATAACCGCGGAAGTAATAAGAGTCGAGCACACCCAATACTTCCTGACAAGATCGGCGGTGTCTTCCACCAAAGAAAGCCGCAGAACCAATTAGAAAGTCTCCCCTAAATAGGTCAACCAATAGAAAAACGGGCACGTTCCATCCCTCGACCAATAGGAAAGAAGCTAAATCTTGGTGTAAAATCGAGAAGCAAGAATAGTCAGTAACGTTTTCGCTCTCATAGGAACAACACCTAGAGTAGTGCTTTGGCTCCCAAGGAGGTGACATCGGCTCTGGACCTCTCTCCCTCTGCTCATCCCGTAGCTAAGTACAATCACCACCATGTGATCAGATAATTAACAATCAAAATCGCTCCGCTCTTCTCAAGTTTCTTTCCTCCAACCCAGTTGCCTTTTATTTTCAAACCCCATCACGTGTCCTGATTATTCCTAACTGTATGCTTCACTTGCCACTCAACGACTGCGTTACAACCAATCCTCACCATTCAAATCGAACAACAAGAAATTCCGCAACGATATTGTCACAGAACGGTTAAGTCGACAGGATTCTACAACAGTGTAATACATCAAATATTGCAGTGTAATAACTTTGGATATATTACATAAACGTTTAGTTTATTTTTGCTCCACTAGATGGCGCTCTGCCATCTGAAAGCACATGTGCTCGTGGTCAGGAGATGCCTTCTTTATTTTTAATATATTTATATATATGTGATATGATCCTGTCGACTTTCAATGATATAAGATCCTGTCGACTCTTCTGTTATAAGATCCTGTCGACTTTTTAATGTGATAATATAATAATAATGTGGGGAAAGAGAAATAATCACACCACAATTTTGTAGAGGAGGGACCCAGGCAACCAGAGAGAGAGATGGAGAGCGACGGACCCGGCACCGCCAGGCGGCCGGCCGTTTTTCGAATACAATATGCTCCAACTGTCTTAATTAGTCCTGAGGTTCCAAGAAAAGGGCCCCTCGGAATGTGGCTGATATCTCAAGTGACCGGGCCCCATATCCTGTCCCAATAGTCCCGAGAATTCCGGGCCTCTTGGAATGTCGCTAGTGGCTCAAATGGCCGTACTTTAGCTGCCTTCTCTCTCTGGTTGACTGCAGGTTTACTTTATTATTCCTGGAAGGGTAATATTATGATATATATATATATATTGCCACGTTTTTATTTTTAAAACGCTAATTTTAGTTTAGTAAAACTTTATTTTTAAAGTTTATTATTTTAAAAGTGAAATGTTTGTTAATGAAATAGACATTTTGCCTAAACTCATTTATTGCTGCTTTCTTTTACAAGCCATTTGTTTATGTGTATTTTTACATATCGTTTTTATTGAGTTTTTACTAATTTAGTATGTACATCATTGACTTTTAATGAATGGAAAATAAAAAATGAAAATAAACATATGAAAAATTAAAATAACATTTTAAAGGAAATTATGTACAATTGAAAATTGTTTTTGTAACGTCTCATATTCCCCTTCTTGAAGCATTTATTCTCGGGTAATAAATGGTCGAAGTTGAGATATGTGAACGCGTCTTGCTTGCTTTTGGTCTTTCAGAGAGATATCGTAGGTTACATCAGATATCTTTTTTTGAATGACAAATGGTCCTTCATATTTTGGTGATGTCTTGATGAGACGAGGGTCGTTGAAGGCAATTTTTTTTATGACTAAGTCTCCTTCTTTAAAGACATACTTGGGGTGATGGCTATCGTGTTTAATCTTCCACTTACTTCTAATTTGTTCTGTCCGCAGGCTAGCTTTCTTCCTGGCTTCTTCAATTGTAATTGGAGTTTGGTCGGCAAATTCGGGTACATTACCGATTCCATACATTAAGAAAAGCGGTGAAAAACCAGTCACGTCATGTGGTGTGGAATTATAATTTTTGACAACTTGCGGTAACAATGAGCTCCATTTACATCTATGTTTCTCTAGAACAGCTATTCTCAGTTTTGTCATTATCGTATCATTTAATTTCTCACAAATGCCATTGCACTGAGGATGATAAGGCGAAGTATATGTGTTTTTAATTCCTTGTAAAGAAAGAAATTTGTTGAACTCTTTTGATATAAAGTTTTTGCCATTATCTGTTAAGATAGTATTGATCGAATTAACATATTTGATTATCTTATCAAGACATTGAGTGACAGCTTGAGCAGTGTTTGTTATTGTGGGATATGCCCATAGATAACGAGTTGCGTGATCAACAAAAACTTGAATGAATTTATGCTTTGTGTTAGCTGCTGCTGTTCCCAGTACAATAGTGTCACAACCGATCATTTGTAATGGTTGGATATTTGACGTTGGAGTGATCATTTCTCCTAAAGTTGGTTCATGTCTGACCTTCACTAGTTGACAAGATTTACAAGATCGAACATAATTCTTGATATCAGTTGTTATTCCTTTCCACCAATAACATTGAGTTATAAGTTTGCATGTTTTGGTTATTGATGGGTGACTCAATGAATCGTGATATTCTTCCAATAATTTTTTGGTAAGCGAGTTTGGGACAACTGCTTTAAAAACTCCTTTTTGTTTGATCATTACCACACCGTCGTGAGTGTGGGAATTTTTCAAGAAACTCAAATCTGAATTTTGTTGGTGTTCTTGAAGTTCTTGAGTTGCAATGTTAACAACTGGGAGTCTTGATAAGGCGTCAACATGAGTTTGTTGCTTTCCAGAACGATGAACGATGTTACATGATTTCGAGGATAAACAAAGAATCCATCTAAAATACTTAGGTTTCGGTTTCTTCATGGTGAAAAGCCATTGGAGCGCCGCATGATCAGTGATGATTTCAAATGGTTGGTTTTCTATGTATACATGAAAGTGATCAGTTGCTTGTATCACGGCTAGGCATTCCATCTCATAAGCAGAATAATTCTCTTGGTGTGGTTGCAGTGTTTTGGAGTAATAAGCAATTACATGTTCCTCATTGTCTGGACCAATTTGTGTTAGGATTGCTCCAATTCCATATTTGGAGGCATCTGTATAAACTTTAGAGGGGTAGTCCGGGTTGTAAATAGCAAGGACAGGTTTTGTAGATAGTGCCATTTTAAGTTTAGCGAATGACTCCTCTACTTCCTCATTCCAGATGAAGGGCTGATTCTTCCGAGTGAGTCGAACCAAGGGGAATGAAATTTTAGAAAAGTCCTTCACAAATTTTCTGTAATAATTTGCCAATCCCATGAACTGACGAACTTTCTTTACAGTATCAGGTCTTGGAAAGTCTTGAATAGATTTTACTTTTCCTGGATCAGGTTTTAATTGATTGTGACTGATGATATGTCCGAGGTATTTTACTTCAGTTCTTCCAAAAATACATTTCGACAATTTTAATTTCATGTTGTACTGTCTTAATTTGTCAAAAACTTTACTAAGAAGCTCTATGTGCTCTTGCCATGTTTTCGTGTACACCAATATGTCATCTTGGAAAGAGCAAGTTCCTTTCCATAATAATTCACCTAGAATATGTTGGATTATCCTTTGAAACGTTGAAGCAGCATTTTTTAAACCAAAGGGCATCATTAAAAACTCATAATGACCATCGTTTGTGACGAATGCAGTTTTTTGAATAGATTGCGGGTCCATTTCGATCTGCCAATAACCCCATGCAACATCAAGGGTAGAGAAGAATTTGGATCCATGCAATCGATCAAACATGTCCTGTATGTGAGGTAGGGGTTGCCTGTTATCCAGTGTGATCTCATTAAGACGTCTGTAATCAATGCACATCCTTTTATTTCCATCCTTCTTGGGAACCATAACAACAGGAAATGCCCAAGGAGAATCTGAAGTTCTTATTAACTTGTGTTCAAGAAGTTCTTTAACTTGTTCAGCTATCTCTTCATATTCTTTTAGAGGACGACGATAGGGTCTAAGAGAAATTGGTTGTTCACTTTTCGTGATGATCTTATGTTGTATAGCTACTTTTCCCAAATCAATAGCATGCTGAGAAAATTCATTCCTATTGTGTTCAAGTAATTCTTTTAATTCATGTTCTCTTATCTCTTCTAGATGATTTACAAGAATTGGATTTTGTAATCCATCAAATTTGGTGTAAATTGTTTTGTCTTTGACATCTATTAAAAGATTAAAAAGAGATGCAACATCTAATCCGATCAAGAGTGGATATTTAAAGTTCTTCATTACATGGAGAGTTACAGGTTTAATTAGTTTATCTATTCTTACCTTGGTCTGAAGGCTTCCACATGTCCTGGTAACACCATCCGCTTGGCTGATGTGAATGTCTGAATTTGGTTGAAGTTGAAGACGGGTTCGCTTGAACAATCGCCAATTGATTATTGATACTGTTGCTCCAGTATCCACAAATGCTTGCGCAGGAATTCCATTTACTTCAACGCTTATGTTGATAAGCTTGAAAGCTCCTTGTGTAGGGGTATTTGTCAAAGTACTTACATTCAACAATTCCGGGGCTCCGCATACTTGTTTCACTGAAGTGTTTTGATTAGGCCTATCCTTTTTATAATTAGGATCATAATCCTCACAATCTGTGACCCAATGTTTAATTTTTATTCCCTTTTTCGAACATATTGGACACCAGAATGGGCAAACATTTTTTCTATTATCATTATTTTTTGTCGCGAGATGTATTTTGTTTTTAGGCTTAAACTGAATTGAAGCCCTATTTTGTTCAATTGAAGCTGCGATATGAAACCATTTTGTGGCGTCAGTTGGCTGTGCAGCCACAATTAAATCTTTCCAATCATTTGGAAGTCCGTCTGTTAATAAATGAATTTTTTCCTCCTTCGTTAGATGGGTTTGATTTAACAGGCGAATTTTATCTTGAAAATAATTTTCTATTGATTCTTCTCGTTTTAATCTTCGATGTGATGCTGAGACAATTGGATTTGCGTTGTATGAACCAAATCTTTGAATCAACTTTTCCTTTATAACTTCCCATTTTTTTATTGCAGGATTTGAAATAATCTCGTCTGCATACCATTCAAGTGCTGAATCAGTCAAGTAGTACATAAGATTTTTTATTTTTTCATCTTCTTTTAAAGAATTATTTTCAAAATCATATAATTTGATCCATGACTCAGGCCTAATTGCCGACTTCGAGCCGTTGAATTTTTGCAACCGGTTGTTTGGATTTTCCGCCATTTTTTTTTTCCGTATCCTTTTCGACTGCGCCAAATGCCACGTTTTTATTTTTAAAAACGCTAATTTTAGTTTAGTAAAACTTTATTTTTAAAGTTTATTATTTTAAAAGTGAAATGTTTGTTAATGAAATAGACATTTTGCCTAAACTCATTTATTGCTGCTTTCTTTTACAAGCCATTTGTTTATGTGTATTTTTACATATCGTTTTTATTGAGTTTTTACTAATTTAGTATGTACATCATTGACTTTTAATGAATGGAAAATAAAAAATGAAAATAAACATATGAAAAATTAAAATAACATTTTAAAGGAAATTATGTTCAATTGAAAATTGTTTTTGTAACGTCTCAATATATATATCTTAATTTTAATAATGTGATATGTAAGTAATAAAGTATGACGTCTTTTCTAGTCGTCTCAAAGTGACAACAGCTTGCCACCGGACCCCAGGGGAGGGGAGGATGACCCACATAAGACTGACCAATGAGCATCAACACCCGGGGGATCCAGAGAGGGACAAAAAGGGCGTTGGTCCGGATGTTGACAGTTAGTTAGGTGACAGTGGATATCTCGGAGAGGCCCGCTCAGTCTATGTCCGTTGTCATCTCACGGCGGCCCTCGTGGCTGCCGTTTTGGCTCCTCTCTGCCCCCGCGGCTTCAGGCTGGACGCCGATCATTTCACTGTTAATCCTCAACTTTCCACTGGTCCTGCGTACGACGTACTAGGAGAGCGTCTTTTGATCCCAAACTTTGTCCTTACTGTCCTGTGCGGACTTCCCACTCTGCACGCCTTGCCACTCAACCCCGACTACTTCCAACTCACTTGTTGGCTTACCTGGGTTTACGGCATATATATATATTATAGACAGATTTATGTATTATAAAATCACCATTTGTATTTTGGTACACTGTGCGACTTCACTGCTCTCTTTGATGTGAGAAATAAATAAATTGTTCTGGAGGCTACTTAAAGTAGAGTTATCTCATTATTCTCTTATATAAATTTGTAGGATGGTTGAACCACGCTCTGGTAAGATGACACAGGATAGAATCAAGGTTGAAGAGTCTGCCAAGCCGCAACATGGTGCAACAAAATATAAGCAAACATATTCATTTAAAAATTTAATTTAATCTAAAAATGCTGTTGAATTGATTTGATGGAAAGTGATAATTAGAGAAACGTGTGAATTATAGGTCACTACATAATTCAAGGTAAAATTATATTCAATTGTATTTTTAATTGTTGTGTTGAAAGTATGATGAAAGGAGAAAAAATAATATATATTTCGGGTGTGAACTTCTATCACAATTTAAACAAATATTATCTATATATATATTAATAATATTTTTCTAGTTTTGGAAAAAAGAGGAAAGTAAAATATCAAGAACTACATATTTCGAATTAATTTTGAGTCAGAACAGCAAACTAATTCTGTATCAAATAGTATTGTTATGAGAATTTCAAGATTTATAAAAACAATTTTATAAATCTTGAAATTCTCATAACGCGATACTATATATATATATATATATATTATGAATAATTTGTTTGTTATTAGATAAAGGGTTGATAAGACAAAGGATCGATAAGATAAAGGGTTGGTGCAGTCGAGATAGAAAAATAAATAATTATTTACCGTCAAGTAGCTTTTATTTTCAATTACTTGAGGAAATATTACACATTAGTTATTTTCACATTATATAGAATTTATAAAGTTAATCCTATATTAGTGATTCAAAAAGATAGATATGTTAACTACCCATATTTACAACAAAACTATACAACAAAACTGAAAGTCTTTCTAAAAACTATTAATATATATAGTCACGACCGTCTGTCGTGGCCTCTGTCACGGATAATATACAGTTATCATCGTCATGCGTTCTTAATTCTGTCACCGTTTGCTTTTGGTTCAGTGGTAGAATGCTCGCCTGCCACGCGGGCGCCCCGGGTTCGATTCCCGGTCGATGCATTTTTTTTTTTACAATTTTTAAAACTCATTTATATATTATACAAGAATGACATCCACGGCGCCAATTTATAATTGTAACGAATCGTATTTGAATAAAAGCATTTAATTGGGTAAACCCCGGGGGTTGTAGATTATAAACACAATAAGACCACATCCATGATAAGGTACAGTTTGGATTATAGATTATAAACACAAGGTAATAAGACCACATCCATGATAAGGTACAATTTGGATTATAGATTATAAACACAAAGTAATAAGACAACATCCATGATAAGGTACAGTTTGGATTATAGATTATAAACACAAGGTAATAAGACCACATCCATGATAAGGCACAATTTGAATTATAGATTATAAACACAAGGTGACAAGACCACATCCATGATAAGGTACAATTTGGATAATTACTATATATAGTCACGAGAGTCTTTCCTGATCAGTCAGTCATTGGCCGGCCACCTCTGTCGCGGATGCGCGCGCACAGGGAGGTCACGTGCTCGCCGACAGGAAGATAGGTCTACTGATCGATGAGAATTATATAAAAAAAGAAAGAAAAACATTTTGAAATTAAAAACTTTATTTTAAAAATAAATATATATTTTAAAAAACAGAATATTCTAATTTTCAATAAATTTCATAGATATATTATCCAGAAAAAAATAATTTTGATAACTTGATTACTAATTGATTACTTTGATTACTAATTGCCCATATTCTTCTGCTTTTACTTAATATTACCTATTTACTAAAATAATAATTGTATGCAAAAAAAAACATGCCTCCTAAGAAATATAACTCTGAAGAAGAAAGAAAGGCCGCAGCTGCCGCAAGAAGGCAAAAAGCAAGGCAACAAGAAACAGCTGATCAACTCGCTGAACGACTCCAACGAGATGCTGAAGCTAAACGTCTACTTCTAAGTAATGAAACAGCAGATCAACGTGCTGCAAGACTTCTGCGTAAAGCTGAAACTTCTAGAAGTCGTATTGACAATGAAACAGCAGAACAACGTGCTGCAAGACTTCTGCGTAATGCTGAAGCTAAACGTCTAAAACTAGATAGTGAAACAGCAGACCAACGTGCTGCAAGACATCAACGTGATGCTAAGGCTCACAGGCGATATCGGCGACCGACAATGCGAACTAATGCAATTGATTTGGCTAATATAGATGAAAAATAAATTATTGAATTTTACTGTGGCCAAATGAATGAAAGATGCGAATTTTGCAATTCTTTAAATTCCATGGGAGAAAGACCCCCAGATAGAAAATTCTCAGCCTGCTGCCATAAAGGCAAAATAGATTTACCGGAGCAGGATTATCCAGAATACCTGGAAACCTTAATGAATGGCGTTGACCATAATAGTAAATTTTTTTTTGGAAAATATTAGATCTTACAATAGCTCATTGGCATTTGCATCCATGGGGGCAAACATTGCTACACCTCCAGGATATGTACCATACTGCTTCCGTATTCACGGTCAAATATATTATAGAACTGGAACACTTCACCCAGTAGGGGAACAGCCGCCAAATTTTGCCCAATTGTATATTTTAGATACAGCAGAGGCTACAAGAGAAAGACTTTCCATCCCTGAGAACCACGGATGTGATGAGAATGTTTTGAATAAACTTGCAGAACTGTTAGCAAACATAAATAAGTTTGCAATGTCTTATAAAATGATTCGTGACGTAGAAAAGGAAGCCATACAAGAAGCTAATAATAATGGCACAGAACTACCAAATATATTGTAATGGCAATTAAGAACGATCGGACTCAAGACGTTCGACGATACAACAAGCCAACTGCCAGTGAAGTTGCAGTTGTCTTCCAAAATGATGATGGTGAACCTCCATTTATTCGTGATATACTGATTCATTTAAAACCAATAGAGAATCAGCCTATGTTAAAGCGAATTTTTATCTTAGATCCAAATTTGGATGCGTTGGTTTATCCACTATTTTACCCTAGAGCGGAACAAGGTTGGACTACCTATCTAAAACAGAAACCCGGCTCAAGTCAAAGACTAAGTAAAATGCAATATTATAGTTATTTGCAGTCTGTCCGAGACAAGTTTAATCCTCTTTTAAATGGGGGAAAACTAACGCAACAATTCATAGTCGATGCGTATGTAAAAATGGAAGCAAATAGACTCCATTACATTAAAGAAAATCAGTCCAAATTTGAGAACTGAAAAATATAGTGGTCTCATGGATCATATAAACGCAAGAGCTGAAAATGAAAATCATAACGTTGGAAAGGCAATAATCCTTCCATCAAGCTTTGAAGGCAGTCCAAGAAATATGCAACAAAGGTACCAAGATGCCATGTCAATTGTGATAAAATATGGACACCAGATTTATTTGTTACAAAGACTTGGAATCCAAAATGGAAAGAAATAACTGAAAATCTTGAACCTTGGCAAAAAGCCGAACATAGACCAGATTTGGTGCCACGTGTCTTTAACTTAAAGTTAAAAGAGTTGCTAAAAGAAATAAAAGCAGGGCTATTTGGAAAGTTAACTGCAATGGTCCATGTAATTGAATTTCAAAAAAGAGGGCTTCCTCACGCCCACATATTAATAATATTGGCTGCAGAGGCAAAATATAATACAGAAGCGGATATAGACAGAATTGTATCTGCCGAAATTCCAGATAAGGAAATATTTCCGGTTCTTTTCGGAATAGTTACAAAACACATGATTCATGGTCCATGTGTAAAAAATAATCCAAGGTCCCCATGTATGGAAAATGGTCAATGCACGAAAAAATTTCCAAAAGATTTGATTCAATCAACAATTATGAACGTTGATGGATATCCAAAATACAAACGAAGAGTGATATCTGAACTGGTTTATGTAAATTCTAAACCTATCAATAATTCATGGGTTGTTCCATACAACGCATACATATTGTTAAGATTCAACTGCCATATAAATGTTGAAATCTGTTCATCTGTACAGGCAGTTAAATACTTATTTTAGTATGTATTCAAAGGCCATGATTCTGCCAATATAGAAATACGTGAACCAACTAAATTTGTAGATTCAAGATATGTTGGCCCTGTAGAAGCAGGTTGGAGAATATTCGGATTTCATATGCATGAACAATCCCATGCTATAATACGGTTAGCCGCCCACTTGCCTGATTATCAAGATGTTGTATTTAATGACGATATCAGCGATGAACAGCTGCAAAATAGACTGAGTCGAGACTCAACATTAATGGGTTATTTTAAACTGAACCGTGCTGATCCTAATGCAAGGGAATACTTATATCGTGAAATCCCCGAGCATTATACTTGGAATTGCAAAGAGAGGCAATGGAACACGCGAAAATTGCGTGGAGCTAAAGTGATTGGCAGAATGTATACTGTCAGCGTTAAAGAACAAGAGCGCTATTATTTGAGGTTACTTCTCTTAAATGTAAAGGCAGCTCAGTCATTCGACGATTTAAAAACTGTCGACGAAATATTATATCCCAGATTTAGAGAAGCTGCACTTGCAAGAGGTCTTTTCCTCGATGATAGTGTATGGAAATCTACACTGGAAGATGGCGTCGTCATGAACATGCCAAAACAACTTCGAGAATTGTTTGCATATATTTGCGTATTTGGACCACCCGCAAAACCACGCGAATTGTGGGATGAATTTAAGCCTCAATTGTGTGAGGACTTTTGCCGAAAGCATCATGCTAATGATGATGCATGCACCCATTGCGAGGGTTATGCCATGAAAGAAATTAGTGACATATTTCTAAGTCATAGAGTTAATTATAACGAATATGGGCTTCCAGTGCCAGCATGGAACATCCCTGATGTTCCATGTTCAGAGGAATATATTTCTGATACTGAAGTTCTTTTAGCCGCTGATAAAATGAGAAGTTTTAACGCTGAACAAACAGCAGCATATGATCAAATAATGGCTGCAGTCAAATATGTCACAATGAGACCAAAATGTTTCTTCATTGATGGTCCAGGTGGGAGTGGAAAGACTTACTTCTATACCACCTTGATGCACTCCGTTAGAGGAATGAACCAAGTTGTTCTTCTAGCTGCTACTACTGGCATTGCAGCCAATTTATTACAAGGAGGAAAAACAATGCACTCCTTATACGGACTTCCAATTCCGTTGAATGAAACTTCCGTTTCAAATATTAAAATGACTACAATGGCTGCTGGCACCCTCCGAAAGGCAAAGCTATTTATTATTGATGAGTGTACAATGGCTTCAAACCATGCCCTTAACACAATCGATAGACTTCTTAGAGAAGTCATGACTGAGGATAAAAGATATCCTAACCAAATTCCATTTGGTGGTAAGGTCCTCATTGTAGGAGGCGATTATCGCCAATGCCTACCAGTAATACCTCATGGTATGAGAGCACAAATTGTGCAAAGTTGTTCGAAATATTCTCAGACATGGAGCCATTTTGAGCACTTACCATTGGTAAGAAATGTAAGGGCCAGATCGGACCTCGAATACACCGAATGGCTATTAAAGCTAGGCAATGGAAGTCTTCCAACCTTTGACGATTTGGGAGCAGATCTCATTGAGATTCCCCAAGAACTAATATGAAAAGACGATATAGTCCGAGAAATATTTGGAGACACAATTACTCCTGAATTGGTTGAAACCATCTCACAAAGAGCAATATTGTGCCCCAAGAATTACGATGTTCATAATATGAATGACCAAGTCATGGACCTTATAGTTGGCGACTACCACACTTATTTAAGTGATGATTCCGTTGTCTCAGACAGCGATGAAGAGCGGAATAATTTTCCCGTTGAATTCCTGAATAGTGTTACTCCTTCAGGAATGCCGCCTCATCGTCTAAGATTAAAGGTCGGATGCATTATTCAGCTTCTTAGAAATCTGAAGAAGGGTTTATGTAATGGAACCCGCTTTACTATTAAATCATTAAAGAGTAACGTCATTGAGGCAGAAGTCTGACTGGCTCAAATAAAGGGGACATTGTATTGATTCCCGAATAGATTTGGCCCCATCTGAAACAGGATTGCCCTTCATAATGAAGAGACGGCAATTTCCTGTAAAACCTGCCTTTGTCATGACCATAAATAAGGCACAAGGTCAAACGCTCGAACGTGTTGGCATTTATTTGCCGGAGCCTGTATTCGGTCACGAACAACTTTATGTTGCCTTTTCAAGAGTGAGACACAGTAGTGATGTTAAAATCATGATTAAAGATTCAGCACTGCAAGGCAGGCTAATTGAAGGAAGCGACAGAGTCTTTACTCGAAATGTCGTATTTAAAGAAATATTTTAATCTGGCCCAGCGTGGCATAGAGGAGTAACCCTCAGTAAATATCTACATAAAGGAAGGAAAACCTATAACCCGTGTGATAGCACGTAGTTAAGTAATGCCCTTAACCTGATGAGTGCCAAGGCTAGGCCGAAACGTTGCTATCACTTTTACATATTATTTGAAATCTAATTTCCAGAAGTTCTCATTGGTATTTTTAGGAAGGTTTAGATGAAGGGCAAAAGAGTATTCTTTCTTTAACCCTCCAATAACCCAGTTTATTTTAGTCTCTTCTTCCATTTGGGGGTCGACCTTGTTGCACAGTACAAGGATATCCTCTGCGAACCTGATTGCAGGTTCATTCCACTGTTGCATCCTTTTTAGTCTCATCTTCATTTCTTCTTTGTTGGCGTCTGAGGCAAAATCCTCAATTAGGCGGCTCTTGAAATTTTCCCAGCTGGTGAAACTTATCTTGTGTAGGTTCAGCCAGGTTTTGGCGCTACCAATCATATTCATGGCAGCATAACGAGAGATAATGTAGTCTGCCTAATGGTACAGGAAGCCAATTTCTTCAAGAGATTCAATCCATGGGCGAGAGTCTTCTGTTCCATCATACTTGGGGATGTCGATGTTGGGATTCAGGACAACTGGGTCGGAACTTGCATCTCGACCAATTGTTGCACCAGGTTGCGGCTTGGCAGACTCTTCAACCTTGATTCTCTCCTGTGCCGGGTCTTGCATCTTACCAGAGCGTGTTTCAACCAACCTACAATTTATATAAGGGAATAATGAGATAACTCTACTTTATGTAGCCTCCAGAATCATTTATTTATTTCTCACATCAAAGAGAGCAGTGAAGTCGCACAGTGTACATAAATACAAATGATGATTCTATAATACATATATTCTGTTAAATAAAATAAATAAATATAAAATATAAATTTGAATTTAAAATAAATGAAAAATAATATTTCAAATTAAAATAAAATAGGTTCATTAGCCATGATGCAACAATTTGATAAAAGGGATGGCTTTATATAAACGCCTTATAATTATCAATTTTATAGCAACATGCCACCTCTGGAAGGACATTAAATGCCAGAAAGCTTATTGAAATAAATTAAAGAAACACATTATGAAATTTATATAAATTATTATCGAAAAGGTCACATTATTTTATTTTATTTCACAATTCTAGAAACTTAATTCAATCTCGGTAAAAAAAAGCCACAAAAATCACCAGGGATTAAAAGTCAAAATAGAAATCCTCATATTTCCTTTATTTTTTATTTCCCCCTGTTTAAATATTCATAATATTTTTAAAATCATATTTCTCGATTTTAACGGGCGCATTATTTTAAATCGTTTCTTAAATTTATTTTTTAGTTTCTAGTGAAGCTTTGATTTTAATCGACTATATTTGATAATTTACATTATTTAGAAGTCTCGACATTAATATTTGATGTCAAAAATCCTTTATTTAAAATATTGTCACGTAAAAAAATGAGGCAAGACAAAGATAAGGATGACAAAGCAACTCTTCGCTCAGAACAATTCAACACCTTATTTACATCAAAAAAGAGAGGCAAGGTAAGTGTTATATAAACAAATAAGTATATATTTTGAATTTAATTAAATAATTGTTCCCACAGAGTATGTGTGTAAGATGACAAGAAAATAGGCACTAACAGTAAGAAGATAAGATTTTCTTTGTTTACGATGTTAAAAGTTTTATTTTGTTTTATCTCTTCCAAATCAATTATGTTTTATCAATATTATTGGAATCAATTAAACAAATCAATAAGTATCCGGAGATGAGTTTGCCAACTCTAGCTTTCGGGCTTCGTAGCCCTTCTACAAGAGTACAAATATACAATAATAGGGTGTGATATTATTGTATATTTGTACTCCTGTAGAAGGGTTACGATGCCCGAAAGCTAGAGTTGGCAATAAACAGAAATAAGAAAATCAACTCCGGAGACTTATTGACTTGTTTAATTGATATTTAGGAGATTATAGGGATCAAGTTTCTTTACAAAGGTCTAAGCAAATTCAACACAAGGAGAGATATTTCTGATTAAAAAAATTCAAAAATTAATATTCTGTGGATATACCACCGTGGTAATACATTAAATCTTCTGTTATGATATTTTGTTACTTTTCTCCAATGTTCGGTTTACAGCGTTTGGAATGTTGCTTCGTACCTCTTTTAATCAAATATTTGTACTTCACATTTTTAAACATTTAATATTTTAAGAACATATAAAATACACAATAGACCAACCAACATATACTAGAAAACTATACTAATCCAACTTCAAGGCGAGAGCTCAAAATTCTCTCAAAAATACAAATTTGTAAAATTAATATTACAGTATTTTTCCTAACAAGTTCCTCTGTATAAACAGTTTTTAGGCACTCTCTCCCTGATTTTGCCAAGTTTTCAAAATATCAGTTTTCTCTCCTTCAAAAGCAATTTGCTACCAAAAGGGTTACTTTTTGGCAAACCCTTTTTCAATTTCCTGTAATATTTAGAGTAGATGTTTTGTCTAAAAAACTAAAGACTTCCTTTTTGTTTATCCAGAGCTTTTTAGGGTCGAATGTATTATTGTAAGTTATAAAGAATTTTAATTTGTTTCAAAATATAATTATATTAATAGAAAGTTTAGTGTTTAAAGTGAAGAATAATTGTTACATTTTGATTATGCTATTTATGTGATGTTAACGAAGTATATCTTGACACACACGACGACGACTTAAGATCACTAACTACAAGGAAGACAACAAATAAATAAACACACCAGCTTTTATACCTAAATATTTTACTTTTCTTATTTACCGCTATTATGGAAACCCGCTCAGTGAACAATATATCACATCAAGAAGAAGAAAAAAAAAGTCGATTGCCTTGCAAAGCTGCAACTAGGCGCAACAATATATATATATATGTGGCAATATGATAATAATGTGGGGAGAGAGAAATAAGGAAACCACAAGTTTGGAAGAGGAATTCCAGGCAACCAGCGAGAGGGAGGGAGAGCGCGAGGTTATATCACCGCTGAACGACCGTTTGTGTCGCACACCACCCCCCGACTGTCCAAAAATAGTCCTGAGGGTCTACGAAAATAGGCCCCTTGGAATGTGACTGATATATCAAGTGACCGGCCTTTACATCCTCCTCTCTACGTCTCTCTCTGGTCAACTGTAGATTTACTTTATTATTCCTGGAAGGGTAATATTATGACATATGGCCCCCGTTGAAGAAGGCTGAACATGGTTTGAGTATACTTAAAGCTGGAGAAGCCAGGAATAGAAAAAAATAATTTTACAGTTGAAATTAATTAAGGTAATGGTGACATATTTTATGTAAATAAAATATTGTATAGTACAAGCAGTTTTACAAAATCGGAGAGTTTGATATTTAAGGGAATTTTTTATAATATCGAAGTTATAAAAGGCTATATACAATAACATCTAATGTATTATAAGGGAACTGTTATGGAGGGGTGTGAACAACGAGAAGGGGAGTCACATACACATGATGAAATTCTGAAGGTCATTAAGACTGGGGAACTCTACACTTTAAGATATTTTTCAGGCGGACATGGCAAGGGGAAACTTGGCATGGGCTTTCTATGCTATAGGTGTAGAGTACGAGAAATGAGGTTGAGGTTGGAAATTGTGTGAGCTCAGGACTAAGGTAAATACAGAACTACATACAATGTTAGAACCTTGGAGAACAGAGCGAGGGGAAACTTGCCCTGGGCCATTCTACCTTATCTATGCAGTTACTTGTGTAGCGAGTCCGAAGGGAAAAGTCCCGTGAGGAAGTCGAATGGACTTATATTTAATTTGCGGAAAGTATGCGCGCACAGTGCCAAAAATTGGGACGAGGACTGCGTTGTCCGTTACAAGTGACAAGCTGCTCGGATACGAGGTGTTTGAACCGTCGTGGGAGCTTGTGCAAGGCGATGATTTCACGGTGGGTTGAACGTAAGACCCATGTCTGCGCGAAATGATGACGGACCGGACAGAATCAGCGACGATGTTTAACGTACCTCCGTGGGAAATATCGGAGGTAGGCTATATCGTGCTGGTTTGGACAAGGGACAAACATAGATTTGAAGACAGGGTCCGTGTGGCGAACGTGTGGCGCGAGAAGAAGGGGCGAACTGTGTCGCTCGATGCAGATTGTTCAAGTGCGAACAAAAAGGAGTTGATAAATATATAGCAGTAAGTCAATCTGCATCCTGTGACGAACACACCATTGGCTAGATGGTGTGGGTCTGTGGATATGCTAGAGATGAACTACGAAATATATTATCATAAATGAAGGGCGTGAATTAGGATTTTGAAATGACAATATAGAAGTTCGATAATTGATTAATCAATAATTCTATGAAAGGTCCTGAGCTGGTATGAGGTTAACAAAGTTGTGAGAATGAGAGGGGCATTCAGGGGAACATAGGTAAGAGTCACCAAGGGTTAGTTGTAAGCAAGGCTCACGTGGTGGTTGGAATTCTTCGACGCCTGAATTACAGGGTGAATTTTGAGTCGTTTAGGAAAAGAAATTATTTTTCGTGA
This sequence comes from Cordylochernes scorpioides, assembly GCA_030710605.1. Classification (NCBI taxonomy): domain Eukaryota; kingdom Metazoa; phylum Arthropoda; class Arachnida; order Pseudoscorpiones; family Chernetidae; genus Cordylochernes; species Cordylochernes scorpioides. The sequence goes on from CP092874.1 coordinate 46,027,800, forward strand.
GCCGTGCTTACAAGTAGGAGAGGTCATATACAAATAGGTATACAAATGTTTAGGTGCTGGAGGCATATTTTTATAGATAAATTGATAATGAAAAATCTATTGTTAATAGTAAAAATCGTGAAGTATTAATAGGTAGAATTCCATCTTTTTTTTTTAAAGAGTTACGTTAAAATGGAAATTATTTAATTAAAATGACGATTGTTAAATTCTACTGGTAAGGTAACTAATTGAATGAGTTACAAATATCTAGATAAATAGTATGGAGAATAAATTCATTGTTAATAGGCGTGGAGAGAATAAATGGAGGTAATTATGTAAATATTGGGACAATTTACAAGGAATGACTTATTTGAAGAATGAATGGTAGGAGTTAAAACAATTACACTAACGAGTTATGTTGGTTTAGGGCGCAGGTAAGTTCATTGAGCTTCGGGAGAGTTCTGTCTGTGACACTGTGCGTACCAGTGTTGTACATCACAGTAGCAGTAGGGATATGGCGGAGTCTTGTCCATGATGGAGGAAGGTGTCCTGCCCTGGCACGGTGGTCGTTCTTGGGCAGATCTAGTGCTGGAAGAAGTGCGTGGCATCTCCATCTCCGTCGTAGGCGATCACTTCTTCAGGGTAACGGTTCAAAAGTTGGTGAGGAAGGGGTTGAGGGCTCGAAGAGGAGTGGTTACAGTTGAGTTGGGTTTGGCCGATCATCGTGGCTTGGCTTCTTGTTTCTTCATACTCTGGTATATGAGGGATTTGCTTCCCGGCAAGGTCTTTTCCTGTCGACTCTCAATGTGGCAATTTGATAATAATGTGGGGAGAGAGAAATAAGGAAACCACAAATTTGGACGAGGAATTCCAGGCAACCAGCGAGAGGGAGGGAGAGCGCGAGGTTATATCACCGCTGAACGACCGTTTGTGTCGCACACCACCCCCCGACTGTCCAAAAATAGTCCTGAGGTTCTACGAAAATGGGCCCCTTGGAATGTGACTGATATATCAAGTGACCGGCCTTTACATCCTCCTCTCTACGTCTCTCTCTGGTCGACTGTAGATTTACTTTATTATTCCTGGAAGGGTAATATTATATATATCGTAATTTAAACAATGTGATATGTAAGTAATAAAGTATGACGTCTTTTCTAGTCGTCTCAAAGTGACACCAGCTTGCGACCGGACACCCGGGGGATCCAGGAAGGGACAAAAAGGGCGTTGGTCCGGATGTTGACAGTTAGTTAGGTTACAGTGAATATTTTCGGACAGCCCCGCTCAGTTCTAGGCCATTATCATCTCACTAGGTCCATGGTCATCTCACGGCGGCCCTCGTGGCCGCCGTTTTGGCTCCTCTCTGCCTCCGCGGCTTCATGCAGGACGCCGAACTTTCCTCAGTTAATCCTCAACTTTCCCCTGGTCCTGGTGCCACGTGAGACGTACTAGGAGAGCGTATTTTGATCCCAAACTTTGTCCTTACTGTCCCGTGCGGACTTTCCACTCTGCACGCCTTGCCACTCAATCCCGACTGCTTCCAAATCACTTGTTGTCTTACCCGGGTTTACGACATTTATATAATCTTTTCGGCTACATCAACTCAGTGGAATTTAGTTTAAATATATACGGATAAAAGTTAACAGGAGGAGCTTCTTTTTAGATTTATTGCGAGCTTTCGAACCTTTCGGTTCTTCTACAGGCATGGATAGCATGAATATACTAACAAGATTTATACGCGTTTGAACCATTATATACATACATACACATTTAAATACGAAGCAATAGTTTCGAATATGATTAAAATAGAGCTAAGATTTTGACTATAAAAATATGAAAAACTATGCAAATACAATTTAAACTTTTTTTAAAAATTTGATAAAATTCGGGAACTACATTTATGTACGCTAAAAATTGGAAATGAACGGCAAGCAGGGGTCCCTCCAACCAGGTTACACTACGAGGGTTATCTAGGGCCACACGGAAAATAATTATTGTATTAAAATATGGTAGGCTTCAGGAAGATCTATTTTTCTGTTGATACTGTTAGTTTGAGTGGAGATGATTGATTCTAGAAATAATCTAACCTGCTTGCTGAGTATATGCTGATAAAGGAATTTAGGGTGGTCCAGATTAAATATATGGCCTGTGTTTAATATATGTTGATATATGAGTGATTTAGGATCCCTATTATTTATGTTTCGTTTATGTTCTGTTAATCTGAGGTGCGCGGTTCTACCAGTCTCGCCCACATAGGAGGCTGGGCAATCATGGCAAGAAACCGCGTACACAGCACCAGTGGAATGGATGGGGTTGTTAGGTTTATCTGCTTTGGTGATGGGATTCCTGAGAAGGGTTTCAATATTAGGAGGACTGTTGTAAAAGACTTGAATGCCGTAAGGACGAAGAATTCTGGAGATAGAAATGGAGATCGGGGAAAGGGGAAGGAGACAAGTGGCTTTATAAACAGTGGTTTGACCTTGGAGAATAGGATCAAAAGAATGTTTTTATATGAAATATCTGGGATATCCTGCAGTGGTCAAAAGGGAAATGATTCTGGATTTTTCTATGGTTTTAAATATAGGTAAAGAGCAATGTGTGTATATTCTTTTAGTTAAGATCCTGACTGTATTGAATTTATAGGCTGTGGGACTATTGGAGGAGAAATGGGTATATAGAGATGGTATGTTCTTTTTGTGGAATACTTTTGTGTGTATCTTGTGCGGGGTGCGAATAATCAGGATATCTAGATAGGGTAAAACTAGGTCTATTTCAGATTCGTGTGTGAATTTAATATCTGCATGGAAAGTATGTAGAGTATTGAGTATGTGCCGGAGCCTATTGGTTTTGACTATGCAAAAGATGTCATCTACATATCTCCTCCAATAATGAATGTCAGAAGGCAGGGTTTGGGTTTTCCCCGATCTCCATTTCTATCTCCAGAATTCTTCGTCCTTACGGCATTCAAGTCTTTTACAACAGTCCACCTAATATTGCAACCCTTCTCAGGAATCCCATAACCAAAGCAGATAAACCTAACAACCCCATCCATTCCACTGGTGCTGTGTACGCGGTTTCTTGCCATGATTGCCCAGCCTCCTATGTGGACGAGACTGGTAGAACCGCGCACATCAGATTAACAGAACATAAACGAAACATAAATAATAGGGATCCTAAATCACTCATATAACAACATATATTAAACACAGGCCATAAATATAATCTGGACCACCCTAAAATCCTTTATCAGCATATACGCAGCAAGCAGGTTAGATTATTTCTAGAATCAATCATCTCCACTCAAACTAACAGTATCAACAGAAAAATAGATCTTCCTGAAGCCTACCATATTTTAATACAATAAATATTTTCCGTGTGGCCCTAGATAAAAAGTTTAAATTGTATTTGCATAGTTTTATATTTTTATAGTCATTAATCTTAGTTCTATTTTAATTATATTTGAAACTATTGCTTCGTATGTAAATGTGCATGTATGTTTATAATGGCTCAAACGCGTATAATTCTTGTTAGTATATTCATGCTATACATGCCTGTAGAAGTGCGAAAGGTTCGAAAGCGCGCAATAAATCTTAAAAGAAGCTCCTCATGTGATCTTTTATCCATATATATATATATATTAATTAAAGGGCATATTTTGGATCTAATATAAAACAAACATTTTATTTAATATAAATATGCCAATATTTCAATAGGCTATACGCCTAACTTCATCAGGGCGTTTCTTGTTTTTAAACTGCTTCGGATGATCACGCGATGCCTTCACGCGACGATATATAAAATATTTACAACTCTGGGGCTAAAATTTAAATATATACACACAAATATCAATAATAATAGACTATATATACATGATTCATAATAAGTATAAGAATAAGAAAATAATTTTAAATCGATTTGAACTGTAGATATAACGGAGGTATGTCAATTTTTCTATTAATACTGTTGGTATCTTTCATTGAGGTCCAACTTTCTAAAAATAGTCTTGAGTGTTTATCCTGAATGTTGTTGCATATAATATTTGTATTTTCAAAATTTGGTATATGGTCCTGTTTGAGTGCGTGATCTACTAGAAGTGATAATGGGCTATGATTTTTAAAAGCTGTTTTGTGTTGATTTACTCTTTCTTCAAGAGTTTTACCTGTTTCTCCTATGTAGGTTGCAGGGCATGATTTGCATGGAATGCGATATACTATATTTGATTTAAATTCATGATTGCTATTATGTTTAGTGTTGGGATGGCGTAGAATTTCTTTCAGGTTTGCTGTGGTTTTGTATCGGGTTTTGATATTGTAATTTTTAAGTATTCTTGTTATTCTTTCAATGCCATAATTGTATGACAGTGCACAGTATTTATTCAATTCTTCACTATTGTTTGTGGGGTTATTGGTGGGCTTATATATATGTTTCTTGATGAAACTTGGAGGATATTCATTATTTTTCATCTCATTGTAAAATATGTTTTGTTCGGATTTAATATTTTTAATATTTGAGGAGCAGTGGGTGGAAATTCTTTTAGAAAGTGTTTTTATAACGGATATTTTATGATTAATGGGTCCAAATGAATTAAAATTGAGATATTTGCCTGTATGCGTTGGTTTTCTATATATACTGGTTTCTATTTTGCTATTTATTCTGGTGAGCTTGATGTCTAAGAATGCTAAAGAGCTGTTATTTTCTATTTCGTATGTAAAAGTTAAAAATGGCTTTACACTGTTGAGGAAGGTTAGAATATTGTCGAGGTTGCTATTTTCACTGATGCAAATGATGTCATCAATATATCGTTTCCAGGCTATTATTTTGAGATGTTTGGTTGCAATGATAATATTGTTAATATGATTCATATAAATATTGGCGAGGGCAGAAGAAATTGGATTGCCCATTGGAAGGCCTTTAATCTGTTTATAATACTGTTTTTTTTTATACACACATAATATATATGTGGTGACTTGTGATGCAGTCGTGGTTGTTGTGAGAAATGTGGTAAAGCCACACAGGAGAAAGGATCCTGAGCCAAAAACCCGTGGGGAGTAGATAGGGGAAGAAAGATAGAAGGTCCTAGAACAACCCCTAGAACAACTGGTGCCGAGACGACCTCGGTGAGAACTGTCCTTTGATCATCACATCCAGCCGCTCTGATAAAGAAATTCACTAGGGGGAAATGAAGACTTTTCACTTGTTTACCAAAGTTTTTTTTAACCCGGCTATCTTTTATCTTTCATTTTACTCCCATATATTCATGCTATACATGCCTGTAGAAGTGCGAAAGGTTCGAAAGCGCGCAATAAATCTAAAAAGAAGCTCCTCATGTGATCTTTTATCCATATATATATAATATATATGTGGTGACTTGTGATGCAGTCGTGGTTGTTGTGTGAAATGTGGTAAAGCCACACAGGAGAAAAGATCCTGAGCCCTTTTATTTATGTATTTCCAAATATTATTATATATATATATAAGCATAGGGTGCCTCTCTCGTCAAATTAACCGTCAAAACTAAACGCTATCTATTGACCGTCGCCGCAAACTAGCGGCCTCGAGTGGGTGATAAAGCCTCAACACCAGCTTTGGCAAACAGAAAAGCGTCTACCTAGTGACCATGGTTTCGGGCTAATGGCCCTCGTCAGTCTAGGGCGGACTTTATTCCATGAGATCCATGCGGGATCTAATGGAATATTTACAATCTGCCAAATAGGTGTTTATCTGGCAAATTGGCTGGGTCAAAACTATGGCTAAATTATATATGCCTTTTTAGATCAATTTCCTCTCCCGGAAAATATTCTAAATTTAAATATTATACCTTCTACATAACTCACAAGTGTTACAGCCCAAAATCCTCATATTCCAAGATTCCTAGTTGGAAAATCTTGGATAAATTCCCGGCCGGACAGAATAGGACGTGTCTTAGGGAAGCCATCACACAATCCCCACTGTTTGCAATTATATTCTTTCAATAAATAACTTTTACAGTCCATAAATCCTTAAAAAATACATTTTATGATTAGATGACTATATCTGTTGTTGCACACATTCTTTCACAACCTGATATATCAAAGGCTGAAAGGAATTCTATTATTTTGCATTAAATAATGTTATATTTCAGTATTAAAAAAGCGTAAAATCTGTGATAGTGCTTGAAATTTGCTCAACTACTATACACACACACACAAAATACGCCATCTATTCTAAACTCTTGGTTTATTTAAATCTGTTTTCCCTGATTTATAATAAAATAAATAAAGCTGACAGTGTTAAGTTTCTTGTGTAAACCTTTTATTTTCAAGCTTTCGAACTTGTCAGTCCTTCAACATGGGTATCACAATTACAAATTAATTATAAATATTATTTATATTATAATATATTTATAATTAATTTGTTAATGTGATACTTCTGTTGAAGGACTGACAAGTCCGAAAGCTTCTCAAATAAAAGGTTTGCACAAGAAACTTAGCCCTCGAAGCTTTTATTTTATTATAATTCTGTTTGGATATCATATATTTCGTTGAACATACATTGAACTAAAAGAACATTAGAATATGAAAGGCATCAAATAAATGGTATGAAGTATTAGCAAAAGGCCTCTTTGTGTATAAAGGATTCCGACAGCGATCCAAGAATTTCTATTTTAAACAAAGAGGCGGTTGACAGGTTTGCAAGATTTATTTGAAGGGGTGGCAGGAAATGGCGGTGTCAGTTTCCATCCACCATCTGCTGCTATTTAATCTTGACATCTTCACTGTTTGAACGTGACTCGGTCTCAGTTTACATCTTTATTTAGGAAGCCGTCTTTGATTACAAACATAGCGCAGTTTCTGCAGCTACTGCTTGGATTTTTGTCTGGCTGAACATCTATATCCCCTATACATATATTATAAATTATTAATTTCTGAGATAATCCTTTATTTACTTGTGGAGGAATTATTGAGCGTTTGCTTAACTTTGAAATTCATGAGTAATATGTTATTGATATTGCAATCGTGGTAAAAATGAAATAAAATCAACTTTGAATCACAATTTGCTTTAATTGTGCTAATAAAGTATAGAACACATAATTTGAGAAAGTACTACTTTAATTGAGGATTCAAGAAGGAAATAAAAGATTACATATTTACATATCTACGGAGGGGTTGGAACCGGCCAACGCGAAAAAACAACAATGGATTTATATAGGGAAAGCCGCGACCGCTGGCGGTCGATTTAACAGAGTAGTGTGTGTTTGTTCTAAAAGTTATAATATTTTAAAATAAAATAAATTTGTATATAACACATATTTATATGATCATTCGAACCGACAACCTCTTATTAATGTAATATAACAAGATTATATGATGAAAAAGTGTTGTATAATAAAAACACCTCTGTAACAATTTTCTCCATTTTATACATGAACCATTACATCACAATATGTGATGTACTCTGTGAAAACTAGAAATAATAAAATAAAGCTATGTAATAGAATGAAAGTTGAGTTAAATAGCAGAAAGTGAGATATAGAAGTCCAACAACGTGTAAGAACGAGGCTTAAAGATGTCAGAAGTTTCCAGAAGGTCGTTAAAAGAGTACATTGACCTCTACTTCTAGACAGACGAAGGCTCAGTACTTCTGCATTTGAGACTATAAAAAAACTCTAAAATCACGGAAATGGATCGCCACTTACAAGTTTGTGGGAGCGTATGCCGTTCCACCCCCTTTTTGCCACCTAGAACAGTGAAATATCAATTTTAATCCTCTCCATCTTTCTGCTTGGCTCAACTCTCTCTGTTAATGGAACTTTTCCCAGTGCAACTGTGTTCTTTGTGTGGGCAATCCCAAGTCTTCTATTCTGTCTCGACGATGACTGCCTGTACTCTGTAAGAGCTGTGAAAGGTCTTCCAAGGTGCAGAGAGGTATTGGAAAGCTTTCCACACCTGAGTATCTTTTCGGTTACCACATATTGTTACACGAAGTTGCAGCTTTGCAGGGTCTTCGACCTTGGTTTCTTCTTTCTTGTTGTTATACACGTTCCCGAACGGGTTTCCATATTCAAAGCAAATAAATAAAAGTAAATAAAATAAATTACCTTTTAACGTTATTTTATTCATTTATTCGTCGTCTTCCTCGTAGGTCGTGATCCGCAGTCTTCCTCTCCGTCCTCTCTCGTTCCAATAATCAATCATGATATATATAAAATAAAATATTACAAAAGGAATGAAACTATAAAAAGGAATGATATTCTAGATAATGTTTTAAATAAATATTAAATATCATAGAATATTTTGAAAAAATATAGGGCGCATTAAAATTAATGCAACACTTCCCCCTCTCCAGAGGTTGTCACGTCCTCGTGAATGACCTCATCCATTCTCTCAAAATAAGGCTTGAGTCTTGAAACATGAACTACCAATGGGTCTTGGCCAGGGTTATATTTCGGCTCAATTAAGTAATTTACGTTGGACAACTTCTTTAATATTCAATATGGGCCAAAATATTTTCTCAATAGGTTTTCACATTTTACGATTTTCCTAACTGGTGTCCAAACTGCCACTAAATGTCCCGGTTCATAGATTCTCTCATTCTGTTTTTGTCATAGTTTTTTTTTTTCATTTTTTCCTGAGTTTTCTATGTGTTGTTAATAACTACCTATCTCGTCCTTGCTATTTTATCTAAGTAATTTTCTATATATTCGTCGTAATAGTCCATGTTACTGTCTGTTGGGATATTCTCGTCGTCTAAGAAGGACATGGGTTCCCTCCCAAACAACAGGAAAAAAATGGAGAGTAGCCTGTGGTTTCTTAAATTGTGGTGTTGTACGCGTGAGTGATAAAAGGGAGAATTTCGTCCCAGTTCTTCTGTTCTGTGATTACATACATGCTGATCATATTGATTAAAGTTCTATTTAGTCGTTCTGTTAGTCCATTAGTCTGAGGATGGTAGCTCGTCGTAAAGCAGTGTTTAACTTTGCACATTTTCATGACCTCCTTCATCAAATTGCTAGTGAATTGTGAACCTCTATCGCTAATAAGAAATCTTGGGGCCCCGTAGCGTTAAATAATATGTTCAATTAAAAAGGTAGAGACTTCTTTCACTGTTGCTTCTGATACTGCCTTTGTTTCAGCATACTTGGTATAATAATCCGTCAACACAATTATCCATTTCCTTCTTCTTTTCGTTGATGACAAGGGGCCAACAAAATCAATTCCGATTCTTTCAAAAGGGTAATTAGCTGAGGGAATAGGTTGCAAAAATCCAGAAGGCGACTGATTTGAACCTTTCCGACTTTGGCAAAGATGGCACGTCTTTGCAAATTCGGAAACATCTTTCAGCATTGAAGGCCAATAGTATTTATTCTTCAATCGGGATGTGGTTCTGGTGACGCCAAATGTCCATTCAGCATATGTATGTGGTTTTCACTCATGATTTCCTTCCTTATATTCTTTGGCACTACCAGCAACCATTCTCTACCTTCAGGATTTGGATATTTATTGTAGAGACACCCATTTTCTTCTTTGAAGTTCTGTGCAATTGAACCCTTGTTCCCACTAAGGTTCTCCTTAATATTCTCGCGATAAAAGCATCCTTTTCTTCTATTATTCGATTCAGAAATAGTTTTCCATAATCTTCGCCCCATTCGTTTTCCAATATGGGTCTACTAGATAGATCATCCGCGTCCTGATGTTTTTTCCAGATTTGTGTATAATTTCGAAATCATATTCCTGAAACTTCAGTGCCCATCGTGCTAATCGACCGGTCGGATCTTTCAGATTCTTAAGCCAGCATAGTGCGTGATGATCAGTTACGATATTGAAGTGCCTTCCATATAGGTAGGGTCGTAACTTGAACATTGACCACACAACAGCTAGACATTCTTTTTCAGTAGTCGAACTTTTCTTTATCGCCGAACTTTTGGACTAATATTGCACCCAGGCCTATGTTAGACGCGTGAGTAAGAATGTAAGTAGTTGCATTTGGATCAAAGTGCCCTAAGATTGGGGGATTTTATCAATGCTACTTCAAGGGTTTGGAATGCTTTTTCTTAATTTTCTGTCCAGGTAAAAGGTACATTCTTTTTTATAAGACTGGTTAATGGGTCAGCAATTTTCAAAACCTTTGATAAATTTCTATAATATGAGAACATTCCTAAAAATGATTGAACTTATTTTATCTTTTTGGGTCGAGGAAATCTCTAATAGCTAGATATTATGCTCCGCTAGTTTTATACCATGTTGGCTGGTTATATGGCCAAGAATCTCCAGTTCTTCGAAAACAAATTGGCACTTTTTGTTGTCCAATTTAAAATTAGCCTCGTGAAAACATCTTAAAACAGCTTATATTCTTTTGAGATGTGTTGAAAAATCCGAGCTATATATAATTACGTCATCCAGATAACAGTGGCAAACTTGCCATCTAAGATTACCGAGCATATTTTCCATGTTCCTCTCAAACTTAGCAGGGGCATTGCATAGTCCGAAGGGCATTACGTTGAACTCATATAGGCCATGTGCTGTAGTGAAGGTTGTCTTTTCCTTATCTTTTTCCTCAACATCTACTTGCCAATAACCTGATTTAAGGTCTATTGCTGAAAAGTATTTGGATCTCCTTGAAGTGTATCCAATACTTCATTAATTCTGGGAATTGGGTAAACATCTTTCACTGTTATATCATTCAATTTTCTGTAGTCAACAAAAAATCTTTACTTACCATCTCGCTTCTTGACTAATATTACGGGGAAGTACCATGGACTCGAGGATGGTCTAATTATGCCGTCTTTGTGCATTTCATCAATTTGATATTTTATGATTTCTAGCTCTTTAGCATTCACCCTATACGGCTTGTGTTTGATCGGTTTCGCATCTTCTGTATTAATCCGATGTTTCGTTAAGTTGGATCTTCCTAATTCCGACAAAAACAAATCCACGTATTTTTCAATACTTGTTTCAATTGCTCCTTTTCCTTAGATAATAAATTTTCGTTTATCTGAAATTGAGGTTCTTCTGTATCCTTTTTCACTTTTATCCATGTGATTCACTTTGGGTGGCTAGCTTCCAAAGCACAATGTTTGGTTTTTTTAATATTTTTAATGATCGAGGATAAGGGTTTGTTATGTAGATATATGTTTCCTTATTCGCAACATTTATTAAGCTTCTTGCTAGTCGAAGTCCATTTAATTGTAAAATTTTATGGTTCTCCTCGATTATGTATTCGCCGTCCTCTGATCCTACAAATGCATTAATCAATTTAATAGAAAGTTCTATTATGATGGCATCTTTTGCACTTTTTATTTTCTTCTGTTGATATTTGATTACTTCACGATTTTCTGCCAAGTCATATTTGTTTATTTTACGCTGACAATCAATTTTTGCGTTCATTTTCTTAAGAAAATCTCGTCCAAGTATAAATTACGCAAATGCGTTCTCATTATCACAAATTGATGTGTAATTTATTTGTCATCAAATTTATATATAAAACAATATTTCCTACGATATCTAATTCTTAGCCATCGGGTCCGGAGCATATTTAATCAGGGTTTATTATTTCAAGACCTGTGTTAAGAGCTGTACTAAGGTCGACCACTGAAAGTACGGCGCCTGTATCAATCAAAGCTTCGCAGATACCGATTATATCCACGTTAATGTTCATTTTATATTTGTGGTCTAACTTTTCAATTCCATTTATGGTCGACCTGCTTTGATTGACGGACTCAGTTGCGATGCTTAGTTTAAATCTTCCAACGCGGCATATCTATTCCGTGTAGGAATACTCGAGTGTGTGTTATTACTTACGTCAGCGTAGAGCAGAGGTCTCGAATTCTCAGTTCCCTTATCCATTCGAATTTCTTTTCTGACCTTGTCTTGTGCAACTATGAGGTCCTCTTCCACAATTCTTACAAACCTGACTCTGCAATACCGCGCTACGTGTCCTGGCTTGTTACACTTGAAACATATTGGTCTCCCGTCTTTTGTCCTATTCTTGTTTGAGTCTGGACTCTTTTTGTATGTTTTCCTTGGGTAGACCGGTTTTGGCTCAGGATTAGGAGAGTACGTTCGTCTAGGGGCAGAGACCTGGGGCAGAGGCTTGTTCTGGTAGTACCTCAGAGCGGGGGCCTGGGGCTTGTAGTTGCTCTGGTATGCTCTTCTGAACGGAACGTTCTTCCATTGCTCTTGTTGAAGGGAACGAGGAGAGCGTGCTACATAATATGGAGCTTTTGTTGTTTCTGCAGGTTCTTGATACTTATTTTCATCGGTCGTCTTAGGAGAGTTTAGGCAGAGCGCGAATGCGTATTCTTTTTTAAGTCCTCCAATGACATGTTCGATTTTCGTTTCTTCTTCCATTGCGGGGTAAACTTTGTTGCACAACACTAGACTGTCTTCCGCGAACCTGATTGCTGGTTCATTCCAGTGTTGCATTCTATTAAGCTTCATTCTTAATTCTTCTTTATTCGCGTCTGTTCGTTTTTTTTTTGCAGATTCAGATTCTTTTGTAGTTTTTTTAGATTTGATTTTAAGAAGAATGAATGAATGAATGCTTTACAAAGAATAGAGTAGGTTTTATTAACCACGAATAGGTTACAATGCCTCCCAACAATGGGAGGATATAATGTAAGCAACAAACCCCCCCAACAGTGCCAAGCAACAAAAATGAAACTCACAGATTAAATGAACAAATAAATTGATGAAAACCAAATGAATAAAACAAATGCAAGTAAATGAATAAAGGAATATTTACATTTGAATCCAACATACTCCCCCACAACCTTGAACTATCACAGTTCAAGAGCTCACTCCTTGTAAGGTAGAGGACATATCTTGGTTATTGGTCTCTTCAGAAGGCCTTTAGGAGTACGAAGAAGCACCACTCTGGTATGATCATCTTTTCCTTGGAATATCTGGACAATTCTCGCCAGTTTCCATTGTAGTGGCTTGTCTTGTTCCTTCAACATAACCAAATCTTCAATGTTGACATCCGGATGTGAAGTCCTCCACTTCCTTCTTTCTTGGAGTTGATGTAGATATTCACAACTCCAACGGTTCCAGAAGTAGTCTCTTTGAGGTTGAATCAGATTCCATCTGGAGCGAAGATTCAAAGTAGAGTGATCAGATTCTGCATCATGTCGTATTGCATTTCCTATAAGAAAATGTCCTGCTGTTAGCGCTGTTAAGTCTAGAATTAAGACAGGCTTCAATTTGAGCTAATAAGGTCAGTAATTCCTCGTAATTCAATAACCTAGATTTCATCGTTTTAGATAAGATGGTTTTAACTGATTTAATGCCAGCTTCCGATAATCCACCAAAGTTAGGTGCCGACGGAGGAATAAAATGCCAATTAATGGATTCTATGGCGAAAAAATCTTGATTATTAGCAGCATTGAATAACTTCCATCGTTCTTTCAAAATGTTGCTTGCACCTTTAAAGTTAGTTGCATTGTCTAAGTATATATATCAGTTGGTCTTCCTCTTCTAGAGATGAATCTTTTCAATCCTGCAAGAAAGGTTTCCGCAGTCGAATCTGATGAAAATTATAAGTGAATGGCTTTGGTGGTGAAGCAAACGAATAGGACTATGTAGAATTTGAAAATAACTTTGCTTCGTTTCAATATAGGTTTAGCTTGAATGGGACCGGCCAAATCAATACCAATCTTTTCAAATGGTCTACCTGGAAGAAGTTTACTGTTAGGTAAGTCTCCTTGGCTCTGATGAATAGCCTTAGATTTACCCTTCAGGCATACGAGACATTGATTTAAGACCCTTTTGATTAAGTTTCTTCCAGAAGGAATCCAAAATTTATTTCGAATCAAAGATAAAGTTAATTGAGTTCCAGAATGAAGATTGTTTATGTGATAGTGTATTACAATTAATTTGGTTACAAAATGATCTTTAGGAATTAGCATAGGATGCTTCTGATCAATATCTAAATCCGAGTGACGTAATCGTCCGCCAACTCTAAGAATTCCTTGGGAATCTATAAACATGTTGAGCGAAATAAGCCTGCTTTTTCTTGGTAAAGGAATATTTTTATGCAAGCATTGATTTCTGGGGTTAACTCACATCTCTGAATAATTTTGACGATTTGTAATAGAGAGTATTTTAAGCCTTGGGATGTTAGAAATGAGAGTCTTTGAGTTGGCTGTTTTCTGGTAATATTAATAGATCTTTTACACCAAGCCATGACCCTTAAAAGTTTGTCAAAGGATGAATATTTTGACAGAAACTCTGGGCATGGTTCTGCTATTGTAGCATGCAGTATAACACTACGCTCATCTAAACCCATAGAAGGGTCTATAGTGAATAAAGGAATATTTTCAGAACCATCTAATGTCAACCAAACGGGTCCATGACACCATAAATTTGAATTGATCAAACAGCAAGGCAGAATTCCTCTCGTTGCAAGGTCTGCTGGATTTTGCTTGCCTGATATATATTGCCATGAATGGGCTGCAGTCAGATCTTGAATCTTTGCCACTCGATTGGCCACAAATATCTGCCACTTCTTTGATTCAGAAGTAATCCACGCTAGAACAATCTTTGACTCTGTCCAATAGAATTGTTCATCGATCTTAAAGGGAAGTGCTTGAGTTGTCTGTGATTGAAGTTGCGCCAACATCAAGGCTGCGCAAAGCTCAAGTCTTGGTATGGTAATTTTCTTGATGGGAGCAACTTTTGTTTTTGCTGTCAAAAGAATGGTCTCAATTTGATTATTCTCATAAGTTATTCTTAGATAACAGACAGCATAATAAGCCAACTCTGATGAATCACAGAATCCATGCATCTGCATATTGGAAATTAATAAATTCCTTTGGAATATACATATTGGAATACTGATTTGTTGGAAATGCTTCAATTCTCTTTCAAAGGTATTCCACATTCTTTGAATAGAAGCAGGTATATCTTCATCCCAGCCAATTTTCAATTTCCATATTTCTTGGAGGAAAAGTTTTAGCACAACTGTGGTAGGGGAAAGCCAGCCACAGGGGTAATAAATTCTGGCTATAGCCGATACAATTTGTCTTTTTGATTTAATATCAGCTGGACCAGATTTACAAGAAATGTTGAGGGTATCATACCTTGGATCCCATTGGATTCCAAGAACGTTCACGTTTGTTTCCTTCCTATTCAATTCCATCACCTCATCTTTTCCTCTCAATAATAAAGGTAAGTCTTCAATTATAGAAGTTTCATTAGATACCCATTTTCTCAGAACGAATCCACTAGAACCCAATACAGCAATCAATTGTTGCATGAGTCCCTTGGCGTCTTCCACTGTGGGGCATCCAGTCAGAAGGTCATCCACGTAGAAATCCTCACGAATAATCTTGGATATCCCCGGATTAGAAACCAGTACATCATGGGCAATCTGAGGTAGAGTTCGAATGGCCAAGTAAGGGGCACATGCAAGGCCATAAGTGACTGTCAATAAGTTATACTCCTGCAATTCTAGATCTTTACAATCTCTCCATGATATAGTTTGATATTTAATATCGTCTGGATGTAATCTAATTTGCCTATACATCTTTTCAATGTCGTCCACTAAAGCAACAGAGTTCGTGCGGAATTTGAGTAGTATGTTGAATATAGTATTTTGAAGTTTCGGACCTACATGAAGGAGATCATTCAATGATATTTGGGTGGTAGTCTTGGTGGATGCATCAAATACCACTCGTAACTTAGTTGGTTGTGCCTTTAGAATGCAGTGATGAGGAATGTAATATTTTGGTTCAGTCTGTAGAGAACAACTTGCCTGCATATGACCTAATCTTATATATTCATTCATAAATTGTTTATATTGAACATATATATTTTCATTTTGTTCTAACCCTTTCTCTAGATTAAGAAATCTGCGAATTGCGATGGATTTCGATTGACCTAACTTTTCAGCTGATTCCTTAAATGGAAGCCTTACAATTTACCTTCCTGATTCATCCCTGACTTCATTTTTTAAATAATGAGTTTCACAATCCTTTTCTTCTATTGTAGGGATTTCTTCTAAAGGAATAGATTCCAATTCCCAGAACCTTTTTTTTAAATGTTCAGATTCCAATTCAGAAGAGAAATGTACCAAATTTCTGAATGACTGCCGTTCACTCACTGAGGTCGGACCATATACGTGCCATCCCAATTTTGAATGGATAGCAGATGGCTCATTTTCATTTCCATTTCTCCTTCCTTCTTCAACGAGGTTGAATATTATATCTGACCCCAAGATTACATCTATTTCTCTAGATTTAAAAAATAAAGGATCAGCCAGGATCAATCCCTTCATATTTGAATAATTTGTTTTATTGACCGTAAAACTAGGAATATTGTTTGTTAACTTGGTAAGAACCAGTGCTGTAGTCTCAAACGATTGATGATTAAAGTGAGAAGAAAACCTGATAAAGACCTCACCTAGGGAAGATTCTACAAGTTGATCTCCCAAACCTCCAACTGCTATACGTTTACGTCTTATGGGTATTCCTAGATTTGCCGCGCACTTTTCAGTGATAAGACTTCTTTGACTTCCATTATCCAACAGAGCTCTACAAATTTGATATTCCCCATTTACATATTGTATACGAATTATAGCTGTAGATAACAGTATTTGTATAGAACCATTTGCTTCACTCAAACATCAGGATGTGCTTGTTGAAGGTACATCCGATGGTTGTAATGATTCGGGAGAGGCAAACTGGACACTAGATGTTTCCCTTTGTCTTGGAGGATTTGAAACCACATGCAACAAGGAATGCTGGTTTTGTTGCAATGGAAACAACTATTTGTGATTTTACAATTATCAACAGAATGATTGCCACGCAAACAATTAGAACAAAATTGGTTCTGTTTTACATAACCTATTCTATTTTTAATTGACATTTGTTCGAATTATGTTTATGCTTCAATTTACATAGTAGACAATTTTTGAAACTCACATTGATGTTGTATGTATTTACCCTTTTATTCAAATATTCCTTTGAGGTAGTGTCCTTCATAGTATTCATTAAAGATTGAGCTTGTTTTTCTAAAAGGGAAATAAATTTTTGATATGAGAGCAATTCTTGATTATCATAAGACAATTCCCATTGTTGTCTGATTGGAGTATCTAGCTTCTTTGGTAAAAAATGTATTAACATAACATCTACCATTTCATTTCTTTCCAAACCTATAGTCTCTAAATTTCTAAGAGATTCGTTGCAAATATCCAACAACTCAGACATAGCCTTCGAGGTAGAGATCTTATATAATTTGATTTTGAATATTTTATCTAATTGAGAGAATATTATCTCTCTTTTATTATCATAACTCTCTTTCAAAGTTTTCCAAGCTTGATGATAATTATTTTCAGTGATCGGGAAACCCTTTATTATACGAGCTGCATCACCTTTTAATGAAGAATGCAAATATTGCAATTTTTGGATCTCTGAAAGAGTCGTATTTTTATCTATAGTAATCAAAAATAGGTCCTTAAAACTCAACCACTGAGATATCTCACCGGAAAATACAGGTAAATTAAATTTGGGTAATTTAACATTAGATATTACACTTTGTTCCAATTTGACTGGTTGAGAAACGTTCTCTACCTCCAAGATTTCTTCAATTTGAAATACAAAATTTTCATAACGATTCTTTACAACTATATATTCTTTAAATAGGGTTTCACTTGTTTCCCAAGTATTCGATCTCACTAATTGATAATATGTTTCTTCAATGTTTTTAAATAATTCCGTAATATTTGCATGATAAGTTTTAATCTACGTATATTTCTCTGTTGACAAATTTCGTCAAACTGATTTGCATATGTATTAAATTTTTCAATACAAATTTTGAAAATAGGTATATATGAATTCGCCTTTTTAGACATGATTTAGATTATTTTATGTATAAAATATTTATCTTTCCCTTTTTTCTGCCGACACAAGATAATTCAATTATTACTTACCAAATTATCCGTGGATCCGGCTCAAGGGACCAGAAAGATGTTCGATTTTTTGTAGATTCAGATTCTTTTGTAGTTTATTTAGATTTGATTTTAAGAAGAATGAATGAATACTTTACAAAGAATAGAGTAGGGTTTATTAACCACGAATAGATTACAATGCCTCCCAACAATGGGAGGAGATAATGTAAACAACAACCCCCCCCCCCCCCCAACAGTGCCAAGCAACAAAAACTAAAAAACTCACAGATTAAATGAACAAATAAATTAATGAAAACCAAATGAATAAAACTATGCAAGTAAATTAATAAGGGAATATTCACATTTGAATCCAACAGCCACTAAAGAAAAATCCTGAATGAGGCGAATTTCAATATTTTCTCAACTCTTGAAACTAGCTTTGTGCAAATTCAACCAGGTTTTAGCGCTTCCCGTCATGTTCATGGCGGCATAACGGTCAATTATGTAGTCTGCCCAATGGTACAGGAAACCAATCTCTTCGAGGGATTCTATCCATGGGCGAGGGTCTTCTGTCCCGTAATACTTCGGAATTTCTATATTGTGGTTCAAAGCAACTGGTTCGGAACCAGCATCTCTACCAATTGTTACACCAAGTTGCAGCTTTTCAGGGTCGTCGACCTTGGTTTCTTCCTTCTTGGTGTTATACACGTTTCCCGAGCGGGTTTCCATATTCAAAGCAAATAAATAAAAGTAAATAAAAATAAATTACCTTTTAAAGTTATTGTGTTTATTTATTCGTCGTCTTCCTCGTAGGTCGTGATCCGCAGTCTCCCTCTCCGTCCTCTCTCGCTCCAATAAGCAATCAAGATATATATACAATAAAATATTACAAAAGGAATGAAACTATAAAAAGGAATGATAATCTAAATAATCTGTTTTAAATAAATATTAAATATCATAGAATATTTTGAATAAATGTAGGGCGCATTAAAATTAATGCAACAATATAGAGTAATTACTTGCTATATTGACATTATACCTTCAATTAGATAGCAATTTATTATGAGGCTTTCTTTAATCATCTTAAAAACTGAAGATAAAAACAGCATTAACAAAAATCCTAGGATCCAGAAGTACTTCGCCTCCCCCACCCCCGCAATGTTGAGGCGCCCAGCTTGGAGTCACATATATAAGCATACCCAAAAGCCTTCGCCATGACATATAGTATTTACTGTATGCGGAATGAAGACCTATAAAAACTGTCTCCCTGTCTTGAAAGAAAAGCATGACAAACGCTAGGCGTTTTTTAGTAATCTTTTGACGCGATATATTAAACTTTCTGCCCAACTGTAGAACTGGTAATATAAATATACAAAATTCACATTGGTCAACGCCTAAGAGAGAAATTAGCAAAATTCAATTTGTTAAAATATTGTAACACATAAAATTAGGAAAGACAAACTTCAGAATGACACCGCAATTTATTTAAGGGAAGACAAAAATTAACATTTATAAGATTCAAGATAGGATCAAAAAGTTCCCGAACTTTTTTCTAAATTAATTATTTATTCATAGTATAGTAAATCAAACATTAAATATTTCAAAATTGGAGCCTTGGTTATCTACACATTTTTTCCAGCATGAAAAAGCTGTTGAAATGCTAGTTCAAAGTCAATTTTTATAAGCTTGTTTAGCTCCACCGTCGCATTTTCAATTACTTTTGATGACGATGAAAAGCGCCTCCCTTCAACGTCATTTTAAGTTTTGGAAAGAAGAAGAAATCACATGGGGCGATATCAGGAGAGTAAGGAGGATGCATCAAGACTTTTACAGTCTTGAACAATAATGGCTCTATGAGCAGGGGCATTATCATGTAGCAATTTCCACTGTTTTGATTTAAAGAATTGGTTAATTTTTCTTCTTATCGCATCACGAAGGCGCACAATTATTTCTTTTTGTATGCCTTTTATTAATAGTAACACTTTCTTTAATAAATTCATAATAGACAAGTCTTTGATAATCGAGAAAAAACTACAAGGATTACTTTTCCTTTGGACTTGTTAAAACGAACTTTCTTATTTCTAGGAAAACTTGGTGTGTGCCATTCAACTGATTGTTTTTTGGCTTGTGGATCAAAAATAAAGCACCATGTTTCATCACCAGTTATTATTGTTTTTAAAAAATCAGAATCATTATTTGCAGTTTCAATTAAATCTTTGCAAATTGATAATCTGGTTTCTCTTTGTTGATCTGTTGAATTCGTGGGACAAAATCACCAAAAAGTTTTTTCATGTTTTAATGTTCACCAATAATATTTTTGGCAACTTCCATACGAAATTCCAAGTATTTATGATATATTATCAATAGTAATTTTTCTATCAACAACAATTAAATCACGTACCTGTCCATTATTGCGATCCGTTGTTGACGTCAATGGCCGACCTGACTTTGAATCATCTGCGATGCTCTTACGGCCATCATTAAAAAGTTTATACCAGAACTAAACTTGCGTTCGTGACAATTTTTCGTCTTCATAAGCTTCATTAATTAATGCCAATGTCTCTGTGAAAACCTTTTTAATTTTACACAAAATTTAATATTTGCCCGTTGCTCAAATGATGACATTGCAGAAACCGACGCGAGCTAAATACTTACAACAAAAATATACCTAAAAAGAAAACTACGCATGCGCATTTACTGTCGTTGCTAAATTAAATTAAAGTTTAGGTTTTGTACTTTCAGTAATATTGATTTTAAATTTTTCAAAAGTTGTTTTATATTTTATTTTTTAAAAGTTCGGGAACTTTTTGATTCTACCGTGTACAATATAAACAATGAGGAAAGTTTCCAGAATAGCAAATTATAAATAATAAAAATATCAAAAATTAAAAAGCTATACATTAATAAATACTCTGCTACAATATAATTTTTGACCATTCTATTTATAAAAGCAATTATGCTTTATTTGATTATGTATTTTTAAAACATTTTATTCCATGTATTTTCATAGAATAGTTTTAAAATATTGCAAAATTTCTACATACCTAATTAGTAAAATATTCATATTTTAAATGACTATATATATATATATTTTTAATAAAATGTCGAGGATTATCCAAATTTTTGGTCATTAAAAAGCCTCATTTATAATGAACGCCTCTCAAGACGGTTGCTATAGTAACGCTAAGGGCTAACCATTAAAAATATCGTCTGACATAATTAAATATTCACCTCTGCTTTTTTATTATGAAAGTACTATATTAAAAATTATGTTTTAATATTATAATTTAGATGGTAAATATTCTTTTAAAATAGGAATTCATATTTTCGGAAGTTTTAATTATAAATATAATATATAATATTTTAACACATTTTTTAATTATACTTTGCAAGATTCAAATTTATTATTTCGACATAAAATATTGCTTTCAATTTTGTTTGATTATGAACATTTCCATAGCATGTTATTAATATTTTGTTTTTAGAGAAAGAGAGAATATACATGTCTCTTATATTCTGAAAATGTCAATAAACCTATCTTTTGGAAATTTTTCTCTGAATCCTTTCTTTCATGTATGACTCTATATCATAAATTAGAATATATTTAATTTTTTTAAATATATTTTGAAGAAAGTTGAAATAAATATAATACATAATAAATTTATATTGATTGATATAGGTTTTTATATTTGATTTTTAAAATATATATTCTGATATTAATATAATATCAGTATAGAAAGCTATAACTGAACAAAATATTAAAGGGTATTTTTAAACGTATAATCAAATATATGTGATAATTAAAAAAATGGATTAATAAATAACCTTATTACAATCCAAAATAAGCCCCTTTTTTAAATTATATATATTATGGATTGCTCTATATTCAGAATATGTGCTAATATATGTCATAACATATATAGATATTCAAATAAAGATGGCCTGTGTGGGAGTATGAGGAAGAGAAGAGAAAATTCCCTGGCCAGTACAACTCTCTGGGTGACCATATGTCCAGTCTTTTAAAAACAAACATTCCCGGGAGCTCCCCGGCCCACGCCCTTCCCCCTGGGGACTAATCTCCGGGGGGGGGGGGGGGTTGGGGGGAGGGGAAAATCACGGGATTTTGCTCCAGGATCCAGTCTCCTGTGTATGTCCTTGTCCTTACCACGCATAACACAACTACCACGACTGTTTCACAAATAATCACATATATATGGTAATTTAAGCCAACAACCCCATATTGTATATACTTATAACAAGATTTTCATGTTGTATAATAGAAACACATCTGTAAATGATTATACGCATGACTGACATGTGCCATTACATCATCATATGTATTGTACTTTGTACAAACTGAGGATAAATAAATAAAACTCTGTAATAAATTAAGAGTTGAGCTGAAGCAAGAAATAGAAGTCATAACGTCTAAAATCGAGATAGATTTTGAATTCCCACAACAAGGTCTAAAAATGGAAACTGCCACGGCGCCAGTGTCCAATTTCACCAGACGATCCACCCTCTTCACTTCTGGTGAAATGCAATGCTCCCTTTCTCAGAAAAGGTATATAAAGCCCCCGTCTTTAGCCAAAAATACAGTCACTTGACAGTTACTTCACCATCTGCGTGAGCCCTCGTCGGTTGTATCCCAGGTCCACCTCATCCACCATGTAGACCAGTAAAAACTCTTCCATCTCCATCTTTCGCTCCTAGCTCAACTTTTCTCTGTTCACGGAACTTTCTTAGTGCAACTGTGTCTTGTTTTTTGTGTATGGACATTCCCAAGCTTTCCACTCTGCCTCGACCACGACTGCCTGTACCTTGTGAGAACTGTTAAAGGTCTTCCAAGGTGCAGAGAAGTACTAGAAAACTCCCCATCCTGACTGTTCCTCTCAGTCAACACAGTATAGCGAGAGTTGACAGGGACTCGCACCATAGTTTAAGTCGACTGGATACCTCATCACATATTTAGTCGACAGAATTCTACAATAGGCTACAGAACCTCACCACATATTCTAGTCGACAGGACATCATCATTACATATATATATATATCGTAATTTAAACAAAGCTATATAAGTTAATAGTTCTTATTCAAGCTTGTACCATATTAATAACCATTAACTCTGTCCCATCTGTTTTCACCACATATTTCTTGTTATTAATTATAACTTTATTAATATAACTTAAATATTTATTATGTTTGTACCATAGGACAGGCCATAGTTAAATTAGTATAAATCCATACAAATTGTTACACTATTGATTATTATTATATAAAAGGGCGTACCTGGATCTGTAAAGAAAAAAAAATGTTTTTTTTTTCTTTACAGATCCAGGTACGCCCTTTTATATATTCTTAATTAATGGATCGCCTTTTGTCTCAAACTATTGATTATGTTTAACCACTCTATTGCTCTAAAATATTACAATCTGCATTATGTAAGTAATAAAGTATGACGTCTTTTCCAGTCGTCTCAAAGTAACACCAGTTTGCCACCCCAGGGGAGGGGAGGATGACCTACATAAGTCACTGACCAATGAGAATCAATCCCCGAGGATCCGGGCATAGGGAGAAAAAGGGACGTTAGTCCGGCTGTCGACAGTTAGAGTGTTACAGTTGATTTTCTGACAAGCCCGCTCAGTACTAGGTTCGTTGTCATCTCACGGCGGCCCTCGTGGCCGCCGATTTGACTCCTCTCTGCCCCCGCGGCTTCAGGCTGGACGCCGAGCTTTCCTATGATAGTCCTCAACTTTCCCCCGGTCCTGGTGCCACTTGAGACGTCCTGGAAGAGCGCCTTTTAATCCCAAACTTTGTCCTTACTCTCCCGTGCGGACTTCCCACTCTGCACGCCTTGCCACTCAACCCCGACTGCTTCCAACTCACTTGTTGGCTTACCCGGGTGTATGACATATATATGTCATAATTTGTAAATAGCTGTATGCAACCCCGACCCAATATGTATGCAATGTATGTTTCAAAGACTTAATAAAGAATAAGGTAATTGGAGGATAGAACGACTTAGAGAAACAAGGCCTAGAAAAGAGGCTTAGAAGCTAGCACAACCATTAGCAAAATTACAGCCAATTTTATGATCGCGGAAATAATAAAAGTTGAGTTCAACGACACAGTATTTCCTGGTCGTGTCAGGACAAGTCCAAAGACAAAGAAATTAGCAAGGACCAATTAGGAAGCACCTTCCCAAAGGTCAACCAATAGAAAACGGCCACGTCCCACCTTTCGACCAATGGGAAAGAAGAAAGGTCTTCGTGTTAAATGGAGAACCTAGTATTGTCAGTCATCGACTCGCTCCCACCGAGGTAACATCTGCTCTCGAGACCTTCCCCGTTCATCCCATAGCTAAGTCCAATCATCGCCATGTGAATCGATAGGCCAATAGTCAAAAACCGCTCCGCCTTCTCAAGCCTTTCTTTCCTCCAACCAGTTGCCTTTTATTTTCAACCCATCAAGTGTCCTGGCTTATTTCCCTTGTGTGTAAACCTTATCACTCAGCCACCACGACTGCGCCACCACTTCAACAATCGTCAACCCCAAGAGTAAGGTTTCCCAGCATAGAATATTACGATATATATATATAGAAATAAAAATGATTCTCTCTATACGAAAAACTAAGAGTAAAAAAGATTAAAGGAAAGAATTGAATAATTTATATTTAAGGTTTCAGAAAGAAAAATAAACTATAACAGGTTCAAGTAGAAGCTTCGTCAGTTAGGCGTCATAGAAGCGCAATATAAGATAAAAAAGGAAGAATTGAAGATAGACTAGAAAAAGAATAAAACACAGAACCATTATAACATTTAATCAAACCCAAAAAAAGTAAATAAAGAGATTTTATTTAATTTCCAAAAATTTTTAAAATATAATTTTAATTAAATTTAAAATCCAAAATAGAGCAAATTAAATTTAACATTGTTTTAAAATGCTTTTATTTGATGGAAACCCTAATGGTTTAAGATTGGTACCAGACCCGGTCTTATCAAAAGTAAACCCAGCAACAGTTTCGGCCCTCATGCTTCACTTTTACCAATATTTTAGGCTTTAAAATAAAGAAACAGCAAACATTGTGGAATGTATATATATATATATAAATAAAATAAAATTCATTTTAAGTGTGATTATTACCATAAATACAATTATAATTGAAGATGCATGTAACAAAATGGAGCTTTGTTACTTTATGAGTGAAACCATCAAAATGCATTCCGTATATGTGAAAATGGTGCATTTACATAAAAAAACAGGTTCCAACTATAGACCATGACCGCCTTTCTCTGCAAATTTAACAATTGGTGTAAATTTATATAATTTGAATGTCAATCAATTAAATTGATATAGGTATAGTATTTTATGCCATTTTTTTTTTTCAATTTACACTAATTGTTTATGTTGTAGACCATGCTAATCATGGTAGGTAATTAGAAAAGTATACAAAAAACTTTTAGCTTTCATAAACTTATTGTTAGGTGGGCTCAGAGAGACGTATTTTGTGTTCTCTCTATAGCGTGGTTGAGCAAAAATCGGCACGTGGATGATTTACACATGAACACAGCTAGCGTCAATCCTTTATTGAAAATGGTCCTAAATAGAGAATGGTTACAATGTGGGTGACTTGTTTCCAACCACCGCCGTCAGAAGGAACCTCTTTGCAGATGTTCCAGTTACTGCAGACAAATTCACTCGGCCACAGTCGGAAGAATTCCTTCGCCTCTCTCTTTCAGTTCTTCGGATGTCACGCCCAGGACTGTCCTGTTAGTGGAGTATCGTCGCACTGCAAGTCGCTCCCTACAGCCCACGTCCAGACTGGACACACTCCGATGACTGTCACACTACTCATTGAATTGTCTCGTCCCGCTGTCCTCCTCGGCAACCCCCGCTCTCACTCCCCCGGCCTTTCGTTCCGAAACCGGGTTCTTTAATCATGCTGCGATCTTACCGATCAGCGGTATTTCCTTTTTTCTGCCACTTTCTCACCTTTAGAACCATTACCCACCATGCCCTGGCTATATGCATAGAGGAACTCCCATGCTTCAATAGAATTATGAAAGGTAATTGATCGTTTCATGTTGAAAAAATCGAAATATAGTGAAATTCACTCAATTTCACATTTTATCTTTTTTCTGTGAAATACTTAATGTTCCAGAGAAGACCTCAGGCAGTCCAGTAGCCTACATTACACATACCAGCCATTCAGACAAGCTCGTTCTTCATGTCTGTTTTGCGAAGGTGTAAGGTTACATTGAAATTCACAGATGGGTCAAAAATCGATTCAGGAGCTTGAGCTAGAATTACCCTCCCTACCTAATAATACCAGCCAAGTCTTTTCCATTTCCATCCATCTGAACTCCTAACAACCCTCTGAGCTGTTCGCCTTGATAATAACATCGCGGCAAACACTGAATTAACTTTTGTTTCAGACTGCAGATCCGTTCAGCAATCTGTCCATCTGGCCCAACAAATTCATCCTTAACGGCGGAATTCATCATGGCTCTAAACAATGTCTCTTACGTTAGCACATGTTGGGTACATAGATGAATGAGCAGACAGAGTTGGTAACAAGGCATCTCTCTTAGAATCCTCATATTCCATTTTGCTTCGAAGTCCTGCTTGCAACCATTCACATGAGGCAGTTCTAACGACTTGGATGATAGTGTAGAATAATTTGATCCTTCAAAGTCGTCTTTTCAAAATTATCTTATAGAAAATTACAGAGAGTTGACAGCCTCAAATATCACCAATGTTCTGAGAGATATGTCTTTCTGGCATCACGAATTCCAGTTGCAGTTTTCGCTCGCTATTTAGAATAACCACACACAGTGGATAACCTCAGCTGTCTCTGGCTTTTCTCACCTTCAGACATCGTACTACTTGGACTAGCTCAGAACGATCCTGCCTCTCTCTTTGTCCGCCTATCAGACTTGCCTCCATCATGAAGATTCCTGGTCAACTGGTTCAACTCTACCATCCGCACAGGTGGTCACTAGAAACTTATACTAGACTGATGGACAGCCCGGAAAGTTGGAGCTCCAGGAGACCCCAGGTGTTGTCTATTTTCCACTCATAAAACTTGTGATTTCCATTTTTTTTTGTTTCTAAATCTTCATAAACACTCATGGATAAGGTAATGGAAAGTCTTTGATGTCGCCGGTTATCTATTTTTTGAAGGAGACCGAAGCAATTTTGTTCACACTTGGTTATCTCGTGTGTCTTCAATAAAAGTCACTGTAATAGCTTTCAGTTATTGTCTGAATCCCGATATACAGACTAAAAATTACCACTTCCTTAAGTTTTGTCCATTTTAGTGTATATCTAATAATTTATAAATTCTAAGACACTAAAATATAACCTATATTTATACTTTATTCTTAGAAATGAGCAAGAAATTTAATGATGATAATTTATGGATAAAATTTTAAATTGATAGAATCTATGTGGTATGTCTTTATATATGGATTATAAAAAACGTTTGACAAGTTTTACCGCTAATGTTTCTTTTGAACGAAAAATCGTATTATAAATTAACTTTATATAATATGGATTATATTAATATGACGAAAAAAAAATTCAAAACAACACAACGACAACAAAAGAAAAGCTATGTTTAAGCATTACTGGTATGTTTGGTAGATATAATTTCTTACTCGAATCGTCGACTGGCCGCGAATTCTTTCATGTTTAATAGGTTCTGTTTAGCATTCCAAAATTATATAAAGTTTATTCTTTTACAAAAATTACACTAAATCAATATTAATTTAAATTTATAAAAATAAAATAATGAAAATTTAAAAGAGAAGAGCTTTAACAATCATTATATTATCATAATTTAAACAATTTTATAATCTTTATTCAAAGAAAGGTGAAAAAGGACATTAAAAACAAAATATAAACAATTATTACAAAATGGATATCAAAAACCAAACGAAAATTTCAGATTAATTTATATTGAAAATTTCAAAAGAATAAAAAATGCAAATGCTAAGTGAAAAATAAAATTTATTTTAGAAATTCGCTTGTAAAACTAATAATTGATAAAACATTTCATTTTTGATTAAATTTCTCTATCCTATTTGATGTTCCCTACAACAAGAAAAAGAAGAGTCAGTGAAGTCTAAATAAATAAAAAAAGGAGGAAGGGCAACATTGCAATATAAACAGAGTAGCTCAAAGATAAATAAAAAAAGACAAAAATTTCTTTAGACAAAGTCAATAAATATCTTCATCTTGAGTAAACCAGTGATTAAGAGAATACATTTTTCTTAAGGAGGAAATTTGAAGATAGTCTAATAAATTTTATTTACCAATGTTCGCAAAATTAAATAATTTTATTTTATTCAAGAAAGGTAATTGTATTAATTTAAATATTTTTCTTCTAAGAAGCTAGCAATTAAATATTATTTTGAGTTTATTTTTGAGTTATTTGTTTGGAATATTGAAAGCTCTGTGAATGGCATTTTGAAATTTATATAATTTTTGTTTTTTTACTTTCATATTATCCCGGGATTTTAAAAAATCCTTTTTTTACTGTTGCTGATGGTGGTGAATAGAAAACTTTTCTTTGGTTTAACTTGCATATTTTATTTTCTATCCCTTTATTTAAAATGGTGAAAATCTCTTTCTTTTCTGTTTCTCTCTATTTCTTTACTGTTCAATAAAATTCACATACACTATTTATTCAATATTAATATATTTCACATAAGTTTCATCTATATTGTTTTAATTCTTTAACATTTAATAGACGAATTTCCAATGCATTTGTTCAAATTCGATTTATGAGACTTATCAATGATAATATTATTCAAAAAAAAAAAAATAAACGTCGAAGTAGTTTTACAAATTATGCAATTTTATTGAATATATATGGATATAATAATTTAGAAAACCTTATTTATTTTTTTACGAGGGATGCTAAGGTATATGGATGCTTATTGTACAAAATGGCAAACATTTATGATATGATAAAGTTATTAAAAGCTCACACACTCCAAAAACAAAATGTTTTGCATATTCCTTCCTCCTCCAATGCCTTCTTCTACTGAGGGTGGGCCATATGGTCTCTCCATACTTCCTCCGCCATCCTCTTCATCTCCTCGTAGGTGTATCGTCCAGTCCATTGTTTTAGATCGTCTGTGTATCCCTGTCGTCTCCTTCCCTGGAGCATTCCCGTTTTGCATATACCTGTTGGAATATTACAGAGTAACAATCACTATAGATGAGACTGAGTTTGAAATGGAACTTTTATGTATATAATGTTTAAGTATTGTTTTCGTTGTTTTCATACAGACATATATACCAAGATTTGCTTCATATAATTGCTATTAATAATAAATAATATGTAAAGTTAAGTCATCCTTCTAATTTACTTTAATTAAATAACAAAGATTATGAGACTGAAATATTAAAAATAAATAAAAAGTATATTTAACATCGTCGGGTAAGAATTTTGATTATACTTTTTAAAATAAGCCATGGACAGAATAACGTTTTCAAAGTTAAACAACTCGAATTATGAAATTTGGAAGTTTAGAATGAAAATGCTTTTAATCAAAGAAGGCGTTTGGGATATTATGAATACGCCTAAGCCTGAAAACAAAGGTCCAGCATTAAATGAGTGGAATAACAAAAATGATCAAGCTATGGCTAATATATGTCTTTTAGTTGAAGATAACCAACTGGTTTACATAAGAAAATTAAAGACAGCTGGTGAAATTTGGAATGCTTTAAAGAATTTATATGAATGATCAAATTTGTCGAATAAATTATTTCTATTGAGAAAATTATACAGAATGAAACTTGAATCAAACTCAACCATGCAATACTTTATTAGAGATACAATGGAAATTGCTGAAAAACTTCCAGATCTTGGTGAAAAAAATAAAGATAATCATATAGTTGCTATATTGCTGTGTGGATTACCAGAAGAATATGAATCGTTGATTACAGCTCTAGAAGCTAGGCCAGAAATAGAAATAACTTTAAACTATGTACGAGTAAAAGGAAAATTAATAGATGAGTATGACCGCAGAAAATAAAGAAGTACATTTAATCAAGGTTATTGTGAGCAAGCAATGAAAAGTGTGAATTAGAAACGCCAAACTATAATATGTCAATATTGCTCAAAACCGGGTCATATCAAAAAGGAATGTTTTAAATTTAATGCTGATCAACGTGAAAATCAAAATAAAAATAGAAGAAAAAATAATTATTCATATTTTTCCGCGAATAAACTGCCACGTGAACAAGATCCCACACGATAAATAACCCTTTTGTTTTAATGCTTTAATAGATTATACAATTAATGGCTGGTGTATTGATTCTGGTGCATCAATGCACATGACTGGAAATAAGTCATTTTTAATAAAATATACCAAAACAGAGAAGAGATGAAATATTTCTTCCAGATTGGAAATCCATGAATGCTGAATCAATTGGAGAAGGCTACATCACCTGTGTATTTCCTAATGAAAGTCCCGAACAGATTTTGGTAAAGAACGTTCTATAAGTGCCAGGAAGGAAGGAAAATCTACTCTCTGCTAATCGGTTAACTCAATTGGATTTTGAAGTTAATTTCAAAAGGAATATCTGCGAAATCAAAATAAATGGAGAATTATGTGGTTTGGGAAATAACGTCTCAAATTTATATTTATTGAACATCGGAGAAAAATTGAATTTCGTGAGTGATGGTAAATGTAAAAATTGCATTCACATATGGCACAAGAGATTAGAGCATCGAGCATCAGATGCAATTGAATTTCTAATGAAAATAAAATGGCAAGAGGAATTTGCATAAAGCCATGTAAAGATAATGGAAAATTGATTTGCGAAATTTGCATAAGTTTCAAATTAACTAGACAACTGTCTCCAAAAGAAACACAATATGAATCTACAAAACCTTTAGATTTAGTGCATACAGATTTATGCGGACCTATGCATGATATAACTCCCGGGAAAAATAGATATTTTTTTAACCTTTATTGATGATTTTTCCAGATGCACAGCTCTTTTTCTTTTGAAAAATAAGAACGAAGTTTTTAATAAATTGAAGGACTACTCGGCCTTTGTACAAAACAAGTTCAAAACAAAAATTAAAACACTTAGGTCAGATAATGGCGGTGAATATCAATCAACCTCTATGCAGGGAATTTTGAAACATGAAGGTATTTGCCATCAAACTTCCGCACCATATTGCCCACAACAGAATGGAGTAACTGAAAGAAAAATAAATATCTAGTTGAAATTGGGGTGAGGCAATTTTAACTGCAAATTGATTGTAAAACAGGCTTCCTACCAGAAAGCTCACAAAAACTCCATATGAATTGTGGAATGGTATAACTCCAAATTCAAATTATCTGAGAATCTTTGGATCGAAAGCTTATGTCTATAATACAAGAATAATTAATAAATTTGAACAAAATGCTTTGGAAGGCATATTTGTTGGATACTCCCAAAGATCTAAAGCTTACAGAATCCTCTTTCCCGAAACCAACAAAATAACAATTGGCAGAAACTTTGATAGATATTCGGTAAAAGATATAAATGACGACTTTAATATTGTGGACCTGAACCTTTTCAATAAGCCACAAATAGAGGAAACTAATGATCATCATGTAAATGAAGATGTACATGAAGATGACCTACATCCTTCAGTGTCAGCTTCAACATTGAGAAGATCTCAAAGATCAACCAAAGGAATACCTCCACAGAGAAACAGCCTTCATGCAAATTATGCATCTATTAGAGAACCTCTCAATTGGAATGAATTAGAGAATCTTCCTATAGACGAGAAAAAATAATGGGTAAAGGCTTCAGAAGAAGAGATGAAATCTCTTATAGAAAATGATACGTGGACTTTGACTGATCTCCCGCCTGGAAAGAAAGCAATAGGATGTAAATGGATTTTTAAAGCTAAATACAATCAAGATGGAAATGTTGAAAGGTTTAAGGCAAGTTTGGTTGCTAAAGGTTTTGATCAAAAATATGGTGAAGATTACAACGAAACCTCTTCCCCTGTGTCAAAATTGACTACATTAAGAATTATGTTTTCTATCGCTGCATCTAAAAATTAATCATTAGACATTATGACATTAAAACGGCCTTCCTATATGGGGAGTTGATGGAAAAGATATACATGGATCAACCAGAGGGATATATTCATATAGGGAAGGAAAATCTAGTTTGTAAACTTAATAACTAAATTTATGGGCTAAAACAATCAACAAGATCCTGGTACCAGAAAATTAATGAAATTTTAAGGACTTAAGGATTTTCTCAAGCAAAGTCAAATCCCTGTCTTTATACTAATAGTCAATTTGGAGAAATGATATATTTGCTCATATATGTAGATGATATTTTTATTTGTTCAACCTCAAATGATTATATTGCCACATGGAAAATTAGGGAAGACAAAAACTTCAGGAGGAAACAAAATTTACTTCAGGCAAGGACAAACTATGAATTGTAAACAAAAGCCACGAGGGAAATTTACAAAGTCGCAAGATATAAACATAAAAATGACCACTCTGTTAATAAAAAAAATTAATGAATGCTATGTTACATAAATAAAATTAATAAATACTATGTTACATAGCTTCTTCCCTATGAGAGCTGTGACCCACAGCTAGCAATTATTGTAGATACTGACGTGGATTTGACGTGCTTCTGCCAAGGATTCCATCAAAGTCATGAACTTTGTCCCTAGTACCTTTGCGTCCATTTTCTTGCGGCGTGAAGAGCGGCTTTGTCGTCGTATCGTCTATAGGGAGGGACATCGTCATCTTCGAAGGAAGTCTTGGCTTTGACACGGCGGTGTAATCCTGGAGTCAGTCTCTGAAAATGCAGATCACAGCACCCATGGCTTCAAGGTCTCGGCGGTCTTCAGTTTGTCTTCCCTAATTTACCCAGCATCTCCACCAAAATGCCACGTGGAAAATTAGGGAAGACAAAAACTTCAAGAGGAAATAAAATTTACTTCAGGCAAGGACAAACTATGAATTGTAAACAAAAGATGAGCCACGAGGGAAATTTACAGAAATTTACGCAAGATATAAACATTAAAATGACCACTCTGTTAATAAAAAAAATATTAAAATTAATAAATACTATGTTACATAAATAAAATTAATAAATACTATGTTACAATATTAACGAGGTCAAGTCAAAGCTTTCTGAACATATTCAATTGAAGGATCTGGGTGATGCGCGCGCGCCACTCATTATCTAGGAATTCAGATTGAAAAAGATATTGATGGGAACATACTACTGCAGCAGAAGTAAAAACATTGAGAATATTAGACAAATATGGAATGAGCAGTTGTAGGATATCTAAACATAAAAAAAAATACTTTTACCTTAAAATTAGAAATATAGAAAATTGATTGGTGAATTGATGTATATCGCCAAATGTACCAGGCCCGACATCTCTTCTGCAATTGATATTTTGAGTAGAAGAGTAGTAAAATCTAATGAACATGATTGGAAAGCGCTTTAGAGAATTTTGGAGTACTTGAAAAGCACTTTGGATTTAGTATTGGTGTTTGAAACTTTACCTTCGGTTGAACTAACTGGATACACTGACGCAGATTGGGGTAATGAAAAGGACAGAAAGTCTACTACAGGATATATTTATAAATAGGGAACTAATCTGCTCACGTGGATTAGCCAAAAATAAAACTCAGTTTCCCTTTCTTCGACAGAAGCAGAATATGTGGCAGCAGCAACAGCCGCTCAAGAAACAATTTGGCTTGCCTTGCTGATGTCAGATTTTGGATTTGAAATTAAAAAACCTATTATCTTGAATGTAGATAATCAGAGTGGTATAAAATTACTAAATTCAGATAAAGTAACTGCTAGGACAAAGCATATTGATATAAAGTTTCATTTCATCAAGGACTTAATTTCTAATAATTTTCTTTCTCTGAACTACTGTCCAACTGAAAAGATGTTAGCAGACATCTTGACCAAGCCACTTCCTAAGAATAAGTTTCAAGAGTTGAGACAAGGAATTGGACTCATCACCTACAGCCATTGAGAGGGATTGTTGGAATATTACAGAGTAACAATGGCTTTAGATGAGACTGAGTTTGAAAAGGAACTTGTATGTATATAATGTTTTAGTATTGCTTTTGTTGTTTTCATGTAGACATATATACCAAGATTTGTTTCATATAATTACTATTAATAATAAATAATATGCTATGTTAAATTTGTTAAGGATTCATCCTTCTAACTTACTTTAATTAAATAAAAATACCTCCCCAAAATTTATGTTTTTTTATATGAATGATTCCATTGTCGAGATACCTTCGGGATGTGATGAATTAAAAAAAAACAAGCATAGTGACAGGCGACACATTAATTTCACATTCTTGACTCAAATATAAGAGACTCTCATTCAGAAGTCTAAGATTCTAAAGTCGGCTATGACCTCAATTGAGCAATTTCCGTAAATGACAGGCGCCAAACAAACCAAGAGCTACTCCAAAAACCAATGAATCAGTAAGCCATCATCCCAAGGAGAAAAATACCTTAATGGGAGCGAATTAGTTACAAGCAACTATTAACAAACCCCTTAAAAATATATGGGAAATTAAGACAGAAATATAGCAATATTCGTACTCTATTGTTAGCTCCAAACGCCACTCCAAGAATGCAAAAACCTATGAATCATAAGCCCATCTTACCATGCGAAGAATGCCATTATTGAAGTAGCAGAGATCCATGGGGCGAAGGGAAACCAGGTTAAGAGCCTCGAACTTGGACGGAAAGGTAGATCGCACTTCGTATATGCAATTTGCACAGCAGCACTATTTGCAGTAAACTGGTTGTCCAGGGTGGGACGTCCATCTTGAACGCTGATATCGCAGCATATTTGATGATCCACTTGGCGGAGTTGTGGTGGCTAGGCAGCTAAAGAAGACGCAGATTGCTCGATGTTGAAGAACACATCCATTATTTCCTTCAAATCAATCTCTTCTAGCTATCCTTATCTCTTTTATCTACCTATTAATCCATTTCCATAATGCAACACATCATAGTTTGAATGGTTATTATATATATATATATTCAATAAATATTTACACAGAAATTATTTCGAATAGGGAAACTAGCTTTTGGGCAAAAAGTTTATTTATTATCAGGTGTTGCAAGCTTTCACGCAAATTTTGCTTTTCAAAATGACCACTCACGGGCGTGAATCAGGCTATATACAACTAAATTATTATCTATTTTATATTTATAGATAGTTTGATTCGCGCCAGAGCGTGAATCCTATTGTTTTTAGATTTGCCCGCGGGGGTCGGTGGAAAGGTGGTCTAAACCGTTAGTTTCCGACTGCTATAACCCGGGATCGAATCCCGCATTGGGCACTTTTTTCTTAATAAAAAAAAAGCTCCGATGGCCCCAATTCTTGAAAAAGTCCAAACCTACCAGCGAGTGCAAGTAACCAAACGGGGCTCTGGCACATTTGTAAGTGCAAACGTCGAACTGTATTCTACTTGTGTAGACATGTGGTGCACTTACAGTAAAAGCAGTTGCTAACTACCCACCATGATTATCATGGCCTATACCACGTGTAATAGGGATAATTAAAAAAAAAAAAAAAAGATTTGCCCGTTGAAGAACAAAATTTGAACTCTTTGAACAAAAGCTAGTTTTCCTTATTCGAAATGGTCATTTACCATGCTTTTACACTCTGGGCCTTCTAATGATACAGCAGCGTCTTTGATATTTCAAGGAATGGAATCATGAAATTGCACCCAACCTGAGAAAATTTATCTGAATTTTGCCGAGATTAAAGCAAGTAAATTAAATAAATATTACACGCAATAATATTTTTAAAAGATTCTAATTTGAACTTGTATTTAGCTATATTCTACGATGTATGTGTTTAATTATAATAAAATACTGAAAAACGGCTTTACATTTAATAAACTTCCTAGAACATTTAATACTCAACAATGAATATAAATGTGTTTCTTATCCTTTAGATATATATTTCATCCAAGTCAAAATATAATTTCACATTATAACTTTTATGAGATAATTTATTATCTCAAACCGAATAAAATAGTGCTAAAATATTTTTGTAAATATAAAAAAAGTAATTATTTTAAAGTCAATAATAACCATTGAGAGGAGTGTGAACATATAAACAAAAGAACTAACTTATTTATAAAACTATATAGAGTTCATCTTGTAATATAAGTTAATTAATAATAAGTTTTGATTATTTAATATCGAATTTAGCTTTTTAACTAAGTTAGAAAGAAAAGAGAAAGTCAAAATTATTATTATCCTGATTTGATAAGATGATTTTCTTTATCAAAACTCTTGTTTTAATTGAGATAAACCATAAAAGAAAACTCATTATAAGAATAGTTGAAAGAGAGAAAATAATCTATTTATGAAGACTTATATCTGTTATTTTTTATAACTTTAGAGAAATTTTCGTTTTTTCCCCAGAGGACAGAAAATATTTGACCCTTCTAGAAGTTTCTATCGATAAACGATAAGGCTTCAGAAACTGGCGGAAAATCTACATAACTATCTTTTGATATTTTATAATTTGACTTCTTAAAAAAGGAATATTTTGTTTTTAACTCTTGTACTGATAATATAGGGTGATTAATAATATTCAAGAAATATGCAGACAAATCAATAAAACCATATGGTATAAATAAAAAATCAATAAATTTCATAATAGCAATTATGAAAATTCGAAACTATTATAGACGCGTATGATTCTTTTAAAAAATAAACAATTTCTACTGCCCTTACTGCAATGGAAAAATTAATGGGAGTGTTCAACACTGATAAATAAGACCCTCCCATTTATTTTCCCATTGCAGTAAGGGCAGTAGAAATTGTTTAATTTTTAAAAGAATCATACGCGTCTATAATAGTTTCGAATTTTCATAACAGATGGCGCGCTAATGCATCATAATAAAATAGAAATTTTGTAGATATGGACCAAAAAGACGAGACACACGCTACTTACTTAAACAACGTGATGGAATAGTTTTATAACTAATTCTGGAGCGTTGAATATAATGATAAGCAAAAAATTACGAGCTTAAAATTGAATGCTAAATCCAATTAGGTTTTTCTTCGCTATATATTTCGTATTCTTTAATAATATCGTCAAATAGCTCGACAACCTCGGCCACAGGAAGTTCCTTGGGACACCTGTCAATCATCTCTGTACCACAAGTGTGAGAGGTTCTCGGAATCTTATCGGCAAGGAAAACGAGACGCTCCGGTGTCTAAACACTCATTATTATTATTTTTACCTTGAGGTAAGTTGTTATATTATCTGACTCTGTCTTCCCTAATTTACCCAGCATCTCCACCAAGGTAGCAAAGTATTTATTATTTTATTAACAGAGTATCATTTTTATGTTTATATTTTGCTACTCTGTAAACTTCTCTCGTTGCTTATATTTTTGTTTATCATTCATAATTTGTTCTTGCCTTAAATAAATTGCTGTGTCATACTGGAGTTTGTCTTTCCTAATTTTCCACGTGGCAATATTTTTTCATAACTTTGACCCAACTGTTTTCATCTAAACGCACTCATTAACGCTCTGTCATAGCTATTTTTCTACTACCTGACCTGCTTGATGAACAGTCTATAGACTTGTTAATAGACTAGATAAATCCAACTAACATTGCAAGTGTACAAATATCTGACTTCTAGGTGGCCGCGAGGGTCGGGAAAAGACTGGAGAAAAAAATCTAATTTCAAACGAATGAAAATAGATGCAGCCGTTTCCTCGTAATGAGCTGCTTTTCAAATGAGATTATTTTTAACATTACCATTATATAAGAAATGGAATCATTATAAAACACGAATGCTTCTTTTTTCAAACACAAAACAAACTCTTTTACTGTCCTTACTGCGATGAAAAATATATTAGAATTTGTATATATATTTATTGTTTTTACCAAAGAGCGTTGCTCGATGTAAATATTTATATGTAATTCTGCTGTCCTAAAATCTTATGTTCATAGTTTTCTTGAATACTATTCTAAGTTTCCACCCATCATTGCAGCCTATATAAGCAGAATCGTTCAACACACATACACACACACCGAGCGAGCGGCCACGCTATTTTTAGCTCCGCCGTTTTTCGCCTTTGGCGTGTGTTAAAATGTCACTAAGTGTGTCAGATTTGGTACCGGCTGAAAGCCCTGGACGAGCTGCTAGTGAGCCTGAAAGGCTCAGCTCGAAAACTCAAGCCAGTCCTGAAAAATCGTCAAAAATTGGTACTAAGAAGAAAACTTCAAAAGAAAGTCAAGATATTTCTAAATATGAAAATTTGCCTGCTGGCGAGGAGAATGCAAATTCTGCCGCGGCGGTCGAAATTGTTGCCAAGCCTTCTACTAACGGCGCTGAAAAGGCCGCAAAGAACTGGGCTGATAGAATGGAAGAGGAAGATAAAAACGAGTACGGCTACATATTGTTGAGGAATAAGAAGAGGCGCCGTGATTCGGGGACACCAAACACCACAACGGCGCAGACCAGCAGCGCCGGAACAAGCGGAGCCACCAGCACAGCTCCGCGAAAGCGCACAACTGGAACGCGGTCACCGCAGGCCCAGGAAATCAGGGCCACGCGAGTGCACATCGCGGACGCCAGAGTGCGACAGGCTTCCTCCACCCAGGAAAAATGCTTATACATTGAGCACTGCCCGGACTTCTCTCCCTACCATTACCTCCAGGTGGTTGATAAAGTTGTCGGCGGGGCGAAAAACATCATCCAGCTGACCAGGATGAACGGCCACGTTCTCGTGGGATTGACCAGCAAGACCCTTGCAGAGTGCCTCATAGATGAAGACCTTGTAATCAAGGGCACCTCCCTCAAGACTCTTCCCCTTCCGCAAGAGGGCTGAGATGATAATCATCGGAAACCTTCCCTTCTTCGTCGAAGACGCCACCATCATCGAGGCGCTGCGGCCATATGGGCGCGTGATATCCATCGCCCCCATGCAGTTCAAGGTGGGTGAATACACCTATGCAGACGGCCGCCGCGAGGCCTACGTCCTCCTATATGACTGCGTAAAAATGGAGAGACTGCCCACCCGCCTGGACGTTAAGACCAAAAGGGACACCCCGCCGGCCTTCCTGACCTTCGGCATTAAGTGCTCGAAGTGTTACAAGCAGGGTCACCGCAGGGCCAACTGCCCAATGCTCTCCAGGCAAGCATCGCCCTCCTTCTCCACCAATGCCAAGTCACTCGCCGCACCTCAGCAGCCAAGGCAGCCAGCATCTACGCCCGCTGCACCAGCACTCCTACTCCACCTGAGGAGATGCCAATTGAAGCTCCCGTGGGTCCTTGCTCCTCGGCGCCTCAGCCTGCTGGACCAGCGCCTCCTGCTCATCAAGACATCGTTGCCCCACCTGATTCTCTGCCTGCCCCGAGGACCCTCGAGCCTGAGACCGCTCCAATTAACATCGAGATGATGGAAGAGGAAGAGAACACCGGATCTTCCACAGCATCCCAGAGAAGCGTCATCGAGCACGAACTTGAGAACTTCCTCGAGAAAACCCCCAGTTCCTTATATGCTGAGACCGAACAACTTGGCTTCGACCAGGAAGAGGTTCTACTTGCCCTCGCCTCAAAATTCCGGCTCGAAAAATTGATACCAAGGCTCACAGCCGCCCAGAATGACGCTTTAAGCAGGCTAACCAACGCCATTTTGGAAATGTGACCTGGCTCCTCCACCTCCAAGTACGAGCGACTCAGGGCGGCCAAGTTCTCACTTAGAGGAAGGGCAAGATGAGCTTCCGCATCGCCACAATCAACGCGCGTGGGCTCGCCACTCGGGAGAGAAGCGCTTTGTTATCTCCTCAAGCAACACCAGGTGCACATCGCGTTTGTTCATGAGACAAACAGCTTCCATCTTGACCAAGGTCAAGACCTTTGCCTCGGCTACAGCGCTGTAGTCACGCCACCCGTAGCCATCCCGGGTTCTGGACACGCCTGCGTTTTCGGAGCAGGCGTCGCCGTGCTACGACAGCGTGTCCTGTGGCCAGGCTACATTGCCTTGGCCGTCATCGATGTCCACGACGAGGAGATAACGTATATCAATGTCCACCTGGCACACGTTCCCCACGAGCGGCTGGGGCAACTGGATCTGATGGCGGCAGAGCGATCCAAGAGGGGGCCTGGGTCCTCGGGGATTTCAATATCAGGGGGAATTCATCGGCTTACGTGGATGCCCTCGCCGCTCTTCTGGACCTGGCTACGCTGGTGGACGTAGCCACCCAGTTTGACGCCGCCCACCTGCCTAACAGGGTCGCTAGCCACGGAGACCGTATCGAGAGCAGCCGACTGGACCGGATCCTCGTTCCTGCGGGCTTCCTGGATCGCGTGACGACCTACACGACCAGCTACTACGATCTCTCTGACCACCACGCCATGCTGCTCCAGGTGGGCCCGACCGCCACCTCCCTCCAGCCTTGCATAGCCGTGATGCTTCGCTCGGGCCTCGTACAGGAACACCTGGCTGGCTACATCGGGGAGATAGAGGAGGACATCAGAAGAGAAATTCGGCTCAAAGCCAGGGACGATATAGGCAGCAAAGGCCCTTGCATCCCCTGTTTTTCGCTGAAAAACCATGTCACACAGCCAGAAGGGAATGATGCAATCTCATGCACCGAGCGGCCTTTGGTAGGCCCCTCGCGCCCGCCAGTATGGTCCGGCTACAATGGGGTTGACCACTCACCCACAGGCGTCTCCGAGAGTTCATTGGCAAGGTTGCTGACCGAGCCCTCTCGTTCGGAATTAGTTAAACCCGTCCTACGCTCCAATAGGACTCCCCCCCCCCTTTGGCCCTCGAACCCTTAACCAGTACTCCCTGAATCTGCCGTCGAATCAAGGACCTCTGAGGTACTGAGGTTTACGCAGGGAACGCCGTGAACGCGGGGGGGGTGGTACTACTGTGTGCACCCCTTGGTTTTTCATGGTGCGCACGGCAAGGAACCTCCCAATGGCGCACACACAGAGCGAAGACCCAAGAGTTTCAAGACACGTGCGCCTCGCGTTAGACAACCAAGGGCAGACGGCCAGCTTACAGCTTCACTGGACATCAGCCAGTGGCACCCTGACGGAGGACGAACACGCAGAGTCGCCTCTCCACTCCACTCCCCTCTAGAGTGAGTGTAGAGGGTGGGAAAAACTTCTTCCCCACAGAGGAGGACATCAGCCAAACATCCGGCAGGATCGTCTGGGATAGATGGACTGTAATCAAGGCGGGGCTACTCGCTGAGGCCAGATTTCTCCACGACCCGCGCTCCGCTGCTAATGACGACGGATACGTCACCCGAGCCCGGAGATTTATCGCGGTTCAGCTTGAGGCTTCTTCAGTCAAGGCTGATTACCCATCGCTCCCAGACCTCACGCGTGCGATTAATCTTCGACGTCCTGTCAGCGTCGTCAGGGACGACGACGGCCGCGTCATCGAAGGCCCCGAGCTGCGGCAGAAGGCCCTTGCCATCTTCCGGCCCCGCTTCGCCCGCGCGACCTGTGACCCAGCTGCAGGAGCCGCCCTCATCGTAGAGACGACCACCCCCGTCGAACTGGACGAGGAGGACCCACTCCACCGGGCCGAAATCACCGCGCATGAGGTCACAGCCGCCATCCGCCGCCTCCCTCGCGAAAGATCTCCCGGCTGGGACGGTCTGCCCTGCGAAC
The DNA here is from genome assembly GCA_030710605.1 of Cordylochernes scorpioides. Lineage (NCBI taxonomy): Eukaryota > Metazoa > Arthropoda > Arachnida > Pseudoscorpiones > Chernetidae > Cordylochernes > Cordylochernes scorpioides. Next base: position 46,069,345 of record CP092874.1, read on the forward strand.
TCCTCGCCGTCTTCGAGGAACTCTTCACGAATGTCCTTCAGCGAGTTTTCGCGGCGTCTCAGCTCCGCGGTGCCCTGCCTCCATCGATGCGCCGGAGTGAAATATGCCTAATCCCCAAGGCCCGCAGAGATCGCGGTCTAGATGGCTATAGGCCCATCTCGCTGCCTTCGGCCGGCTACAGTTTCCTTGCTTCGATCTTCCTCAGTCGCCTCAAGCCCCACCTGCCAGCCCTGGTGCTAGAGTGCCAGACGTACGACGTCCCCGGGAGATCCCCCTCCTGGAACATCGCCCAGGTCACCAACACCGTCGAGGAGGCTACTGCCGGGGGATCGCCGCTGGCCGTCGTCTGCGTCGTTCGACTGTCTGGATCGCGGCTTCCTGCTATCCCTCCTGGTGTGCCTGCACCTCCCAACGGCCTTCGTGGGCTGGATAATCCTGCTGTACGCCGGGGCGGACGCGACGATACGGGCTGGGGGATTCCAGTCCGCCGCATTCAATCTCCTGAACGGCATGAGACAGGGCTGCGCCGTCAGCGCCGCGCTCTTCAGCTTCGCGACGGGACCGCTGCTACGTCGCCTGGAGACGATCCTCAGCGCGGGCAAAGCGTCATCGCTTACGCAGACGACATCGTCCTCCTGATCCATCGCGACGAGGTGTTCGCCAGAATCGCAGCGGTCTTCGAGGACTTACACCGAGCCTCAGGGATCGTGAACTATGGGAAGAGCGCGGGCCTCTGGTGTGGCGCTTGGCGCAAACGCGGCGACTCTCCCCTCGGTGCCGCCTGGTCGAACTCCTTTGGGGACAAACATCGCGACGAGGAGCTCCGTCGCACACCGGAAGCAACATCTTCTGGCCCTCCTGGAAGTTGCCTGCCGGAAATCAACGCCCTTCACGCGTGGCCTTTCTCTTGTCGGGCGAGCCAGGGCCGCCAACTCCTTGGTGCTCTCCACCATCTAGCACCACCTCCACGCGTACCTGCCAGAGGCCGAGCTGCAGGCTCGTGTGGCGAGACTCATCTGGGGGCCCGACCACACGGCATGGCTTCCTGCCGGCATCCTGGCGAGGCCGGTGGTCACGGGGGGCCTCGGCCTGATGGATATTGGCACGTAGCTCCATCTTGCGTGTCTGAAGTGAGTCCAGGTCGCGCTCTGAGGAGGAAAAAATGGCTTCTCCTCGCTGGTCACCAGCGACGCTTGACTGAGACCTCCACCTGACGGCACCCGACTCCAGTTCGGCGTCTCCGGCTGTTGAGAACCTGAGAGAATATCTCCGGCATCCTGGCCCTGAACCACCGGGTGACTCAAACTTCCCAGTTGCTGGATCTCCCCATCATCGGTGGCTGTCGGTTCTTCCGCCCACCGAACCTCCTGTCTCCCGCGCGCTGGATCGGCGCTCGAGTCCGGGACCTGGGCGACTCCGTATTCGTCCGTTCCACGCGCTTCGCCCTCGCTGACGCCGCGGCACTTGCCGCCTTTTGCCGGAAGATCGTGGCAGAAAACCTCCAGGCAAGCTTCAGGGAGTCCATTCTGGCCGAGGCCATTGTCTTGCGTGGGACAACTAGGGCCTTCACTAAGATCACCACCCGCTCGGTCCGCCGCGCCCTGGAACGCCCGCGCCGTGCAGCCCTGCCGATCACCCGGCTCCTGGCGAGGTGGGAGCCCATCGTCAACGTGCCTGCCAGGATGGACTGGTCCTCGTGGGACATAACGCCGACATCGGCCAGCGATTGGCCCTCCATGCCCTGCCTCACCCCGACCATCCAGCATCTGCCAGTCCTTCCTGCCCAGCTTGCGGATCCTCCGATGGCTACCTAGGACATCGATACTGGAGCTGTGCGAACATCAGGCCCCTCGTCCGGGAGGCCTCTAACATCGTCGGCAGACCCCCTGATCTCTAGGCTTTGATCTTCGGGACTGGCCTAGAGGACGACGAACTGGCCATCCTCGCATCGGCGAAGTCAAAAATCAACCGGTACTTCGTCCAGGTTGGACTGGGTCATCGCCTGGAGGCGGACACTATCGCGGTGGGGAAGACTATCTGGCTGATTGCATATAATTTACTCGATTTAATTTTTATCATGTAAATATTGACTAAGAAGTCAATAAAGATGTTTTAATTTTCAAATTGTCACACAAACAAAAGCCTTTATTAGGGACTTGCGCTATACTAGAATCGTCCAATACAGTATTGGAGCTCTAAGAGAAGCGGTCTGGTAGATTAAATTGACGAAACCGCTGGGAGGGTTCACCACTGATGAGTCAAGCCCTCCCAATATATATATTTTTTAATCGCAGTAAGGACAGTAGAAGATTTTGTTTTGTTGTTGAAAAAATAAATATTCATCTTTATAATGCTTCCATTTCTTATGTATAGATGGCGCGTTATCGCCTTATATTACCATTATATAGAGCTCACTAATTTTTAGGAAATTTATATAAGTATTTTAGGTGATGCAATCATTTTTAGTTAGTGTACACATCTATATCTAATTGATCAATGGCGGAAAATGAAATATTTGTTTTCTCTTTATAGTGTGTTTAAGCAAAATATTTTTTTAAAAACTATTTTTGTATTAATTAATTGTTGGGAATTAGGAGAAAAATATAAAAATATGATCAAAGTAAATCTTTATTTAAATTTTAATATATTTCTCCAAATTTTTATTCATTTTTACTATTGAACAATCGTTGTAAATATTTTATATGAAATAGCTCACTTATTCCCGAATAGAGGTATGTGGTCTTTTTGCCAAGTTCTATAACATAAGAATCCATGGTATATAGAAAAAATAATTTTAAAAACTTTAATCAACCTATATAGAGATAAATCATAAATAACCTTTTCTTTTAGCTACATCTCTCTCTCAGAACTCTTTCTTAAAAGAATTTCGAATTTCATTTGCTTTATTTTCGCGATATAGTAACATAAGAAAATAAATATAAACTCATGGACAAAACTTGAGGATGTTTTACCTTTTAGCATATATATCGGGACTCAGACAATAACTGAAAGATATTACAGTAACATTTATTGAAGACGCACGAGATAACCAAGTGTAAACAAAATTTGCCTCTTGTTTTCTTTAAAAAAAAAAGAAAGAAAGAAAGAAAAAACAGACGACCAGTGACTTTAGAGACATTAAACTTCCTTAAGTTTTGTCCATGAGTGTATATTCATTAAAAATACATCTATCGTGAGATAATAAATAATTTAAAATTCAAAAAGGATAGAACCGACTTTACTGATTCTTTTTAAAGATGGAATAAGCTGGAATGAAGTAAAACAATCTCCAAATATCCTTCTAAGCATCGTACTTTACAACTTGTTGCACACTAATGTTGCAGGCTGTTGCGAAATGGAATGCAACACTTTACCTGACAAGATTCTTCAGAAACTCGCCTTCAATGAATTTGATCAAATTCGAACAAGACAGAAAACTCGTAGTATTGTTCTGTAAGTGTTATCAGGGATTCAGAATCAGAAATTCATTCACCGTTGGTTAGAAAAAAATATTCATTTATTAATTTATATACATGAAAATTATCTTATTATTTTTTAGCCATGCAAAACTATAGCAAGCTAGACATATATAGTATTATTCCTATTCAAAACATTTACCCATTTTTAATTTACATTTCATAGATTAATTTAGTCTTTTTTTAGTTTAATTGAAGAAAAATTAAAATATATGCCATAATTATATTATAATATTTACAACATTTTTTCCAACTGCTACTGTTCTTACCGTCTAAATTTGTGCTACATGTTTATATAAGAATAAATTCCAACGAGATGAAAGTTTTTGGAACCAATAATACTTACAGAAACTTGTGAAAACCCATATAAAAACTAGGAAAATTTTTAAAACATTCGATGGTCCTATACTTTCTTAAAAATCCCTGAATATAAATAATAATAATTTAAAGGTACGTGGAGGTTCACAGGATTTGCAATGGACTTCTTATTACCTTTGGACAACGTTAGGCTTGGAATAGTCTAACTTAAGGAAAACATAGATGGTTGACATGGTCTTACTGGTAAAACATAGATTTAACATGGTATAACTTGTATAAACATGGATTTAATCTTGCGGACAACGTGGATGTTTGACATGGTCTATCTTGTGGACAACGTGGATGTTTGACATGGTCTTACTGGTATATACATAGATTTAACGTGGTTTTACTTGTATAAATATAGATTTTACATGGTCTAACTCGTATAAACATATATCCAACATGGAATTACTTGTATAAACATAGATTTGACATGGTCTTACTTGTATATAATAGATTTGCGCGCCAAGGTCTTACTTGTATAAACTTAGATTTGACATGGTCTTACTTGTAAAAACCTATATTTGACATGGTTTTACTTGTACAAACATAGATATGATACAAAACATGGTCCTATTTGTATAAACATAGATTTAATATGGTTTTACTTGTATAAACATAGATTTAACATGGTCTTACTAGTATAAACGTAGATTTAATATGGTTTTACTTGTATAAACATAGATTTAATATGGTTTTACTTGTATAAACATAGATTTAATATGGTCTTACTAGTATAAACGTAGATTTGACATGGTATAACTTGTATAAAATATAGATTCGGCAAGGTCTAACCTACAGACAACATACTGTTGGTATAATGCAATCATTAAACAAATTAAGTTCGGTGTGGAATAACCTGGAGACAGGATATTTTAATGACATGGTCATCCTGTCCTGTTAGCAAATTTAGTTGGACAGTCTAACGTAGAGAGAGGGAGAGACAACTCTAGTTTGACGTACTCTAACGTAGACAACATAGGTTCGACTGCCTACCCCGGGGAAATGTGTTTGCCATTGTTAACCCTCCTTTGGTCAACATATGTAAGACACATGGTCTAACCTTTAGACATCATATTTAAACATCGTCTAATTTGTGAACCGTATTTGTCATAGTCTAATATTTAAACAAGATATGAAAGGACAACAGACATTGTCTAAACTAAAAGCCGTATACTTATACAAATAAAAGATTACACGAGGAGCTTCTTTTCCGTTTAATTGCTAGCTTTCGAACCTTGCGGTTCTTCAACAGGCGTGGCTAGTACAACAATACTAACAAGATAAAAGCGCGCTTGAGCCATTATATACAACATCCAAATTTACATACGAAGGGATATTTCAAATATAATTAAAATGGAAATAAGAATTATGACTATAAAATGTTCCGCGTCGCCCTAGATAACCCTCATAGTGTAACCTGGTCGGAGGGACCCCTGCTTATTGTTCATTTCCAACTTTTAGCGTATATAAATGTATTTCCCAAATTTTATCTAATTTTAATAATTTTTAAGTTTTATTAGCATAGTTTTATATTTTATAGTCATAATTCTTATTTCTATTTTAATTATATTTGAAATATCCCTTCGTATGTAAATTTGGATGTTGTATATAATGGCTCAAGCGCGCTTTTATCTTGTTAGTATTGTTGTACTAGCCACGCCTGTTGAAGAACCGCAAGGTTCGAAAGCTAGCAATTAAACGGAAAAGAAGCTCCTCGTGTAATCTTTTATTTGTATAAGTTTAACCAAATCTACAGAGTTCATTTATTCGTAAAATAAAAGCCGTATACTTTACTATGAATCATATTTGATTATATAAAACTCCTTTTGTCTTCGTCATAAGACTAGTTGAATGCCATAAAGCTCCTACCAAGAAAGAAGATTCCAAAATACTGGATAGGTTGAATTCCAGGGGGATTGTTCAAATGCCGAAGATCAAGTTCCTGATTAACATTTCTATATACACATTGCGAAAATACAATAATATTTCATACTCGTGAAAGGTTTTGCAATATTCACAGAAATGTATTCTAGTAGCCTTCAAAATGCATATAATTAATGATACTAATTCATTAATATTTGTTCACATCACACACACATACAGCTTTATTAAGACCACCGGTCTTATACAAATTCACCACAGGAAAGAAGCATAGATGGATCTTCAATACTCTAGGCAGCGCAAAAACCAACAGCCTCCAGGTCTCACGCATGTCCAGTGGCCACAGAATTCATCGTGCATAAGTTAGCATATCATTGAAAAGGCGAATGTGGAATCAGCCGCGTTTTAATCTTCGCTTTCCTCATCCAAATTTTTGTTAATATAATAAGTACAAAATACAAATATATCCGATATTTTCTTACATATTAAACCAAAGATTGGCCAATGCATACAGTGAGAAGTGTACTGATCATTAGAAATTCTTTTCAACAAATGAAATCGGTATTTTCCATGAGGACGATATCAGAGAGCCACTGAGACATCAGGAAAATAAAGAAATTTAAAACCGCTTTGATGTATCTGTATAATATTTAAAAAATTATCAACCCGAAACCAATCAATTTTAAAAACATTTTTTTTATTCTTCTATTTTTAATCTTTATTAAAACTCTTTTTTCTATTACGTTATTAGCCAGTTTTTTTTTTGATTAAATGGCTAGTTATTGGTGATCTTATGTTATTTATGTGATCTTTTAACTATGAATATTGATATACAAGGTGTGTCCAATAAATAATGAGACCGGTCAAAAACAAAGAAAAAATGAAATGATATTTTTTTGTAAAAGTCTATTAAAAAATAGAAAGCTTCAGCTACACTGCGGTATATCACATCACGTGATTGCGCGCGCAGTCGATAAATTGTAAGCTTGTAAAAAGAACGCCTTGCATAACAACTTCTAATTTTAGAAAATGGCATCTCCTTATCGTGCAACTGAAAGTTGCTGATGGCTTGCGCCATATATCGTAATAAATATCAACTTTTCTCGTTGATTTTTAATTATTTCAGAATTGGCCAAATACCCATTAATCAAGAAAAGTTAATTTGTAATGGATAGAAAATTCGAACAACAAATTTGTATTATATTTGCTACAAAATTGGGAAATTGGCTTCAGAAACTTTAGATTTGTTGAAATTGGCATTTGGAAATGAAAATGTAAATAAGCCCACCACATTTAGATGGTTTTCAAGATTTAAAAATGGAATGGAATCGGTGAAAGATAAGAAGCGTGTTGGACGTCCAATTCTGCACAGGAACCCTGAAAAGGTGTACCAAATTTCATATTTGATAAAAGAAAATCCACGAATAGGGTTACCGGACATTGAGGAAGAAACAGGGATATCAAAATCATTAGTTGGATCGATAAATAAAGAGGACTTGCAGTTAAAGAAGACACCTTCAAAATTTGTCCCTAAAATACTCACAATCCAACAAAGGAGAATCGCGTTGAAGTTGCCAAAAAAATTCTTGATATGGTGGAAGAAAACCCTAATTGGACGGAAAAAGTAATAACTGGAGACGAGACATGGGTTTACGGGTATGACCCGGAAACAAAACGCCAATCCATGGAGTGGAAAGGAAAATATGAACCAAGAACGAAGAAATCCCGACTTTTCAAGTCAAAAAACAAAGTCTTATTGGTCACGTTCTTTGACATATAGGGATTTGTGCATTATTAATATCTAGAGGAAGGTCAAACAATCAATAAGGAGTCTTATTTAAACATTATGAGTCGTGTACGTGAATCAATTCGTCTGAAAAGAAGTGAAATGTGGAGTTCCAAAAATTGGGTTATCCATCATGATAATGCACTACCACACACCGCTACATCTGTACTGACTTATTTGGCTAAACACGGCATCCAAATACTTCAACACACAAACTCCCTATTCCCCAGACCTAGCTACAAATGATTTTTTCTCTTTCCAAAACTCAAAATGGCTCTAAAAGGAAGGAGATTTGACACTAGAGAGTCCATCATAGCGGATTCGAAAAAGGTCTTGAAGAACATCCAGAAAATGCCTTTTATAAATGTTTTAAATCTTGGAAGAAGAGATGGAAATTATGTATAGATGCGGGAGGGGACTATTTTGAAAAATACAAAAAAAAATATTTTTAATCATTCTATTTTTTTCTTTATTTTTGACCAGTCTCATTATTTATTGGACACACCTTGTATTTTTAAAATAAAGCAATCGATAAATATATCTTCAATTAAAAAGGCATATATTGGATCAAAATATAATTTATTCTACCAATATTTCAGTTGACTGAACGCAAACCTTTTCAAGGTATTAAACATATTATTTTGTGTAAACAACAAACTAAGCGCCACATAACGTCACATAATTAAATATTGATATATGTGAAAAGTTCGAAAAAAAGATCGGATGTTGATATTACAAAAATATTTTTAAAAAAATAGGCATATCCTAACCGCTCACACGAGTTTTTAGATGGCAGAGGGCTTTCTAGTGGAACAAAAATTAACTCTAAACGTAGATTTAGACTTGTTTCATAATATTTAGCCAACCCATTTCTCGATAAATAAAAAATATATAAATTAAATACATAATTATTATCGTATTTATATATTTTTATAAGCGAACACTCGCTGTGTGCAATATATCCTTTTACAATCCTAAATTTTAGACATCCTATTTCTACTCCATTATTTCAATTCAGGGATTATTATAGTTTTCTATTATTGTGTAAAAATTATTTTTTAAAAACTGATTACTTAACTGAAAAATAGATTTAGTGAGAAAGATATTTTCAAAATAAAATAAGAAAATAGAAACGACTTTCAAACACACACAAAAAAAACTTTATTTAAATATTTTAAATTTTATACAGCTATATATCTTGAGATACTTTTTAAAAATATGAAGGACAGTACAAAAAAAATTATATACAGAAGAGAGTAAAAATTAAATATAAAATTGCTACTTTTAAACATTAAAAAATACTAAATACATTCTATAATTGCACTATAGAAATTTTATATATGGTATAGAAGTGGAAAATAGTACAAAAAGGAAGTCGTACTGGGATCAGATGGATAAATTAAGAAAAATACACCAGGGTGTTAATATGGAGAGATATTGCAGGATTCCAGTCACTTGCTTATTGAGCGTCCAATCTTCCAGAACTACAGAAATCGGGTCAACATTGAATACAAGGATATTTTCAAGTTTATAAATAGTAAAGACTCATATTTTAAAATTTAGAGAATTATGTAAATATATCTGATTATTGATAAATGATATTGATATAATAGGATTTTCTCTCTTGGATAAAACCGTAATTTCCAAACTATGTATATTTATTTGTATTTATTTCATTGGTTGGTTGTGATATCAAACATGATTTTAATGTCCTTTCTTTTCTTTTAAAAACTCTATTCAAACCTTGTAATTATTCAATTGTTTATATGATATAGTTTCTCAATTTAGTGTTATTTCTTGACGCAAGCATCCCTTGTGGGGGTATCGGGTCTGATTTGATGATAAATAAATAAAAAAGCAAAATGCATCTTCTGATTGTACAACCAATTTACTAGTGCAACATTTAGTTGTACGATCAGGAGATGTATTTTTCTTAAATGATAGAATGTTTTGAAAGATATGTGTGTGAAACTGGTAGTTTATTTTATCATAGAATTTTTCAACGTGTCATCCTATAGTTAACGGCCTAACTGATGAACCAGACTTTGTTAAATCAAACATTGATCAAATATAAAGGTGTTTTAGAAATACTTTTTACTATAAATATATATTAAAAAAGTAGCGTTTAAAATAATTTTAATTTTCATCGGTAGATGGAGTTAATTTCATATTTATCAGATTCTATCAACACGCTATTAGTTTAATCTACAGGGTGATCCAAAAGTCTTGCACAAAAAAAAAAAAAATAATAATAACAACGCGAATATTTGCGCTAGAGCAATGCGGTAAACACCATTGTGTTCAGGATGCAATGGGAATTTTTTATGGCAAAATGTGAAAAATTCGAAATTGATTTTAGTTACAATTTTATTCGCATGATGGCGCTCTACCAGAATCAAATATTCAAGGGCCAAATTGTTTGATAGATTGAAAAATATAACTGATCGACACGTATTTTTCCTTTTTGAATAACAGGAAAGAACCCTAATAATATCAAATGATAACTTAATAAAACACGACTTCGTCAAAAGTAGAAGAATTGATTGACGATTTTTAAATACAATCAGATATATAAAGAGATATGTAAAATAGGTAAATGCAAATTATAACATGTAGCAAAAAAAAAATTATTGAATCCTTTCAGCAATTTAAATTTCGAAGATAATAAATTTCTATTAAAAAAAAATCAAACTCTTTCTCAGTATCGATTATATTTATTTTAATTCATTTGAAAAATATTTATCTATCTCTGATAATTTATTTTACTCTGGAATGCCGTCTCTACAAGATAAAGCACTCTTAGTGATTTTTTTAAAATTGCAATCCAGAATCTGCCACTGAAGCTTAATGAGCGTTTCGTGCCTTTAAAGGTATTCGAAGCGGTAAAGGACACATGAGTTGCTACTCTCTAAGGCGAATGATAAAAAAAATTGAGAAGACTGGATCTCTGGAAGCAAAACCTCGGAATGGAAAACCATCGACATGCAAGTCAGTGGCTGTTACGGTTTCGCAGAATGTTGAAGCTATTAAAATGTTATCCACGTATGGATAAGTTAGTGCTCGACAAGTTCCTCGACAAACGGAGATTTCGTATGGAACAGTTTGTGGAGAACACTAAGAATTTTTCTTTAAAAATACCCGTACAAAATTCAAAGACTTCACGAGCTAAAGGTCGGCGATTTTGAGAAGGGTCAAGAATTCGCTGCATGGGTTTTGCGGCAAATTGACATTGAAGAAAACTGTCTGTCGAATGTTCTGTGGACAGATGAAGCTCACTTTACTCTGAACGGAGAAGTTAACACTCAAAACAGCCGCATTTAGGCAACAGAAAACACTAGAACTTTTACAGAAATGCCAGCTCATCAGCCCTGAGTTACAGTTTGGTGTGGGTTTACTTCTTCTTTTATTATTGTTCCATTTTTCTTTTAAGAAATCAATGGAAGAACTTTTAAAATTGTTTCTGTAGCTGTTGAACGTTAAGTACAACTTTTGACAGAGAAGGTTATTCCCATATTGCAGGACAGACAAGCACTAAGCGAAATAACATTCATGTAAGATGGAGGACGTCCTCATATATCCCACGGTGCAAACCAATTGCTGAAGGATACGTTCGGTGAAGATCGTGTGATAAAACGCCACTTTATACACCAGTGACCTCCAAGATCACCAAACTTGACGCCTTGCGATTTTTGGTTATAGGAGTACATTAAGTCGCGTGTTTATAGATGCCGGCCTACCACATTTGCCATATTGAAGGCTTCTTTCAGACGGAACCTTTAATCAATTTCAACAGATGTGTTATTTAATGCTGTCCAATCTGTCATCTATCGTCTGCAGGCGGTGTTTGAGAATGAAGGGCGCCACATTGAGCAAGGATTGTGACCTAATACAAGAAGGAAGGCAGTTACCTCATGTGTTATATAAGCTGCCATGTATTATATTATCTACCAATATTTTGCAGCTATTTGTGTTGGGTTATAACGATAATAAATGCTGTCCTCGCATCTTTTCTCTTTTTTTTGTGTGTGTGTGTGAGCAGTAAACTTTAAATATTTTGCGCAAAAAAATAATACAAAATGATTTTACTACAACTTCAAAGCAAAAGGTCGATCTAAAATGATTTTTATTTGAGGGGACACATTTTTAAAATTTTGCACAGTATAATAAGCAACAAAGGTCAAAGACTCTTCCAGTAAAATATATCAAGAAATAAGTTTCAGAAGATGAGTTTCTTTTAATTGTAAAAAACAATTACAAGCTTTCGGGCAATGCCCTTCTACAGGTAAAATAAAAATAAAAATTAAAGGTAAATTAAGATAATTAAGCAATTGAGAATTAAACAATTTAAATATATAACAGCTAACCTTAGAAAACAAAAACAAATAAGATGTATATACATGCTCGCGTGAGACTACTCGCGCGTCTGGATCTATCTGAATGAATTAAAACTCTGTTAATATTTGAAAAACTAGAGAGTTATAAAAATTATTACAATTATATTACACAACCAAATATATCTAAGTAACTATTACGGGTAAATTTGTCTGGTTAATGACTATGCTATAGACTGCCATCTATGAATGATTAGTGAGAGAAAAAAAAACCGTTATTGACCGGTGTGACTGAGGTGTTGGAAGGGGTTATTATTAATATACCAGAGGTAGAATCTGAAAAATTCAGTTGGATATGTAGTTTGTGTAGATTGCGGGAATGTCTATTTTTCTATTTATGCTGTGTAACTTGGAGGAAACAATGGATTCCAGAACTAATCTTTGGTGTAGGTTGGAGATATTTCTGTAGTGAATGGTTGGGTTAGCAGTGTCAAAGGAATGGCCAGTAACATCATGTCACTCACCGAAATCTGCCTGTGCATGAACACATTCACCTATTCCCATACCCACTTTAAACAGATCAGGGGAACCCCAATGGGCAGCCCCCTCTCATCCATTTTATCTGAAATAACCATGTCTACCATAGACCAGTGGATTTGTAACCGGCACCCCTCAAAAAATCTTCTTCTGGCGACGATACGTTGACGATATTTTCTGCATATGCAAAACCGACAGCGAGGATACCATTCTCTCCGACCTCCACACTTACAATCCCAACATCACATTCACTCTCGAGAGAGAACGCGAGCATGTCATTCCCTTCCTAGACGCCCTAGTCATACGCACACCAAATACCTACCATACCACAGTCTACTACAGAAGAGAGAAATTCGGCTCAAAGCCAGGGACGATATAGGCAGCAAAGGCCCTTGCATTCCCTGTTTGCCCTGCATCCCCTCGAACCCTTATCCAGTACTCCCTGAATCTGCCGTCGAATCAAGGACCTCTGAGGTACTGAGGTTTACGCAGGGAACGCCGTGAACGCGGGGGGGTGGTACTACTGTGTGCACCCCTTGGTTTTTCATGGTGCGCACGGCAAGGACGCTCCCAATGGCGCACACACAGAGCGAAGACCCAAGAGTTTCAAGACACGTGCGCCCCGCGACCAGCCAACCAAGGGCGGACTACCAAGGACAGTCTACTACAAGAAAAACCACCCACCCAGATACACCCATTATAGATCACACTGCCCAACTTCCCACAAAATCAACATAGTTAAAGCCCTCACCCGCCGCCTATTAACCCACTGCTCACTCCCCATCTTCAAAACTATTGAAAAGAACCGCATCATCTCCCATCTTACAGCTTCAGCTCTTCCTCTGTCCTTTATAGAAAAACACACCTACTCGCCTGTTCCTCTTAACCCCCCTGCAGCCTACAAATCCACGTGTGTGATCCCATTCTCTTCCCTCTCAGTTAACCTCTCCCGGTTCCTCAAACCCTTTGGCATCCGTACCTTTTTTTACCAACACACCTAACCTCCACTCACTCCTTAGGCATCCCATACAAAAACCGACTCCCCCACTGACCCTCTAACATCTACTGGCACGGTCTACTCGGTCTCATGCCAACAGTGCCCTGCCACCTATGTAGGTGAGACCGGTAGGACCATCGCTATTAGAATGTCCGAGCACACACGCAACATCACCAACCGAGATCCCCGTTCCCTCATTTTTCAACACATTGCATCTTCTGGCCATTCCTTTGACACTGCTAACCCAACCATTCACTACAGAAATATCTCCAACCTACACCAAAGATTAGTTCTGGAATCCATTGTTTCCTCCAAGTTACACAGCATAAATAGAAAAATAGACACATTCCCGCAATCTACACAAACTACATCTCCAACTTAATTTTTCAGATTCTACACTCAGTCACACCGGTCAATAACGGTTTTTTTTTCTCTCACTAATCATTCATAGATGGCAGTCCATAGCATAGTCATTAACCACATAAATTTACCCGTAATAGTTACTTAGATATATTTGGTTGTGTAATATCATTGTAATAATTTTTCTAACTCTCTAGTTTTTCAAATATTAACACAGTTTTAATTCATTCAGATAGATCCAGACGCGCGAGTAGTCTCACGCGAGCATTGTATATACATCTTATTTGTTTTTGTTTTCTAAGGTTAGCTGTTATATATTTAAATTGTTTAATTCTCAATTGCTTAATTATCTTAATTTACCTTTAATTTTTATTTTTATTTTACCTGTAGAAGGGCATTGCCCGAAAGCTTGTAACTATTTTTTTACAATTAAAAGAAACTCATCTTTTTAAACTTCTTTCTTGATATAATAAGCAATGATAATTTTCCACATGCCCATAGGATATTTGGAATGAAGTACGACAAATAGATTTTGTCACCCCCCCCCTCTTTATTTTATTTGTTGGATCATACAAATTTCTAGTTAAATAGTCAAGTATCGCCAATTTGTCAAGAAACTATACATTTCTTATAGCAAGAAATCCTATTAGTAGTGGCATCATAATTTTTGGCACTATATTAACAGGTAAAAAAAATCGTCTATTTGATTTCAGCAGTGTTTTTCAAACCTTCAATCTATTTCACAAAACCGAATCTAAAATATATATTTTTTTACTACATGTTTTAATTTGCATTTGCCTATTCTACATATCTCGGATTGCATTCAAAAATCGTAATCCAATTTTTCTAATTTTGGGGAAATAGTGTTTTATTAAATTATCATTTGATATTTTTAGGGTTCTTTGCTGATATTCAAAAATGAAAAATACGTGTCGATCAGTTATATTTTTCAATTTATTAAATATTTTGGTCGCTGAATCTCTGAATCTGGTAGAGCTCCATCTAGCGAATAAAATTGTAACAAAAATCAATTTCGAATATCTTATTATTTGCCCTGAAAAATTCCATTGCAACCTGAACACAATGGTTTTTACCGCATCGCTCTAGCGAAAATATTCGCGGAGTTATTAATTTTTAAAGTTGTGCAAGAATTTTGGATCACCCTGTATGTTTTAAAGCTTTCGAAAAAAATTAAATTTGCATATATACACGAGACATACGATAAACTATTATATACAATTCAAACTTTCTTTGAATAATTAATGTTTGTATCAGTCAATCATTCATTCAATTAATCATTCATTTGAGGAAAGTGACAGCGAATCACTTACACGTCGGGAATTAAATAAAAATGGGTTGAGATGTATATATATTTTCCAAACAAACTTACAAACAACAAATGCTCTTCAAAACTAATGGGTTTTTTGGGTATCCAAAGAATGTTTATGTAAATAGAATTTTTATCTTATATCTCATGTGAATATTTATGAAAAATGAATATATTCCCTAGAGCAAGGGTCGGCAAATAGCGGCTCACGAGTCACATGCGGCAGCGGATGTGAAGCTGCGGCTCTTTATATAGTTCCATACGCAAATATTATTATGCGATTGCTATTTATTGTTGGCAAGAAAAAAAAATTGCGGATCTTTAAAAATTTTGATATTTTTTAAATTTTAATTTTTGACTCTTCCTACTCAAAAATTTGCCGACCCCTGTTCTAGAACATTAAATCATAAAATATATAACGTTTTTTTGGAATTTCATGTGCTAAGAAATTATTAATTAATGATCACCACCTTTCTGAGAGTCTAGTTTTGGAAAATCAAAAATGCTTGAGCCTGACATTGTCAATGAACTCTTATTTTCAGGATAGAATTAACTTACTCGAATGTTTTTAGGAGTTCTCTCATTGAAGGTTTAACTATAATACATATGCATAAAATATAAGAAATATGTGAAAATATAAGTAATATTTTAAATTATTAAATACTATTTATTAAACTACCTTATATATTAAATTATTATTATTGGAAATTTAAACTATTTATATTGCGTAAAAATGTTTTATTTTAAAAGAAATGCGCTATAAATACTTTATATTTCTAAACACAGATGGCATGCTCTTATGTTTTAAACTAATTATGAAATTTGCAAGAATATTCAGAGGGCACAGATAGTTAAAAGTCAAACATCTTCTTTCGTTAAATAGAGTGCTCCATGACATTTTCTTGGCCATTTGGCAGCTGGGGATAGATCCTCTGGAAGAGGCATGCTTATTATTGAAGTCTTTTTCTTTCTGGAAAACCTTGCCTTTCCCTTTACTCTTTTTATCATTCTTTTTTCAAAACTAGGAGATTCTTTGTCGACTTCGTATTCGGCTTCTTTTTCTGATTGATCTTCAGGAATATTCTGAAGATTTACATCTACCTTGGTACCTGGATTATGGGCAAGAGCGAAGTGAACAGCTACGGGTTTTCTGAACGAAACTATAGCTTCCTGCACAACTTTATTCAAACTTGTTGAAATTGGATGCATTGGCTCTTCAATTACATTATTGATGTTCATTGGAATCGCTGATGTTGTAGATGCAGCTATATTACTTCTAGGTGATTCCTTTTCTTTTATGTACTTGCTCACCATCGTTTCATCTTCTTTCTCCTTGTTATTTTGTTGGATTGGTGCTGATGAAGGGTCAATCTGAATAGATCTAGACATGTTGCATGTGCATGGCTTGCTAGTGGTTGGAAGATCTGTGTTAACATTCTTTTGTGGAATTGTGGTAAGCTGGATTTGCACATTGTCTCTATTTGGAACATTCGTACTAGAACTTTGTACTGGTTCTGAGTGATCAGCTCCTCTGTGTTTTCCCAGATTTTGTGATTGGTCATCAGACTTGGATCTGGTATGTTTGGTTGAGATAATGGCTTGAGTGGAGCTGATTTCATTTGCGTTAGCCAGTTGGATTTCTTGTTGATTAGGGAAATGTGCTGATGTGGACGTCTGGTCATTTTCATGCGTATTATTTCGTCTATTCTGATCTTTGGAAGAGCCATGATCCATTGTGTGAGCGTTGTTTCTATCAGATGAAGTTGACGATGCTACAGATATGAAATTGCTTTGAATCTGATGGTGGCTTATCCCTTGGGATGTACTTGGTCTTTCTCGATCGTAGTTAGAGGATTCGATGTTATCGGTCAGTTCTGGTGGTATCCTCTTTCTGATGGGTTTGGACGTATTAGGGAGCATAACTTGTCGACCAACCTCTCTGGTGAGAATAGGAGGATTTTCGGGAAAGCTGGGTCCAGAAATGTATATGACAGCATCTGGAGAAGTGCATCTGTTAGCATTCTCCTGGTAGTCAGGAGCTGTACTAGGTCCAGGTTCTCTGGCATTCGAATCGAGACGGTGACAGTTTTTTGCCACTTGTTGTCCTTGGTGTATATTGGATTCTCTGCTTATTTTTCGTCTCAGAATCTCCTGAGTAAGTTCAGTTCGCGATGTGGGGTCCATGTGGCCGCGGTTGGTAGAAGGGGGTTGAGGTAGTTCTCTTCCAAGTGGGAACGTTCCCGTCTGACTGGGCATAGGAGGCTGCTGAGGTCTGGAGCTTTCACGTAAAGACGTGGTCTGCTGAACTCTTGTACGACAGTTAGAAACATTGACTGAAGCATATAAATCCGTTATTTGGACTCTGGTGGACTCTGGAAAGACATTCTGAGGATTTCTGATATCACTGTTGATCTCAGTGTTTCTTTGAGCGCTATTCGTTTCTCCTTGATTGGTGATCCTTGTCCGATCTTCCGTTACCGATTCCAGAGTCTGGGTGCAGAGAGTGAAATCAACGAGTCTATTGATTTCCTTTTCGAACAGCTGAGAGTTGAGACGCATGTAATGAGGTGGATGAACGCCGTGGACGAGGGTGCAGTGGAGCTCTACCTCTGACACCGCGATATGGGTCTCCTTGCATATTAAACACACATAGGGTTTGTAATTGAAATGAGCTTGGATGTGAACCCGGAGACTGGCGATATCCTTGCTGAAGAAGGAGTTACACAGGAGGCAATAGTAGTCAGTAACTGGCTCGGGTATTTGCTGAAGATGAGTGTTGTAATGATGAGTGCAGAGGTCATCAATGCTATCGGTGCCATACTGGCAACCTGTGCAGTTGAAGTTGTTTGGGTAAGGAGCCTGACCGAAGTTAGGGATGTCCTGGCTCTCAGGGTAGGATGGATAATAAGGTTCTGAAAAAGTCCAATGTCTTGGATTACCGGTTGGATCCCACAGATTAGGGTCAAATGGCAGCGGATCTGGCCGTCCGAAGAGAGGCGGTGGCGGGAGACTGAAACACACCAAATACATTCTGTCAAACCTCATCTATGGTATTTAGGACAAGCTTCCAATAATTCAATATACACTAGATTAACAATATATTCCAGAGAAATAAATAGTTATAATTTAATCTATATTTGTGAAAGAATAATAAAAATATAAAAAGGTCAGGTGTTGATATTATAAACAAAAAAAGGCATATCCTGACCGCGCTCAATGAGCGTATATTTTCTAGATAGCAGAGCGCCTCTAATGAAACGAGGGCAAACAGCTTGAAAAGCGTTCGTGGTTGGATATTCTTGAGTTGTCAGGAAAATGGGTTGGCCAAATATCACGGAACAAGTTTAAATAATTTTTTTTTATATTTTTTTTCCACACGTTGGCGCTCTGCTATCTAGAAAATATATGCTCATGTGAGCGCGGGCAGGATATACTTTTAAAATAAAAGGATTTAAAAGCGCGAATGTTTCTTTTATACATAAAACGAACTTCTACTGTCCTTACTGCGATGAAAAATATATTGGGAGGGCTTGGCTCATCAGTGGTGAACCCTCCCAGCGGTTTCGTCAATTTAATCCACCAGACCGCTTCTCAGAGCTCTAATACTGTATTGGATCATTCTGCTTTTATATGCTACACTGAAGGATGGAATCTTAGAAATGGTTTTCAAGTAAACTATGGAAATAAGCTTATAGGACAGTAGAATTACATTCAAATATTTTCTTCGAGCAATGCTCTTCAGCAAACTATAAAGACAAGGCCATTAGGAATAAATTAACACAAAGCCATAACGCGCCATCTATACATATAAAATAAAAGGATTTAAAAGCGCGAATGTTTCTTTTATACATAAAACGAACTTCTACTGTCCTTACTGCGATCACCACTGATGAGCCAAGCCCTCCCAATATATTTTTCATCGCAGTAAGGACAGTAGAAGTTCATTTTATGCATAAAAGAAACATTCGCGCTTTTGATTCCTTGTATTTTATATGTATAGATGGCGCGTTATTGCTTTGTGTTAATTTATTCCTAATGGCCTTGACTTTATAGTTTGCTGAAGAGCATTGCTCGAAGGTTCTTCCCACACGCGGACTACAATAAGCAGGGTTAGGGCTAGATGTTAGCACCAAGAGTTCCCAAAGATTTGACTTTTGATCAAAAGAACGCCCGGAAAGAAACGGCCAGTCTCAATCTCGAAGCGACAACCGACGACCCCGAATTGCTGAAGAGGGTCATTACTGGAGACGTAACATGGATTTACAGCTTTGATTCGTAAACTACCCAACATGAATCGGAGTGGCGCTTCAAAAATGAGCCGAGACCAAAAAAAGCGAGGAAGGCTCCCAGCGGTGTTCTTCGTCTACCAGGGCATCGTTCATCATGAATTTCAACAACAAGGCTCTACAATAACTGCTGACTCCTACCTGGGAGTTTTGAGGCGATTAAGGGAAGCTATCAGGCAGAAACCGCCGGAGCTGTAAAGGAGCAAGTCGTGGATCCTCCACCACGATAACGCGCCGGCGCACACAGCCCTCAAAATCTCGAAGTTCCTGCAGGACCACTTATCCTCTGTGTTTCCCCAACCCCCATACAGTCCCGATTTGGCCCCTTGCGACTTCTTCCTTTTTGGAAAGCTCAAAAAAAAGTTAAAGGGTTGGAAATTTCAGAGCATAGAAGAGATCAAAGTGGATTCGTAGAAGGCCATGAAGGCGATCCCGAAAACAGACTACCAGAGGTGTTTTGCCGACCGGAAAGAAAAGGTGGCTGAAGTGCATCGCGGCCAACGGGGACTACTTTGAAGAGGACAATTTGAATTTGGAAGAATATTAAAGTTTACTTTAACTTATGAGCAAAGTGTCGAAACCTTTT
>CP092874.1:46096442-46127915 GCA_030710605.1 Cordylochernes scorpioides
TCATCCACGTAGAAATCCTCACGAATAATCTTGGATATCCCCGGATTAGAAACCAGTACATCATGGCAATCTGATGTAGAGTTCGAATGGCCAAGTAAGGGGCACATGCAAGGCCATAAGTGACTGTCAATAAGTTATACTCCTGCAATTCTAGATCTTTACAATCTCTCCATAATATAGTTTGATATTTAATATCGTCTGGATGTAATCTAATTTGCCTATATATCTTTTCAATATCGGCCACTAAAGCAACAGAGTTCGTGCGGAATTTGAGTAGTATGTTGAATATAGTATTTTGAAGTTTTGGACCTACATGAAGGAGTTAATTCAATGATATTTGGGTGGTAGTCTTGGTGGATGCATCAAATACCACTTGTAACTTAGTTGGTTGTGCCTTTAGAATGCAGTGATGAGGAATGTAATATTTTGGTTCAGTCTGTAGAGAACAACTTGCCTGCATATGACCTAATCTTATATATTCATTCATAAATTGTTTATATTGAACATATATATTTTCATTTTGTTCTAACCTTTTCTCTAGATTAAGAAATCTGCGAATTGCGATGGATTTCGATTGACCTAACTTTTCAGCTGATTCCTTAAATGGAAGCCTACAATATACCTTCCTGATTCATCCCTGACTTCATTTTTTTAAATAATGACTTTCACAATCCTTTTCTTCTATTGTAGGGATTTCTTCTAAAGGAATAGATTCCAATTCCCATAACCTTTTAATAAATGTTCAGATTCCAATTCAGAAGAGAAATGTACCAAATTTCTGAATGACTGCCGTTCACTCACTGAGGTCGGACCATATATGAGCCATCCCAATTTTGAATGGATAGCAGATGGCTCATCTTCATTTCCATTTCTCCTTCCTTCTTGAATGAGGTTGATTACTATATCTGACCCCAATATTACATCTATTTCTCTAGATTTAAAAAATAAAGGATAGCCAGGATCAATCCCTTCATATGTGAATAATTTGTTTTATTGACCGTAAAACTAGGATTATTGTTTGTTAACTTGGTAAGAACCAGTGCTGTAGTCTCAAACGATTGATGATTAAAGTGAGAAGAAAACCTGATAAAGACCTCACCTAGGGAAGATTCTACAAGTTGATCTCCCAAACCTCCAACTGCTATACGTTTACGTCTTATGGCTATTCCTAGATTTGCCGCGCACTTTTCAGTGATAAGACTTCTTTGACTTCCATTATCCAACAGAGCTCTACAAATTTGATATTCCCCATTTACATATTGTATACGAATTATAGCAGTAGATAACAGTATTTGTATAGAACCATTCGCTTCACTCAAACAGCACGATGTTATTGTTGAAGGTACATCCGATGGTTGTAATGATTCGGGAGAGGCAAACTGGACACTAGATGATTCCCTTTGTCTTGGAGGATTTGAAACCACATGCAACAAGGAATGCAGGTTTTTGTTGCAATGGAAACAACGATTTGTGATTTTACAATTATCAACAGAATGATTGCCACGCAAACAATTAGAAGAAAGTTGGTTCTGTTTTACCTAACCTATTCTATTTTGAATTGACATTTGTTTGAATTCATTGCATTGATTCAGTTTATGCTTCAATTTACATAGTAGACAATTTTTGAAACTCACATTGATGTTGTATGTATTTACCCTTTTATTCAAATATTCCTTTGAGGTAGTGTCCTTCATAGTATTCATTAAAGATTGAGCTTGTTTTTCTAAAAAGGAAATAAATTTTTGATATGAGGGCAATTCTTGATTATCATAAGACAATTCCCATTGTTGTCTGATTGGAGTATCTAGCTTTTTTTGTAAAAAAATGTATTAACATAACATCTACCATTTCATTTCTTTCCAAACCTATAGTCTCAAAATTTCTAAGAGATTCGTTGCAAATATCCAACAACTCAGACATAGCCTTCGAGGTAGAGATCTTATATAATTTGATTTTGAATATTTTATCTAATTGAGAGAATATTATCTCTCTTTTATTATCATATCTCTCTTTCAAAGTTTTCCAAGCTTGATGATAATTATTTTCAGTAATCGGGAAACCCTTTAATATACGAACTGCATCACCTTTTAATGAAAAATGCAAATATTGCAATTTTTGGATCTCTGAAAGAGTCGTATTTTTATCTATAGTAATCAAAAATAGGTCATTAAAACTCAACCACTGAGATATCTCACCGGAAAATACAGGTAAATTAAATTTGGGTAATTTAAAATTCGATATTACACTTTGCTCCATTTTGACTGGTTGAGAAACGTTCTCTACCTCCTAGATTTCCCCAATTTGAAACACAAAAATTTTCATAAAGATTCTTTACAACTATATATTCTTTAAATAGGGTTTCACTTGTTTCCCAAGTATTCGATCTCACTAATTGATAATATGTTTCTTCAATGTTTTCAAATAATTCCGTAATATTTGCATGATAAGTTTTAATCTACGTATATTTCTCTGTTGACAAATTTCGTCAAACTGATTTGCATATGTATTAAATTCTTCAATACAAATTTTGAAAATAGGTATATATGAATTCGCCTTTTTAGACATGATTTATATTATTTTATGTATTAAATATTTATCTTTCCCTTTTTTCTATACACCAGCAATCTCTCACTTTTTTCTGCCGACACAAGATAATTCAATTATTACTTACCAAATTATCCGTGGATCCGGCTCGAGTGACCAGAAAGATGTTCGTTTTTTTGTAAATTCAGATTCTTTGTAGTTTATTTAGATTTGATTTTAAGAAGAATGAATGAATGGATACTTTGCAAAGAATAGAGTAGGTTTTATTAACCACGAATAGATTACAATGCTTCCCAACAATGGGAGGAGATAATGTAAACAACAAACCCCCCCCCCCCAACAGTGCCAAGCAACAAAAACTAAAAAACTCACAGATTAAATGAACAAATAAATTAATGAAAACCAAATGAATAAAACTATGCAAGTAAATTAATAAAGGAATATTCACATTTGAATCCAACAGCGGTTAAAGAAAAATCCTGAATGAGGCGAATTTTAATATTTTCTCAACTCTTGAAACTAGCTTTGTGCAAATTCAACCAGGTTTTAGCGCTTCCCGTCATGTTCATGGCGGCATAACGGTCAATTATGTAGTCTGCCCAATGGTACAGGAAACCAATCTCTTCGAGGGATTCTATCCATGGGCGAGGGTCTTCTGTCCCGTCATACTTCGGAATTTCTATATTGTGGTTCAAAGCAACTGGTTCGGAACCAGCATCTCTACCAATTGTTACACCAAGTTGCAGCTTTTTAGGGTCGTCGACCTTGGTTTCTTCCTTCTTGGTGTTATACACGTTTCCCGAGCGGGTTTCCATATTCAAAGCAAATAAATAAAAGTAAATAAAAATAAATTACCTTTTAAAGTTATTGTGTTTATTTATTCGTCGTCTTCCTCGTAGGTCGTGATCCGCAGTCTCCCTCTCCGTCCTCTCTCGCTCCAATAAGCAATCAAGATATATATACAATAAAATATTACAAAAGGAATGAAACTATAAAAAGGAATGATAATCTAAATAATCTGTTTTAAATAAATATTAAATATAATAGAATATTTTGAATAAATGTAGGGCGCATTAAAATTAATGCAACAATATAGAGTAATTACTTGCTATATTGACATTATACCTTCAATTAGATAGCAATTTATTATGAGGCTTTCTTTAATAATCTTAAAAACAGAAGATAAAAACAGCATTAACAAAAATCCTAGGATCCAGAAGTACTTCGCCTCCCCCACCCCCGCAATGTTGAGGCGCCCAGCTTGGAGTCACATATATAAGCATACCCAAAAGTCTTCGCCATGACATATAGTATTATACCTGTATTTACCGCTGAGTATATATGCAAATGAAACTGATAAAAAGTAATATTCAATCACATTTAATGGTAATAATGAAATTCATGTACAGGAAAAAACTTAATTGAGAAAATGTTAAGATCATAAACAGATTGTATTTTGTAAAAATACGAAAAAAAAAAGATAAAAATGAATAAATAATTAAAACACTAGTATTTACATATTATACATATATGTAATGTGATGAGGTCTGGTAGCCTCTTGTAGAATCCTGTCGAAAATAAATGTGGTGAGGTCTGGTAGCCTCTTGTAGAATCGTGTCGACTAAAAATGTGATGAGATCCTGTTGACTCTCGTTATACTGTGTTGACCGAGAGGAACAGTCAGGATAACGAGTTTTTCAGTACCTCTCTGCACCTTGGAAGACCTTTAAAAGTTCTCACAAAGTACAGGCAGTCGTGGTCGAGGCAGAGTGGAAAGCTTGGGAATGTCCATACAAAAAACGAAGACACAGTTGCGCTAAGAAAGTTCCGTGAACAGATAAAAGTTGAGCTAGGAGCGAAAGATGGAGAAGGAAGAGTTCTTACTGGGCTACATGGTCGATGAGGTGGACCTGGGGTACAACCGACGAGGGCTCACGCAGATGGTGAAATGACTGTCAGGTGACTCTATTTTTGGCCAAAGACGGGGGCCTTTTTTATATTTTTCCGAGAAAGGGAGTGTTGCATTTCAACAGATGAACACGAGGGTGGATCGTCTGGTGAAATTCTAAACTGGCGCCGTGGCAGTTTCCATCTTCAGACCTTGTTGTGGGAATTCTAAATCTATCTCGATTTTAGACGTTTTTGATTTCTATCTCTTGTTTCAGCTCAAATCTTAATATATTACAGAGTTATATTTATTTATCCTCAGTTTTCACAAAGTACATTACATATGATGATGTAATGACACTTGTCAATCATGTGTATAATAATTTACATATGTGTTTTTATTATACAACATGAAAATCTTGTTATAAGTTATATACAATATGGGGTTGTTGGTTTAAATAACCATATATATACATAAGCCTTTAAAAATATTTACGTCTTAGGCAAAATTCCCTCAGCTGAAAAACGGAGGTTATTAAATTTTGAAGCGGAATTTGTTTACAGTATTCGAACTCATAGGTATCCAAATATAAAATAAAAAAGACATAGAAAGGAGAAATATTACAATCATATAAAGGTTGTTAAATTATTTCGGTAACTGCTCTGTGAAAATATAAAATCTCGTTTCACCAGTCTTCCATAAGATGGGGTTCGCTCTTATCTCGCCAATACAAACAGATGCCAGAAAATAATTGTTGGATATCCCAAGTGAATTTTCCCTTTCTTCTGTAAGAGATTGACAGTCGAGATAATGATACAACTCTATTTGGGTGTTTTGTTTATACAGATAACATTCCAGACCTTCTTTTCTGAAAGACCTTGTATGGTTTTTATGGAAAATTTACTGTTATCTTATATAGTCTACCTTTTAGAATTCTTATGATTTTATATATAACCACCCTACTCATTTAGCGATATAGTCTGCCTTTAATAAAAAAAATGAATAATATGTATTATTTTCAACGCATAAATAATTGATAAACATTCTCAAGCATATTTAAAATATTTTTTGTGAGAGTATGTATGTGAGTTTTTAATCGTTATTATTATTAAAACTATGGTGCAACACTGAAGTGATATTAATTGTAGAATAGGTTACCTTGGAATAATCTATTACTATTAAACTTTATTATTTTGCTGCGTAGCTATTATATACAGTAAATAATCTAGAAATATGTGAATCCCCAAATATTAAATATACTTTGAAATACATTTTAATAATAGAGAGGTAGTAATTATCTGTGTGACCACGTTGCCATCAAATTTTGATCCCCAACATCGACTGTATCTAATTTCATTAAAGCATAGCCCAAGGCTTGGCCTCATTCTGCGAAAATTACTGAAGACAATTTGTATTTCGTTATAAGCCGATCCTGTTAAATTTTGGACATTATCTATTGAATGTTTCACCGCTCTGTATCAAGGTTTATTTATTACTTTATAAAAACAAGTTAGCAAACTTGGAGTATTGAGAACTTCTCTAATAAAAACAGTAAAATAAAACTAATATATATTTGTGGGGTAAGGGTGTAGTCGTGGACACCGATGTGTTACAGCTCGCAGGGCAAAGAATTGAGGAATCCAGATTCCATTGCAAAGAAAGTTGGCAAAGCTGACAAAGGAATTCAATTATATGATGAAACAGGTTTCTGTAGATAAGTTTCTTTTAGTTTTTTTTATTGCATTTTCAATATTTCGGGAATTTTCGGCGTTGCATTATTGTTCGTTTTGTGCTCCTGTGGAAAAGCAGAAATACCCGAAGGCTTAAGAATGCAATAAAAATGAAAAATAAATTAATCTCCAGAAACCTGTGTGTGTTGCATCATTTAATTTATATGCAGGAGATTCATATATATTGAAAGGAGAAATTCTCGAATGTCCGACCCTATCGGCACTCGATCGGAATGAAGACCTATAAAAACTGTCTCCCTGTCTTGAAAGAAAAGCATGACAAACGCTAGGCGTTTTTTAGTAATCTTTTAACGCGATATATTAAACTTTCTGCCCAACTGTAGAACTGGTAATATAAATATACAAAATTCACATTGGTCAACGCCTAAGAGAGAAATTAGTAAAATTTAATTTGTTAAAATATTGTAACACATAAAATTAGGAAAGACAAACTTCAGAATGACACCGCAATTTATTTAAGGGAAGACAAAAATTAACATTTATAAGATTCAAGGTAGGATCAAAAAGTTCCCGAACTTTTTTCTAAATTAATTATTTATTCATAGTATAGTAAATCAAACATTAAATATTTCAAAATTGGAGCCTTGGTTATCTACACATTTTTTCCAGCATGAAAAAAGCTGTTGAAATGCTAGTTCAAAGTCAATTTTTATAAGCTTGTTTAGCTCCACCGTCGCATTTTCAATTACTTTTGATGACGATGAAAAGCGCCTCCCTTCAACGTCATTTTAAGTTTTGGAAAGAAGAAGAAATCACATGGGGCGATATCAGGAGAGTAAGGAGGATGCATCAAGACATTTACAGTCTTGAACAATAATGGCTCTATGAGCAGGGGCATTATCATGTAGCAATTTTCACTGTTTTGATTTAAAGAATTGGTTAATTTTTCTTCTTATCGCATCACGAAGGCGCACAATTATTTCTTTTTGTATGCCTTTTATTAATAGTAACACTTTCTTTAATAAATTCATAATAGACAAGTCTTTGATAATCGAAAAAACTACAAGGATTACTTTTCCTTTTGACTTGTTAAAACGAACTTTCTTATTTCTAGGAAAACTTGGTGTGTGCCATTCAACTGATTGTTTTTTGGCTTGTGGATCAAAAATGAAGCACCATGTTTCATCACCAGTTATTATTGTTTTTAAAAAATCAGAATCATTATTTGCAGTTTCAATTAAATCCTTGCAAACTGATAATCTGGTTTATCTTTGTTGATCTGTTGAATTCGTGGGACAAAATCACCAAAAAGTTTTTTCATGTTTTAATGTTCACCAATAATATTTTTGGCAACTTCCATACGAAATTTCAAGTATTTATGATATATTATCAATAGTAATTTTTCTATCAACAACAATTAAATCACGTACCTGTCCATGATTGCGATCCGTTGTTGACGTCAATGGCCGACCTGACCTTGAATCATCTGCGATGCTCTTACGGCCATCATTAAAAAGTTTATACCAGAACTAAACTTGCGTTCGTGACAATTTTTCGTCTTCATAAGCTTCATTAATTAATGCCAATGTCTCTGTGAAATACCTTTTTAATTTTACACAAAATTTAATATTTGTCCGTTGCTCAAATGATGACATTGCAGAAACCGACGCGAGCTAAATACTTACAACAAAAATATACCTGAAAAGAAAACTACGCATGCGCATTTACTGTCGTTGCTAAATTAAATTAAAGTTTAGGTTTTGTACTTTCAGTAATATTGATTTTAAATTTTTCAAAAGTTGTTTTATATTTTATTTTTTAAAAGTTCGGGAACTTTTTGATTCTACCGTGTACAATATAAACAATGAGGAAAGTTTCCAGAATAGCAAATTATAAATAATAAAAATATCAAAAATTAAAAAGCTATACATTAATAAATACTCTGCTACAATATAATTTTTGACCATTCTATTTATAAAAGCAATTATGCTTTATTTGATTATGTATTTTTAAAACATTTTATTCCATGTATTTTCATAGAATAGTTTAAAAATATTGCAAAATTTCTACATACCTAATTAGTAAAATATTCATATTTTAAATGACTATATATATTTTTTTAATAAAATGTCGAGGATTATCCAAATTTTTGGTCATTAAAAAGCCTCATTTATATTGAACGCCTCTCAAGACGGTTGCTATAGTAACGCTAAGGGCTTACCATTAAAAATATCGTCTGACATAATTAAATATTCACCTCTGCTTTTTTATTATGAAAGTACTATATTAAAAATTATGTTTTAATATTATAATTTAGATGGTAAATATTCTTTTAAAATAGGAATTCATATTTTCGGAAGTTTTAATTATAAATATAATATATAATATTTTAACACATTTTTTAAATTATACTTTGCAAGATTCAAATTTATTATTTCGACATAAAATATTGCTTTCAATTTTGTTTGATTATGAACATTTCCATAGCATGTTATTAATATTTTGTTTTTAGAGAAAGAGAGAATATACAGGTCTCTTATATTCTGAAAATGTCAATAAACCTATCTTTTGGAAATTTTTCTCTGAATCCTTTCTTTCATGTATGACTCTATATCATAAATTAGAATATATTTAAAATTTTTATATATTTTGAAGAAAGTTGAAATAAATATAATACATAATAAATTTATATTGATTGATATAGGTTTTTATATTTGATTTTTAAAATATATATTCTGATATTAATATAATATCAGTATAGAAAGCTATAACTGAACAAAATATTAAAGGGTATTTTTAAACGTATAATCAAATATATGTGATAATTAAAAAAATGGATTAATAAATAATCTTATTACAATCCAAAATAAGCCCCTTTTTTAAATTATATATATTATGGATAGCTCTATATTCAGAATATGTGATAATATATGTCATAACATATATTATTCAAATAAAGATGGCCTGTGTGGGAGTATGAGGAAGAGAAGAGAAAATTCCCTGGCCAGTACAACTCTCTGGGTGACCATATGTCCAGTCTTTTAAAAACAAACATTCCCGGGAGCTCCCCGGCCCACGCCCTTCCCCCTGGGGACTAATCTCCGGGGGGGGGGGGGGGGAGAGGGAAATCACGGGATTTTACTCCAGGATCCAGTCTCCTGTGTATGTCCTTACCACGCGTAACACAACTACCACGACTGTTTCACAAATAATCACATATATATGGCAATTTAAGCCAACAACCCCATATTGTACATACTTATAACAAGATTTTCATGTTGTATAATAGAAACACATCTGTAAATGATTATACGCATGACTGACATGTGCCATTACATCATCATATGTATTGTACTTTGTAAAAACTGAGGAAAAATAAATAAAACTCTGTAATAAATTAAGAGTTGAGCTGAAGCAAGAAATAGAAGTCATAACGTCTAAAATCGAGATAGATTTTGAATTCCCACAACAAGGTCTAAAAATGGAAACTGCCACGGCGCCAGTGTCCAATTTCACCAGACGATCCACCCTCTTCACTTCTGGTGAAATGCAATTCTCCCCTTTCTCAGAAAAGGTATATAAAGCCCCCGTCTTTAGCCAAAAATACAGTCACTTGACAGTTACTTCACCATCTGCGTGAGCCCTCGTCGGTTGTATCCCAGTTCCACCTCATCCACCATGTAGACCAGTAAAAACTCTTCCATCTCCATCTTTCGCTCCTAGCTCAACTTTTATCTGTTCACGGAACTTTCTTAGTGCAACTGTGTCTTCGTTTTTTTGTGTATGGACATTCCCAAGCTTTCCACTCTGCCTCGACCACGACTGCCTGTACCTTGTGAGAACTGTTAAAGGTCTTCCAAGGTGCAGAGAGGTACTAGAAAACTCCCCATCCTGACTGTTCCTCTCGGTCAACACAGTATAGCGAGAGTTGACAGGGACTCGCACCATAGTTTAAGTCGACTGGATACCTCATCACATATTTAGTCGACATAATTCTACATAGGCTACAGAACCTCACCACATATTCTAGTCGACAGGACTTCATCATTACATATATATATATATCGTAATTTAAACAAAGCTATATAAGTTAATAGTTCTTATTCAAGCTTGTACCATATTAATAACCATTAACTCTGTCCCATCTGCTTTCACCACATATTTCTTGTAATTAATTATAACTTTATTAATTTAACTTAAATATTTATTATGTTTGTACCATAGGACAGGCCATAGTTAAATTAGTATAAATCCATATAAATTGTTACACTATTGATTATTATTATATAAAAGGGCGTACCTGGATCTGTAAAGAAAAAAAAGGTTTTTTTTCTTTACAGATCCAGGTACGCCCTTTTATATATTCTTAATTAATGGATCGCCTTTTGTCTCAAACTATTGATTATGTTTAACCACTCTATTTCTCTAAAATATCACAATCTGCATTATGTAAGTAAGAAAGTATGACGTCTTTTCCAGTCGTCTCAAAGTAACACCAGTTTGCCACCCCAGGGGAGGGGAGGATGACCTACATAAGTCACTGACCAATGAGAATCAATCCCCGAGGATCCGGGCAGAGGGAGAAAAAAGGGACGTTAGTCCGGCTGTCGACAGTTAGAGTGTTACAGTTGATTTTCTGACAAGCCCGCTCAGTACTAGGTTCGTTGTCATCTCACGGCGGCCCTCGTGGCCGCCGATTTGACTCCTCTCTGCCCCCGCGGCTTCAGGCTGGACGCCGAGCTTTCCTATGATAGTCCTCAACTTTCCCCCGGTCCTGGTGCCACTTGAGACGTCCTGGAAGAGCGCCTTTTAATCCCAAACTTTGTCCTTACTCTCCCGTGCGGACTTCCCACTCTGCACGCCTTGCCTCTCAACCCCGACTGCTTCCAACTCACTTGTTGGCTTACCCGGGTGTATGACATATATATATATATGTCATAATATATGCTCTTCCAGGATTAATAAAACAAACCAACAGCCAACGAGAGAGAGAGATAGACAACTAACTTACGACCATTTTTTGGCCACATTCCTGAGGGGGGCCGTCACCACCTGGCGACTTTCCTGGTTAGCCCCCCAGTTGTGTACACAGGGAAAACAGTCGTTCAGCTGATAACGTCTCACTCGCTCTCTTGGCTGGCTGCCTGGATGATTGCTCTAACAACTCGTCATGTGATTATTTCTCTCCTCAACACATTTACCACTATATTGCCACATTGGAAAGTCGACAGGATAAGACCTGGCCGGGAAGCAAATCCCTCATATACCGGAGTATGAAGAAACAAGAAGCCAAGCCACGATGATCGGCCAAACCCAACTCAACTGTAACCACTCCTCTTCGAGCCCTCAACCCCTTCTTCGCCAACCTTTGAACCGTGATTCCGAAGAAGTATTCACCTACGACGGAGATGGAGCTGCCACGCACTTCTTCCAGCAATACATCTGCCCAAGGACGATCGCCGCGCCAGAGCAGGACACCTTCCATCATCATGGACAAGACTCCGCCATATCCCTGCCGCTACTGTGATGTACAACACTGGTACGCTCAGTGTCACAGACAGAACTCTCCCGAATCTCAATGAACTTGCCTGCTCTCTAAACCAACATAACCTGTAAGTGAAATTGTTTTACCCCTTCCATTCATTCTTTAAATAAGTCATTCCTTGTAAATTGTCCCAATATTTACATAATTAGCTCCATTTATTCTCTCCATGCCTATTAACAATGATTTTATGCTCCATACTATTTATCTAGATATTTGTAACTCATTTAATTAGTTACCTTACCAGTAGAATTTAACAATCGTTATTTTAATTAAATAATTTCCATTTTTAACGTAACTCTTAAAAAAAAATTGGAATTCTACCTTTTAATGCTTTACGATTTTTACTATTAACAATAGATTTTTCATAATCAATTTATTTATAAAAATATGCCTCCAGCACCTAAACTTTTGTATACCTATTTGTATATGACCTCTCCTACTTGTAAGCACGGCTCACGAAAAATAATTTCTTTCCCTAAACGACTCAAAATTCACCCTGTAAGTCAGGCGTCGAAGAATTTCAACCATCACGTGAGCCTTGCTTACAACCAACCCTTGGTGACTCTTATCTATCTTCCCCTGAATGCCTCTCATTCTTACAACTTTGTTAACCTTATACCAGCTCAGGACCTTTTATAGAATTATTAATTAATCAATTATCGAACTTCTATATTGTCATTTCAAAATACTAACCTTCGCCCTTCATTTATGATAATATATTTCGTAGTTCATCTCTAGCATATCCACCGACCCACACCATTTAGCCAATGGTGTGTTCGTCACAGGGTGCAGATTGACTAACTGCTAGATATTTATCAACCCCTTTTTGTTCGCACTTGAACAATCTGCATCGAGCGACACAGTTCGCCCCTTCTTCTCGCGCCACACGTTCGCCACAAGGACCCTGTCTTCAAATCTATGTTTGTCCATTGTCCAAACCAGCACGATATAGCCTACCTCCGATATTTCCCACGGTGGTACGTTAAACATCGTCGCTGATTCTGTCCGGTCCGTCATCATTTCGCGCAGACATGGGTGTTACTTTCAACCCACCGCGAAATCATCGCCTTGCACAAGCTCCCACGACGGTTCAAACACCTCGTGTCCGAGCAGCTTGTCACTTGTAACGGACAACGCAGTCCTCGTCCCAATTTTTGGCACTGTGCGCGCATACTTTCCGCAAATTGAATATAAGTCCATCCGACTTCCTCACCTACACACGGGACTTTTCCCCTCGGACTCGCTACACAAGTAACTGCATAGATAAGTTAGATTGGCCCAGGGCAAGTTTTCCCTCGCTCTGTTCGCCGAAATTCTAACATTGTATGTAGTTCGATATTTACCTCAGTCCTGAGCTCACACAATTGCCAACTTCAACCTCATTTCTCGTACTCTACACTTATAGCATAGAAAGCCCATGACAAGTTTCCCCTTGCCATGTCCGCCTGAAAAATATCTTAAAGTGTAGAGTTCCCCAGTCTTAATGATCTTCAGAATTTCATCATATGTATGTGACTCTTCTTCTCGTTGTTCACACTCCTCCATATCACTTCCCTTATAGTACATTAGATTTTGTTGTATATAGCCTTTTATAACCTTGATATTTTCAAAGATTTCCTTAAATGTCAAACTCCCCGGTGTTGTAAAACTGCTTGTAAATAATATTTACTTGTGTACTATACAATATTTTATTTACATAAAACTATGTCACCATTACCTTAACTAATTTTAACTGTAAAATTATTTTCTCTATTCCTGGCTTCTCCAGCTTTAAATATACTTAGACCATGTTCAGCCTTCTTCAACCGGGGCCATATGTCATAATATATGCTCTTCCAGGATTAATAAAACAAACCAACAGCCAACGAGAGAGAGATAGACAACTAACTTACGACCATTTTTTGGCCACATTCCTGAGGGGGCCGTCACCACCTGGCGACTTTCCTGGTTAGCCCCCCAGTTGTGTACACAGGGAAAACAGTCGTTCAGTTAATAACGTCTCACTCGCTCTCTCGGCTGGCTGCCTGGATGATTGCTCTAACAACTCGTCGTGTGATTATTTCTCTCCTCAACACATTTACCACTATATTGCCACATATATATATATATATATAGAAATAAAAATGATTCTCTCTATACGAAAAACTAAGAGTAGAAAAGATTAAAGGAAAGAATTGAATAATTTATATTTAAGGTTTCAGAAAGAAAAATAAACTATAACAGGTTCAAGTAGAAGCTTCGTCAGTTAGGCGTCATAGAAGCGCAACATAAGATAAAAAAGGAAGAATTGAAGATAGACTAGAAAAAGAATAAAACACAGAACCATTATAACATTTAATCAAACCCAAAAAAAGTAAATAAAGAGATTTTATTTAATTTCCAAAAAATTTTAAAATATAATTTTAATTAAATTCAAAATCCAAAATAGAGCAAATTAAATTTAACATTGTTTTAAAATGCTTTTATTTGATGGAAACCCTAATGGTTTAAGATTGGCACCAGACCCGGTCTTATCATAAGTAAACCCAGCAACAGTTTCGACCCTCATGCTTCACTTTTACCAATATTTTAGGCTTTAAAATAAAGAAACAGCAAACATTGTGGAATGTATATAAAAATAAAATAAAATTTATTTTAAGTGTGATTATTACCATAAATACAATTATAATTGAAGATGCATGTAACAAAATGGAGCTTTGTTACTTTATGAGTGAAACCATCAAAATGCATTCCGTATATGTGAAAATGGTGCATTTACATAAAAAAACAGGTTCCAACTATAGACCATGACCGCCTTTCTCTGCAAATTTAACAATTGGTGTAAATTTATATAATTTGAATATCAATCAATTAAATTGATATAGGTATAGTATTTTATGCCATTTTTTTTTCAATTTACACTAATTGTTTATGTTGTAGACCATGCTAATCATGGTAGGTAATTAGAAAAGTATACAAAAAACTTTTAACTTTTATAAACTTATTGTTAGGTGGGCTCAGAGAGACGTATTTTGTGTTCTCTCTATAGCGTGGTTGAGCAAAAATCGGCACGTGGATGATTTACACATGGACACAGCTAGCGTCAATCCTTTATTGAAATGGTCCTAAATAGAGAATGGTTACAATGTGGGTGACTTGTTTCCAACCACCGCCGTCAGAAGGAACCTCTTTGCAGATGTTCCAGTTACTGCAGACAAATTCACTCGGCCACAGCCGGAAGAATTCCTTCGCCTCTCTCTTTCAGTTCTTCGGATGTCACGCCCAGGACTGTCCTGTTAGTGGAGTATCGTCGCACTGCAAGTCGCTCCCTACAGCCCACGTCCAGACTGGACACACTCCGATGACTGTCACACTACTCATTGAATTGTCTCGTCCCGCTGTCCTCCTCGGCAACCCCCGCTCTCACTCCCCCGGCCTTTCGTTCCGAAACTGGGTTCTTTAATCATGCTGCGATCTTTCCAATCAGCGGTGTTTCCTTTTTTCTGCCACTTTCTCACCTTTAGAACCATTACCCACCATGCCCTGGCTATATGCATAGAGGAACTCCCATGCTTCAATAGAATTATGAAAGGTAATTGATCGTTTCATGTTGAAAAAATCGAAATATAGTGAAATTCACTCAATTTCACATTTTATCTTTTTTCTGTGAAATACTTAATGTTCCAGGGAAGACCTCAGGCAGTCCAGTAGCCTACATTACACATACCAGCCATTCAGACAAGCTCGTTCTTCATGTCTGTTTTGCGAAGGTGTAAGGTTACATTGAAATTCACAGATGGGTCAAAAATCGATTCAGGAGCTTGAGCTAGAATTACCCTCCCTACCTAATAATACCAGCCAAGTCTTTTCCATTTCCATCCATCTGAACTCCTAACAACCCTCTGAGCTGTTCGCCTTGATAATAACATCGCGGCAAACACTGAAGTAACTTTTGTTTCAGACTGCAGATCCGTTCAGCAATCTGTCCATCTGGCCCAACAAATTCATCCTTAACGGCGGAATTCATCATGGCTCTAAACAATGTCTCTTACGTTAGCACATGTTGGGTACATAGATGAATGAGCAGACAGAGTTGGTAACAAGGCATCTCTCTTAGAATCCTCATATTCCATTTTGCTTCGAAGTCCTGCTTGCAACCATTCACATGAGGCAGTTCTAACGACTTGGATGATAGTGTAGAATAATTTGATCCTTCACAAAGTCGTCTTTTCAAAATTATCTTATAGAAAATTACAGAGAGTTGACAGCCTCAAATATCACCAATGTTCTGAGAGATATGTCTTTCTGGCATCACGAATTCCAGTTGCAGTTTTCGCTCGCTATTTAGAATAACCACACACAGTGGATAACCTCAGCTGTCTCTGGCTTTTCTCACCTTCAGACATCGTACTACTTTGACTAGCTCAGAACGATCCTGCCTCTCTCTTTGTCCGCCTATCAGACTTGCCTCCATCATGAAGATTCCTGGTCAACTGGTTCAACTCTACTATCCGCACAGGTGGTCACTAGAAACTTATACTAGACTGATGGACAGCCCGGAAAGTTGGAGCTCCAGGAGACCCCAGGTGTTGTCTATTTCCCACTCATAGAACTTGTGATTTCCATTTTTTTTTTGTTTCTAAATCTTCATAAACACTCATGGATAAGGTAATGGAAAGTCTTTGATGTCGCCGGTTATCTATTTTTTGAAGGAGACCGAAGCAATTTTGTTCACACTTGGTTATCTCGTGTGTCTTCAATAAAAGTTATTGTCTGAATCCCGATATACAGACTATAAATTACCACTCTTCCTTAAGTTTTGTCCATTTTTTAGTGTATATCTAATAATTTATAAATCCTAAGACACTAAAATATAACCTATATTTATACTTTATTCTTAGAAATGAGCAAGAAATTTAATGATGATAATTTATGGATATAATTTTAAATTGATAGAATCTATGTGGTATGTCTTTATATATGGATTATAAAAAACGTTTAACAAGTTTTACCGCAAATGTTTCTTTTGAACGAAAAATCGTATTATAAATTAACTTTATATAATATGGATTATATTAATATGACGAAAAAAAAAATTCAAAACAACACAACGACAACAAAAGAAAAGCTATGTTTAAGCATTACTGGTATGTTTGGTAAATATAATTTCTTACTCGAATCGTCGACTGGCCGCGAATTCTTTCATGTTTAATAGGTTCTGTTTAGCATTCCAAAATTATATAAAGTTTATTCTTTTACAAAAATTACACTAAATCAATATTAATTTAAATTTATAAATAAAATAATGAAAATTTAAAAGAGAAGAGCTTTAACAATCATTATATTA
This sequence comes from Cordylochernes scorpioides, assembly GCA_030710605.1. Taxonomy (NCBI): domain Eukaryota; kingdom Metazoa; phylum Arthropoda; class Arachnida; order Pseudoscorpiones; family Chernetidae; genus Cordylochernes; species Cordylochernes scorpioides. Next base: position 46,113,437 of record CP092874.1, read on the forward strand.
TCATAATTTAAACAATTTTATAATCTTTATTCAAAGAAAGGTGAAAAAGGACATTAAAAACAAAATATAAACAATTATTACAAAATGGATATCAAAAACCAAATAAAAATTTCAGATTAATTTATATTGAAAATTTCAAAAGAATAAAAAATGCAAATGCTAAGTGAAAAATAAAATTTATTTTAGAAATTCGCTTGTAAAACTAATAATTGATAAAACATTTCATTTTTGATTAAATCTCTCTATCCTATTTGATGTTCCCTACAACAAGAAAAAGAAGAGTCAGTGAAGTCTAAATAAATAAAAAAGGAGGAAGGGCAACATTGCAATATAAACAGAGTAGCTCAAAGATAAATAAAAAAAGACAAAAATTTCTTTAGACAAAGTCAATAAATATCTTCATCTTGAGTAAACCAGTGATTCAGAGAATACATTTTTCTTAAGGAGGAAATTTGAAGATAGTCTAATAAATTTTATTTACCAATGTTCGCAAAATTAAATAATTTTATTTTATTCAAGAAAGGTAATTTTATTAATTTAAATATTTTTATTCTAGGAAGCTAGCAATTAAATATTATTTTGAGTTTATTTTTGAGTTATTTGTTTGGAATATTGAAAGCTCTGTGAATGACATTTTGAAATTTAGATAATTTTTGTTTTTACTTTCATATTATCCCGGGATTTAAAAAAAAATCCCTTTTTTTTACTGTTGCTGATGGTGGTGAATAGAAAACTTTTGTTTGGTTTAACTTGCATATTTTATTTTCTATCCCTTTATTTAAAATGGTGAAAATCTCTTTCTTTTCTGTTTCTCTCTATTCTCTATTTCTATACTGTTCGATAAAATTCACATACAGTATTTATTCAATATTAATATATTTCACATTAGTTTCATCTATATTGTTCGAATTCTTTAACATTTAATAGACGAATTTCCAATGCATTTGTTCAAATTCGATTTATGAGACTTATCAATGATAATATTATTCAAAAAATAAAATAAATAAACGTCGAAGTAGTTTTACAAATTATGCAATTTTATTGAATATATATGGATATAATAATTTAGAAAACCTTATTTATTTTTTTACGAGGGTTGCTAAAGTATATGGATGCTTATTGTACAAAATGGCAAACATTTATGATATGATAAAGTTATTAAAAGCTCACACACTCCAAAAACAAAATGTTTTGCATATTCCTTCCTCCTCCAATGCCTTCTTCTACTGAGGGTGGGCCATATGGTCTCTCCATACTTCCTCCGCCATCCTCTTCATCTCCTCGTAGGTGTATCGTCCAGTCCATTGTTTTAGATCGTCTGTGTATCCCTGTCGTCTCCTTCCCTGGAGCATTCCCGTTTTGCATATACCTGTTGGAATATTACAGAGTAACAATCACTATAGATGAGACTGAGTTTGAAATGGAACTTTTATGTATATAATGTTTAAGTATTGTTTTCGTTGTTTTCATGCAGACATATATACCAAGATTTGTTTCATATAATTGCTATTAATAATGAATAATATGTAAAGTTAAGTCATCCTTCTATTTACTTTAATTAAATAACAAAGATTATGAGACTGAAATATTAAAAATAAATAATAAGTATATTTAACATCGTCGGGTAAGAATTTTGATTATACTTTTTAAAATAAGCCATGGACAGAATAACGTTTTCAAAGTTAAACAATTCGAATTATGAAATTTGGAAGTTTAGAATGAAAATGCTTTTAATCAAAGAAGGCGTTTGGGATATTATGAATACGCCTAAGCCTGAAAACAAAGGTCCAGCATTAAATGAGTGGAATAACAAAAATGATCAAGCTATGGCTAATATATGTCTTTTAGTTGAAGATAACCAACTGGTTTACATAAGGAAATTAAAGACAGCTGGTGAAATTTGGAATGCTTTAAAGAATTTATATGAATGATCAAATTTGTCGAATAAATTATTTCTATTGAGAAAATTATACAGAATGAAACTTGAATCAAACTCAACCATGCAATACTTTATTAGAGATACAATGGAAATTGCTGAAAAACTTCCAGATCTTGGTGAAAAAAATAAAGATAATCATATAGTTGCTATATTGCTGTGTGGATTACCAGAAGAATATGAATCGTTGATTACAGCTCTAGAAGCTAGGCCAGAAATAGAAATAACTTTAAACTATGTACGAGTAAAAGGAAAATTAATAGATGAGTATGACCGCAGAAAAGAAAGAAGTACATTTAATCAAGGTTATTGTGAGCAAGCAATGAAAAGTGTGAATTAGAAACGCCAAACTATAATATGTCAATATTGCTCAAAACCGGGTCATATCAAAAAGGAATGTTTTAAATTTAAAGCTGATCAACGTGAAAATCAAAATAAAAATAGAAGAAAAAATAATTATTCATATTTTTCCGCGAATAAACTGCCACGTTAACAAGATCCACACACACACACGATAAATAACCCTTTTGTTTTAATGCTTTAATAGATTATACAATTAATGGCTGGTGTATTGATTCTGGTGCATCAATGCACATGACTGGAAATAAGTCATTTTAATAAAATATACCAAAACAGAGAAGAGATGAAATATTTCTTCCAGATTGGAAATCCATGAATGCTGAATCAATTGGAGAAGGCTACATCACCTGTGTATTTCCTAATGAAAGTCCCAAACAGATTTTGGTAAAGAACGTCCTATAAGTGCCAGGAATGAAGGAAAATCTACTCTCTGCTAATCGGTTAACTCAATTGGATTTTGAAGTTAATTTCAAAAGGAATATCTGCGAAATCAAAATAAATGGAGAATTATGTGGTTTGGGAAATAACGTCTCAAATTTATATTTATTGAACATCGGAGAAAAATTGAATTTCGTGAGTGATGGTAAATGTAAAAATTGCATTCACATATGGCACAAGAGATTAGAGCATCGAGCATCAGATGCAATTGAATTTCTAATGAAAATAAAATGGCAAGAGGAATTTGCATAAAGCCATGTAAAGATAATGGAAAATTGATTTGCGAAATTTGCATAAGTTTCAAATTAACTAGACAACCGTCTCCAAAAGAAACACAATATGAATCTACAAAACCTTTAGATTTAGTGCATACAGATTTATGCGGACCTATGCATGATATAACTCCCGGGAAAAATAGATATTTTTTAACCTTTATTGATGATTTTTCCAGATGCACACTCTTTTTCTTTTGAAAAATAAGAACGAAGTTTTTAATAAATTGAAGGACTACTCGGCCTTTGTACGAAACAAGTTCAAAACAAAAATTAAAACACTTAGGTCAGATAATGGCGGTGAATATCAATCAACCTCTATGCAGGGAATTTTGAAACATGAAGGTATTTGCCATCAAACTTCCGCACCATATTGCCCACAACAGAATGGAGTAACTGAAAGAAAAAAATAAATATCTAGTTGAAATGGCAAAGACAATGCTAAATGAATCTGGCTTAGATTTTAAATATTGGGGTGAGGCAATTTTAACTGCAAATTGATTGTAAAACAGGCTTCCTACCAGAAAGCTCACAAAAACTCCATATGAATTGTGGAATGGTATAACTCCAAATTCAAATTATCTGAGAATCTTTGGATCGAAAGCTTATGTCTATAATACAAGAAGAATTAATAAATTTGAACAAAATGCTTTGGAAGGCATATTTGTTGGATACTCCCAAAGATCTAAAGCTTACAGAATCCTCTTTCCCGAAACCAACAAAATAACAATTGGCAGAAACTTTGATAGTTATTCTGTAAAAGATATAAATGACGACTTTAATATTGTGGACCTGAACCTTTTCAATAAGCCACAAATAGAGGAAACTAATGATCATCATGTAAATGAAGATGTACATGAAGATGACCTACAACCTTCAGTGTCAGCTTCAACATTGAGAAGATCTCAAAGATCAACCAAAGGAATACCTCCACAGAGATACAGCCTTCATGCAAATTATGCATCTATTAGAGAACCTCTCAATTGGAATGAATTAGAGAATCTTCCTATAGACGAGAAAAAATAATGGGTAAAGGCTTCAGAAGAAGAGATGAAATCTCTTATAGAAAATGATACGTGGACTTTGACTGATCTCCCGCCTGGAAAGAAAGCAATAGTAGGTAAATGGATTTTTAAAGCTAAATACAATCAAGATGGAAATGTTGAAAGGTTTAAGGCAAGTTTGGTTGCTAAAGGTTTTGATCAAAAATATGGTGAAGATTACAACGAAACCTCTTCCCCTGTGTCAAAATTGACTACATTAAGAATTATGTTTTCTATCGCTGCATCTAAAAATTATTCATTAGACATTATGACATTAAAACGGCCTTCCTATATGGGGAGTTGATGGAAAAGATATACATGGATCAACCAGAGGGATATATTCATATAGGGAAGGAAAATCTAGTTTGTAAACTTAATAACTAAATTTATGGGCTAAAACAATCAGCAAGATCCTGGTACCAGAAAATTAATGAAATTTTAAGGACTTAGGGATTTTCTCAAGCAAAGTCAAATCCCTGTTTTTATACTAATAGTCAATTTGGAGAAATGATATATTTGCTCATATATGTAGATGATATTTTTATTTGTTCAACCTCAAATGATTATATTGCCACCTGGAAAATTAGGGAAGACAAAAACTTCAGGAGGAAACAAAATTTACTTCAGGCAAGGACAAACTATGAATTGTAAACAAAAGCCACGAGGGAAATTTACAAAGTCGCAAGATATAAACATAAAAATGACCACTCTGTTAATAAAAAAAAATTAATGAATGCTATGTTACATAAATAAAATTAATAAATACTATGTTACATAGCTTCTTCCCTATGAGAGCTGTGACCCACAGCTAGCAATTATTGTAGATACTGACGTGGATTTGACGTGCTTCTGCCAAGGATTCCATCAAAGTCATGGAACTTTGTCCCTAGTACCTTTGCGTCCATTTTCTTGCGGCGTGAAGAGCGGCTTTGTCGTCGTATCATCTATAGGGAGGGGACATCGTCATCTTCGAAGGAAGTCTTGGCTTTGACACGGCGGTGTAATCCTGGAGTCAGTCTCTGAAAATGCAGATCACAGCACCCATGGCTTCAAGGTCTCGGCGGTCTTCAGTTTGTCTTCCCTAATTTACCCAGCATCTCCACCAAAATGCCACGTGGAAAATTAGGGAAGACAAAAACTTCAGGAGGAAATAAAATTTACTTCAGGCAAGGACAAACTATGAATTGTAAACAAAAGATGAGCCACGAGGGAAATTTACAGAAATTTACGCAAGATATAAACATTAAAATGCCCACTCTGTTAATAAAAAAATATTAAAATTAATAAATACTATGTTACATAAATAAAATTAATAAATACTATGTTACATAAATAAAATTAATAAATACTATGTTACAATATTAACGAGGTCAAGTCAAAGCTTTCTGAACATATTCAATTGAAGGATCTGGGTGATGCGCCACTCATTATCTAGGAATTCAGATTGAAAAAGATATTGATGGGAACATACTACTGCATCAGAAGTTGAAAATATTGAGAATATTAGACAAATATGGAATGAGCAGTTGTAAGGGGGTATCCACTCCTATGGAAGTAGGATATCTAAACATAAAAAAATACTTTTACCTTAAAATTAGAAATATAGAAAATTGATTGGTGAATTGATGTATATCGCCAAATGTACCAGGCCCGACATCTCTTCTGCAATTGATATTTTGAGTAGAAGAGTAGTAAAATCTAATGAACATGATTGGAAAGCGCTTTAGAGAATTTTGGAGTACTTGAAAAGCACTTTGGATTTAGTATTGGTGTTTGAAACTTTACCTTCGGTTGAACTAACTGGATACACTGACGCAGATTGGGGTAATGAAAAGGACAGAAAGTCTACTACAGGATATATTTATAAATAGGGAACTAATCTGCTCACGTGGATTAGCCAAAAATAAAACTCAGTTTCCCTTTCTTCGACAGAAGCAGAATATGTGGCAGCAGCAACAGCCGCTCAAGAAACAATTTGGTTTGACTTGCTGATGTCAGATTTTGGATTTGAAATTAAAAAACCTATTATCTTGAATGGAGATAATCAGAGTGGTATAAAATTACTAAATTCAGATAAAGTAACTGCTAGGACAAAGCATATTGATATAAAGTTTCATTTCATCAAGGACTTAATTTCTAATAATTTTCTTTCTCTGAACTACTGTCCAACTGAAAAGATGTTAGCAGACATCTTGACCAAGCCACTTCCTAAGAATAAGTTTCAAGAGTTGAGACAAGGAATTGGACTCATCACCTACAGCCATTGAGAGGGATTGTTGGAATATTACAGAGTAACAATGGCTTTAGATGAGACTGAGTTTGAAAAGGAACTTGTATGTATATAATGTTTTAGTATTGCTTTTGTTGTTTTCATGTAGACATATATACCAAGATTTGTGTCATATAATTACTATTAATAATAAATAATATGCTATGTTAAATTTGTTACGGATTCATCCTTCTAACTTACTTTAATTAAATAAAAATACCTCCCCAAAATTCATGTTTTTTTATATGAATGATTCCATTGTCGAGATACCTTCGGGATGTGATGAATTAAAAAAAAACAAGCATAGTGACAGGCGACACATTAATTTCACATTCTTGACTCAAATATAAGAGACTCTCATTCAGAAGTCTAAGATTCTAAAGTCGGCTATGACCTCAATTGAGCAATTTCCGTAAATGACAGGCGCCAAACAAACCAAGAGCTACTCCAAAAACCAATGAATCAGTAAGCCATCATCCCAAGGAGAAAAATACCTTAATGGGAGCGAATTAGTTACAAGCAACTATTAACAAACCCCTTAAAATATATGGGAAATTAAGACAGAAATATAGCAATATTCGTACTCTATTGTTAGCTCCAAACGCCACTCCAAGAATGCAAAAACCTATGAATCATAAGCCCATCTTACCATGCGAAGAATGCCATTATTGAAGTAGCAGAGATCCATGGGGCGAAGGGAAACCAGGTTAAGAGCCTCGAACTTGGACGGAAAGGTAGATCGCACTTCGTATATGCAATTTGCACAGCAGTACGTATTTGCAGTAAACTGGTTGTCCAGGGTGGGACGTCCATCTTGAACGCTGATATCGCAGCATATTTGATGATCCACTTGGCGGAGTTGTGGTGGCTAGGCAGCTAAAGAAGACGCAGATTGCTCGATGTTGAAGAACACATCCATTATTTCCTTCAAATCAATCTCTTCTAGCTATCCTTATCTCTTTTATCTACCTATTAATCCATTTCCATAATGCAACACATCATAGTTTGAATGGTTATTTTATATATATATATTCAATAAATATTTACACAGAAATTATTTCGAATAGGGAAACTAGCTTTTGGGCAAAAAGTTTATTTATTATCAGGTGTTGCAAGCTTTCACGCAAATTTTGCTTTTCAAAATGACCACTCACGGGCGTGAATCAGGCTATATACAACTAAATTATTATCTATTTTATATTTAGATAGTTTGATTCGCTAGAGCGTGAATCCTTTTGTTTTTAGATTTGCCCGCGGGGGTCGGTGGAAAGGTGGTCTAAACCGTTAGTTTCCGACTGCTATAACCCGGGATCGAATCCCGCATTGGGCACTTTTTTCTTAATAAAAAAAAAGCTCCGATGGCCCCAATTCTTGAAAAAGTCCAACCCTACCAGCGAGTGCAAGTAACCAAACGGGGCTCTGGCACATTTGTAAGTGCAAACGTCGAACTGTATTCTACTTGTGTAGACATGTGGTGCACTTACAGTAAAAGCAGTTGCTAACTACCCACCATGATTATCATGGCCTATACCACGTGTAATAGGGATAATTAAAAAATATATATATTTGCCCGTTGAAGAACAAAATTTGAACTCTTTGAACAAAAGCTAGTTTTCCTTATTCGAAATGGTCATTTACCATGCTTTTACACTCTGGGCCTTCTAATGATACAGCAGCGTCTTTGATATTTCAAGGAATGGAATCATGAAATAGCACCCAACCTGAGAAAATTTATCTGAATTTTGCCGAGATTAAAGCAAGTAAATTAAATAAATATTACACGCAATAATATTTTTAAAAGATTCTAATTTGAACTTGTATTTAGCTATATTCTACGATGTATGTGTTTAATTATAATAAAATACTGAAAAACGGCTTTACATTTGATAAACTTCCTAGAACATTTAATACTCAACAATGAATATAAATGTGTTTCTTATCCTTTAGATATATATTTCATCCAAGTCAAAATATAATTTCACATTATAACTTTTATGAGATAATTTATTATCTCAAACCGAATAAAATAGTGCTAAAATATTTTTGTAAATATAAAAAAAGTAATTATTTTAAAGACAATAATAACCATTGAGAGGAGTGTGAACATATAAACAAAAGAACTAACTTATTTATAAAACTATATAGAGTTCATCTTGTAATATAAGTTTTGATTATTTAATATCGAATTTAGCTTTTTAACTAAGTTAGAAAGAAAAGAGAAAGTCAAAATTATTATTATCCTGATTTGATAAGATGATTTTCTTTATCAAAACTCTTGTTTTAATTGAGATAAACCATAAAAGAAAACTCATTATAAGAATAGTTGAAAGAGAGAAAATAATCTATTTATGAAGACTTATATCTGTTATTTTTTATAACTTTAGAGAAATTTTAGTTTTTCCCCCAGAGGACAGAAAATATTTGACCCTTCTAGAAGTTTCTATCGATAAACGATAAGGCTTCAGAAACTGGCGGAAAATCTACATAACTATCTTTTGATATTTTATAATTTGACTTCTTAAAAAAGGAATATTTTGTTTTTAACTCTTGTACTGATAATATAGGGTGATTAATAATATTCAAGAAATATGCACACAAATCAATAAAACCATATGGTATAAATAAAAAAATCAATAAATATCATAATAGCAATTATGAAAATTCGAAACTATTATAGACGCGTATGATTCTTTTAAAAAATAAACAATTTCTACTGCCCTTACTGCAATGGAAAAATTAATGGGAGTGTTCAACACTGATAAACAAGACCCTCCCATTTATTTTCCCATTGCAGTAAGGGCAGTAGAAATTGTTTAATTTTTAAAATAATCATACGCGTCTATAATAGTTTCGAATTTTCATAACAGATGGCGCGCTAATGCATCATAATAAAATAGAAATTTTGTAGATATGGACCAAAAAGACGAGACACACGCTACTTACTTAAACAACGTGATGGAATAGTTTTATAACTAATTCTGGAGCGTTGAATATAATGATAAGCAAAAAATTACGAGCTTAAAATTGAATGCTAAATCCAATTAGGTTTTTCTTCGCTATATATTTCTTATTCTTTAATAATATCGTCAAATAGCTCGACAACCTCGGCCACAGGAAGTTCCTTGGGACACCTGTCAATCATCTCTGTACCACAAGTGTGAGAGGTTCTCGGAATCTTATCGGCAAGGAAAACGAGACGCTCCGGTGTCTAAACACTCATTATTATTATTTTTACCTTGAGGTAAGTTTTTATATTATCTGACTCTGTCTTCCCTAATTTACCCAGCATCTCCACCAAGGTAGCAAAGTATTTATTATTTTATTAACAGAGTATCATTTTTATGTTTATATTTTGCTACTCTGTAAACTTCTCTCGTTGCTTATATTTTTGTTTATCATTCATAATTTGTTCTTGCCTTAAATAAATTGCTGTGTCATACTGGAGTTTGTCTTTCCTAATTTTCCACGTGGCAATATTTTTTCATAACTTTAGCCCAACTGTTTTCATCTAAACGCACTCATTAACGCTCTGTCATAGCTATTTTTCTACTACCTGACCTGCTTGATGAACAGTCTATAGACTTGTTAATAGACTAGATAAATCCAACTAACATTGCAAGTGTACAAATATCTGACTTCTAGGTGGCCGTGAGGGTCGGGAAAAGACTGGAGAAGAAAATCTAATTTCAAACGAATGAAAATAGATGCAGCCGTTTCCTCGTAATGAGCTGCTTTTCAAATGAGATTATTTTTAACATTACCATTATATAAGAAATGGAATCATTATAAAACACGAATGCTTCTTTTTTCAAACACAAAACAAACTCTTTTACTGTCCTTACTGCGATGAAAAATATATTAGGATTTGTTTATATATTTATTGTTTTTACGGAAGAGCGTTGCTCGATGTAAATATTTATATGTAATTCTGCTGTCCTAAAATCTTATGTTCATAGTTTTCTTGAATACTATTCTAAGTTTCCACCCATCATTGCAGCCTATATAAGCAGAATCGTTCAACACACATACACACACACCGAGCGAGCGGCCACGCTATTTTTAGCTCTGCCGTTTTTCGCCTTTGGCGTGTGTGAAAATGTCACTAAGTGTGTCAGATTTGGTACCGGCTGAAAGCCCTGGACGAGCTGCTAGTGAGCCTGAAAGGCTCATCTCGAAAACTCAAGCCAGTCCTGAAAAATCGTCAAAAATTGGTACTAAGAAGAAAACTTCTAAAGAAAGTCAAGACATTTCTAAACATGAAAATTTGCCTGCTGGCGAGGAGAATGCAAATTCTGCCGCGGCGGTCGAAATTGTTGCCAAGCCTTCTACTAACGGCGCTATAGAGGCCGCAAAGAACTGGGCTGATAGAATGGAGGAGGAAGATAAAAACGAGTACGGCTACATATTGTTGAGGAATAAGAAGAGGCGCCGTGATTCGGGGACACCAAACACCACAACGGCGCAGACCAGCAGCGCCGGAACAAGCAGAGCCACCAGCACAGCTCCGCGAAAGCGCACAACTGGAACGCGGTCACCGCAGGCCCAGGAAATCAGGGCCACGCGAGTGCACATCGCGGACGCCAGAGTGCGACAGGCTTCCTCCACCCAGGAAAAAATGCTTATACATTGAGCACTGCCCGGACTTCTCTCCCTACCATTACCTCCAGGTGGTTGATAAAGTTGTCGGCGGGGCGAAAAACATCATCCAGCTGACCAGGATGAACGGCCACGTTCTCGTGGGATTGACCAGCAAGACCCTTGCAGAGTGCCTCATAGATGAAGACCTTGTAATCGAGGGGACCTCCCTCAAGACTCTTCCCCTTCCGCAAGAGGGCTGAGATGATAATCATCGGAAACCTTTCCTTCTTCGTCGAAGACGCCACCATCATCGAGGCGCTGCGGCCATATGGGCGCGTGATATCCATCGCCCCCATGCAGTTCAAGGTGGGTGAATACACCTATGCAGACGGCCGCCGCGAGGCCTACGTCCTCCTATATGACTGCGTAAAAATGGAGAGACTGCCCACCCGCCTGGACGTTAAGACCAAAAGGGACACCCCGCCGGCCTTCCTGACCTTCGGCATTAAGTGCTCGAAGTGTTACAAGCAGGGTCACCGCAGGGCCAACTGCCCAATGCTCTCCAGGCAAGCATCGCCCTCCTTCTCCACCGATGCCAAGTCACCCGCCGCACCTCAGCAGCCAAGGCAGCCAGCATCTACGCCCGCTGCACCAGCACTCCTACTCCACCTGAGGAGATGCCAATTGAAGCTCCCGTGGGTCCTTGCTCCTCGGCGCCTCAGCCTGCTGGACCAGCGCCTCCTGCTCATCAAGACATCGTTGCCCCACCTGCTTCTCTGCCTGCCCCGAGGACCCTCGAGCCTGAGACCGCTCCAATTAACATCGAGATGATGGAAGAGGAAGAGAACACCGGATCTTCCACAGCATCCCAGAGAAGCGTCATCGAGCACGAACTTGAGAACTTCCTCGAGAAAACCCCCAGTTCCTTATATGCTGAGACCGAACAACTTGGCCTCGACCAGGTAGAGGTTCTACTTGCCCTCGCCTCAAAATTCCGGCTCGAAAAATTGATACCAAGGCTCACAGCCGCCCAGAATGACGCTTTAAGCAGGCTAACCAACGCCATTTTGGAAATGTGACCTGGCTCCTCCACCTCCAAGTACGAGCGACTCAGGGCGGCCAAGTTCTCACTTAGAGGAAGGGCAAGATGAGCTACCGCATCGCCACAATCAACGCGCGTGGGCTCGCCACTCGGGAGAGAAGCGCTTTGTTATCTCCTCAAGCAACACCAGGTGCACATCGCGTTTGTTCATGAGACAAACAGCTTCCATCTTGACCAAGGTCAAGACCTTTGCCTCGGCTACAGCGCTGTAGTCACGCCACCCGTAGCCATCCCGGGTTCTGGACACGCCTGCGTTTTCGGAGCAGGCGTCGCCGTGCTACGACAGCGTGTCCTGTGGCCGGGCTACATTGCCTTGGCCGTCATCGATGTCCACGACGAGGAGATAACGTTTATCAATGTCCACCTGGCACACGATCCCCACGAGCGGCTGGAGCAACTGGATCTGATGGCGGCAGAGCGATCCAAGAGGGGGCCTGGGTCCTCGGGGATTTCAATATCAGGGGGAATTCATCGGCTTACGTGGATGCCCTCGCCGCTCTTCTGGACCTGGCTACGCTAGTGGACGTAGCCACCCAGTTTGACGCCGCCCACCTGCCTAACAGGGTCGCTAGCCACGGAGACCGTATCGAGAGCAGCCGACTGGACCGGATCCACGTTCCTGCGGGCTTCCTGGATCGCGTGACGACCTACACGACCAGCTACTACCATCTCTCTGACCACCACGCCATGCTGCTCCAGGTGGGCCCGACCGCCACCTCCCTCCAGCCTTGCATAGCCGCGATGCTTCGCTCGGGCCTCGTACAGGAACACCTGGCTGGCTACATCGGGGAGATAGAGGAGGACATCAGAAGAGAAATTCGGCTCAAAGCCAGGGACGATATAGGCAGCAAAGGCCCTTGCATCCCCTGTTTTTCGCTGAAAAACCATGTCACACAGCCAGAAGGGAATGATGCAATCTCATGCACCGAGCCGCCTTTGGTAGGCCCCTCGCGCCCGCCAGTATGGTCCGGCTACAATGGGGTTGACCACTCACCCACAGGCGTCTCCGAGAGTTCATTGGCAAGGTTGCTGACCGAGCCCTCTCGTTCGGACTTAGTTAACCCCGTCCTACGCTCCAATAGGACTCCCCCCCCCCTCCTTTAGCCCTCGAATTCTTAACCAGTACTCCCTGAATCTGCCGTCGAATCAAGGACCTCTGAGGTACTGAGGTTTACGCAGGGAACGCCGTGAACGCGGGGGGGTGGTACTACTGTGTGCACCCCTTGGTTTTTCATGGTGCGCACGGCAAGGACGCTCCCAATGGCGCACACACAGAGCGAAGACCCAAGAGTTTCAAGACACGTGCGCCTCGCGTCAGACAACCAAGGGCAGACGGCCAGCTTACAGCTTCACTGGACATCAGCCAGTGGCACCCCGACGGAGGACGAACACGCAGAGTCGCCTCTTCACTCCACTCCCCTCTAGAGTGAGTGTAGAGGGTGGGAAAAAACTTCTTCCTCACAGAGGAGGACATCAGCCAAACATCCGGCAGGATCGTCTGGGATAGATGGACTGCAATCAAGGCGGGGCTACTCGCTGAGGCCAGATTTCTCCACGACCCGCGCTCCGCTGCTAATGACGACGAATACGTCACCCGAGCCCGGATATTTATCGCGGTTCAGCTTGAGGCTTCTTCAGTCAAGGCTGATTATCCATCGCTCCCAGACCTCACGCGTGCGATTAATCTTCGACGTCCTGTCAGTGTCGTCAGGGACGACGACGGCCGCGTCATCGAAGGCCCCGAGTTGCGGCAGAAGGCCCTTGCCATCTTCCGGCCCCGCTTCGCCCGCGCGACCTGTGACCCAGCTGCAGGAGCCGCTCTCGTCGTAGGGACGACCACCCCCATCGAACTGGACGAGGAGGACCCACTCCACCGGGCCGAAATCACCGCGCATGAGGTCACAGCCGCCATCCGCCGCCTCCCTCGCGAAAGAGCTCCCGGCTGGGACGGTCTGCCCTGCGAACTCCTCGCCGTCTTCGAGGAACTCTTCACGAATGTCCTTCAGCGAGTTTTCGCGGCGTCTCAGCTCCGCGGTGCCCTGCCTCCATCGATGCGCCGGAGTGAAATATGCCTAATCCCCAAGGCCCGCAGAGATCGCGGTCTAGATGGCTATAGGCCCATCTCGCTGCCTTCGGCCGGCTACAGTTTCCTTGCTTCGATCTTCCTCAGTCGCCTCAAGCCCCACCTGCCAGCCCTGGTGCTAGAGTGCCAGACGTACGACGTCCCCGGGAGATCCCCCTCCTGGAACATCGCCCAGGTCACCAACACCGTCGAGGAGGCTACTGCCGGGGGATCGCCGCTGGCCGTCGTCTGCGTCGTTCGACTGTCTGGATCGCGGCTTCCTGCTATCCCTCCTGGTGTCCCTGCGCCTCCCACCGGCCTTCGTGGGCTGGATAATCCTGCTGTACGCCGGGGCGGACGCGACGATACGGGCTGGGGGATTCCAGTCCGCCGCATTCAATCTCCAGAACGGCATGAGA
>CP092874.1:46128015-46148929 GCA_030710605.1 Cordylochernes scorpioides
TTTACTCTAACATACGTTTAGAAGACCTTAATAATAAAATACACAGCTTAATAAACGAATTCATTAATGTTTAAACATTCCATATTCAAATTATTCACAACAAATACAAAACATTTAAATTGGATAACAATACAGCGAAAACATTACTTGAAACCTTCTTAAACTTCAATTATATTAATTTTAAAAACAAAATATATATTCAGTCTGAAGGTGTTCCAATGGGAACTTCATCCAGTCCTCTACTAGCCAACTTATTACTCTTTGGTATGAAAGAGAATTCTTTCTACAGAATGATGTAAATTGGCATATATTCCGCTATGTAGATGACATTATTATCTTGAATAACCCACAAATCAATAATGTAATTTACAAAATATACCCTGAATATTTGAAACTTAAAAATAATGAAAAAATAACTAATAACAAAATATTAACTTTTTAGTCTTAAATATAAACCTTGCAAACAAATCAGTTGGAACATATGACAAAAGAAAGTGTTATAATTTTGAAATTATTAAATTCTGTAATGTCAATTCCAACATATCATCAAATTGCTGCAAAGGCATATATTTTGGTCAATTTTTAAGATTTTATAGAATCAACAACATTAAAACAAACTTTATTAAAGACATTAAAAATCTTAATAAAGAGTATTTAAATACTATAGAATAAAGCGTTAGGAGAAAATAATTTTTAATAATCGACTACACGAGCTTTCGGGCAGTCACGCCCTTCAACTGGTAATGATACATGATGGCAAAAGGCCTTAAATAGGATTCCGTTTTTTAAGATATATTTACATATGAGAAAAATAACATAGGACGGCTAAAAAACAATTTAGTTAAAAAATATTTGCAAATCTAAGCTATTGTATAATATATTTATGTAATTATGCTAATCCTGTAATGCCGGTTGACAAATAAATGGTAGGTTTGTAATTGGCTAAAACATGTGACTATATAATGAAGAGAGACTAGTATTAGGATATCGACTGTTCAACCCGCCATCAGCGGCCATATTGGAACTATACTGAGGGGGGGGGGGGGGGTTTAACGGTTATTCAAGTTATTACATATATCCTGATATTGTGCAGGTAAATCTATATGTCGGTTAATGCTATTTTTTGATATGGATACAACGGCCTCTATGATCAGTCTTTGGTATTTATTGGAGATGTTATTGTATAAGGTGGTGGATGAAGTTAAATCGAAATAATATTTTTTAACTAAATTGTTTTTTAGCCGTCCTATGTTATTTTTCTCATATGTAAATATATCTTAAAAAACGGAATCCTATTTAAGGCCTTTTGCCATCATGTATCATTACCAGTTGAAGGGCGTGACTGCCCGAAAGCTCGTGTAGTCGATTATTAAAAATTATTTTCTCCTAACGCTTTATTCTATAGTATTTATAATCCAAGGAGAAAGTTTCCATGTTTAAAAAATAGTATTTAAACAATGTTTTTTTGAATACGAAACAGTAAAGTTTTACAATAGGCTGTCAATACACAAATACCTAAGCAAAATAATAAATATAATTGAAAATTTTTGAAACTTCAAACTTCTCCAATTAATCTAACCAACAACTTATATTATACTCTTATACTAAAACTAATGATAGAATAACTAAATATATTTCCTATGACTTTAATAAATTAATTATATGATAACGATTATAAAGCATTAAATTCATTCAATTTGATCTCCAGTTACTGTGGGAGGGAACTGGAAAACAAATATAAATGAATTTGAAGCATAATAAATGTTTTATTATTCAATTAATTTATAATTTTAATAAAAAAGGTAACTTATATCAATGAAAACAAAATTTTAATACATATTTTCACAATCTTTAAAATTTCTTATGATTCTTTTCTGACAGCTTTTCTAACTTTAAACAACTTTAAAAATAGGATTTCCTAGAAGAGGGAAGGTTACTTTTAGAACAAAGTTGGCGGGCCCCAAACAGACACATGTTACATGTCCACAGATGTGCACTGTCTCTAGGGAGCAACAGACGCCACTTTGAATAAGTAAGTAAACAAACTCATTCTCTGTTATCTAATATTAATTTAATTATACAGTTTAATGGTCGAAGAGAAATCAATCCATAATGAAGTAAGGGTGAAATGGGATGTTGTATTTTCATCTGAAGAGCCCTGATACCACAGATTTCTATTTCCAATAGATTGTCCAATCTCCTTTTGTGTAATGTCCTGGTCTACCATTAGGGTTCCAAAAAATAATTTCTAATTGGCAAAGATTTGAAATATTAATATATATAGTCACGACCGTCTTTCCTCATCGGCCTCAGTCACGGATGCGCGCGCATCATCATTATGATCATTATCATTATCTAATGATAATAATAATTATTAGTATATTATTATTATCTCTCTCTCTATATATATAAGTCAATTCCTGTCTGTCTGTCTGTTTCGCGATAAACTCAAAAACTACTGAACCAATTGGGTCCAAATTTTGCATGTCGCTTTTAATAAACCTGAGGAAAATTTTTGACTACATTTTGCTTATTATTTTTGGCTATTTCTTTTTTTCATTTGAAGAACTTTTTTTTACGCGGAGTAAATACGAGGCTTACGCGGAGTAAATACGAGGTAAAGTAACAACACGAGGCCAATTAAGCGACCATTAAGCGACTGCATTTCTTTTCAAGTTGCTTGCTTACATTTTTTAAAATATCTTTTTATACGAGTGTCACTTTTTTTTACAAAAGTATTGAGAGAGAAATTTATATTACTAAGTTAAGGTAAGTTTCAAACAATGCCAACTTTACAAAATTAGCGTTACTGTATGTAAACAATGGCTTTCTTATTTTTTATTAATTTTTGTTCTGGCCTTTGTGTTTGTTTTTTTTTTTACAGTCAATATGATAATTCTTAAAATTAAACAAACGATAGTCAATATGCAAAAAATACAGTAGTGAAAATTTAATATGAATTACTGTCTCATTTAACAGCCAAAACATGTGTTTGTCTAAAATTTATATTGCTAAGTTAAGGTACGTTCACACAATGCAATTAAAAAAAAAACATTACAAAATTAGCTTTACTGTATGTAAACAATGGCTTTCTTACTTTTTTATTAATTTTTGTTCTGGCCTTTGTTTTTTTTTTTTTTTACAGTCAATATGATAATTCTTAAAATTAAACAAACAATAGTCAATATGCAAAAAAAATACAGTTGTGAAAATTTAATATGAATTGC
This sequence comes from Cordylochernes scorpioides, assembly GCA_030710605.1. NCBI lineage: Eukaryota > Metazoa > Arthropoda > Arachnida > Pseudoscorpiones > Chernetidae > Cordylochernes > Cordylochernes scorpioides. Next base: position 46,131,243 of record CP092874.1, read on the forward strand.
TGTCTCATTTAACAGCCAAAACATGTGTTTGTCTATAATCCATATACCCTTTGGTTTTTATCAGCCTAAAATATTAACATGGCTATTTTGGCATTAGTTTTTTTTTTTTTGTATTATTATTTTTTTCTGACAATTTTTCAATGTTACGGTTAGTAAACAATGCAGATTTGACAATATTTAGAAACTTTTTTTACTGTATATAAACAATGGGCTTTTGTTTTTTAATTGTTGTAATGGCCTTTGTTTGTTATTCTTTTAAAAAAAATCATATGTTTCATTGATAGTTTAAAATTTAGTCTGTTGTTGTCATTTATTTTATTCGGTTGCCATTTCTGTATATTTTGTTTGTGGTAGTTCAATTATGCTGCCTTCTTTTTGTCTACGCAGATGTTAGGCTAGGGAAAAAAAAAATAGTTGAGCATTCTAAAGATTGACCTGTTTGACATGTTTCCCATTAGTTTTTTTTTGCCTTATTTTTTTTTCTGCAGAAATGTTTAGAGAGAAATTTGTTTTAGTTACCAAGTTATGGTTAGTGAACATGGTTAGTGTACCTTATTCTGATACTTTGGATTTGTTTTGGGTCTGCACTGTTTTCCTTAAAAGCTTTTTTTTTATATATATACAAAAATATTTTTTGTACTGATCGTACTATTTCTGTTTTTTTAGGACATATTTTCAAATTGAATCATCCCATTTGATATGCCTCGCAAAAGATCTGCAATTGGAGTAAGAACTCCTGCAGCTCGACGCATGGCTGCCCGAGCTGCTAGAGGCCAAAGTAGCCGCACATTGGAGAATCCCCAACAGTCTCAAGCCCGCCATGTCGATTAACAAGGCTCAAGGTCAGTCCCTCAAAATTGCTGGCATTGACTTGGAGCAACCCTGTTTCTCGCACGGGCAATTGTATGTTGCCTGCTCTAGAGTTTGCTCAGGAAGAAATCTTTGTTTTGGCTCCAGAAAATAAGACTTCAAATTTTGTGTATTCTTCTGTGTTGTCATGAATAATTTTTTTTATGCTATTTTAGTCTTTTTTTTTGTTGTAGTTTGAGTGGTATATTATTTTCATAATTCTTTCTATATACGTATATATTTGATGACAAAATATTGATGCACCCCGCCTTTGCAATGGTACCCGTCTCTGTGTTAAAAGATTTTGGCCTCATGTGGTAGAGGCAACCATTTTGACTGGTTGTTTTCAAAATGAAGAGGTTTTTATTCCCCGGATTCCTCTGATTCATGATGATAAACATTCTCCTTTGCATTTTAAAAGATTGCAGTTCCCCATTCAAGTTTCTTTTTCCATGTCGATTAACAAGGCTCAAGGTCAGTCCCTCAAAATTGCTGGCATTGACTTGGAGCAACCCTGTTTCTCGCATGGGCAATTGTATGTTGACTACTTTAGAGTTGCTCAGGAAGAAATCTTTATGCTTTGGCTCTAGAAAATAAGACTTCAAATTTTGTGTTTTCTTCTGTGTTGTCATGAATATATTTTTTTTGTGCTATTTTAGTCTTTTTTTTTTTGTTGTTGTTTGAGTGGTATATTATTTTCATAATTCTTTCTATATACGTATATCTCTCTATATATAATGTCTGTCTGTATATATTTGAAAGGTAAAATTTCTAGAATTAGAATATTCAAGGACAGTTGCAGATTATTATGATTTATATTAATATTAGTTTTTTTTTTAATTATTTTTCAGAAAAACATCTACGAATGTTTGACTGGGGTCTGAAAACATTAGATTACTGGCTGCTGGCTAGGCTTGGTCAATCACGGTCACTCTTCTCAAGCAATTTCAATCCTTATCCCTTTTTACCCAAAGAGTGTAATAGACCTACAGAGGATGCACCACTATATATGAGTTAACACGCTGGGGCGGGTACCTCGGAGGTTGGGTGGAAAATCTGCCAACTATTTGAACTATGTATTACTTCGGTGTTGCTATTCTATGGCTCTAATACTATTTATTAGTAATGTTCTTTCAGTATGAAGGAAATTGCACTCGGGGGAATTCCCGGGCGAAGCCGGGTCATTCGTCTAGTTAATATATATAGTCACGACCGTCTTTCCTCAATTCCTCAATTCCTCATCGGCCGCTGTCACGGATGCGCGCGCACAGGGAGGTCACGTGCTCGCCGGCAGCCAACGGGCGCGCGCCGCCGGCATTACGTCATAGATTATAAACACAAGGTAATAAGGCCAAATAAAAAAATAGTGTGTGATAAGGCACAATTTGGATTATCTACTTATATAATTGCCTTATTCTGTCTGTGTGAAGTTCACGGATAGATTTTGGTCAGAATGGATAAAATAAAAAAAGTGTCAAGGGATGGGAATCGAACCCACGACCTTCCGCTTACCGGGCAGATGCCATGACCACTAGGCTACCCTGGACAAATTTTTCGTTCACATTTTTATTTTTATATTTTCAAGACACACACAGTTTGGGGCGGGACGTTTCACAAGAGAGACATCCACGGCGCCAATTTATAATTGTAACGAATAGTATTTTAATTAAAACATTTTTAAAATATATACGCACTCGGTTAAAACCCGGGCGTTGCCCAGGCCATTCGTCTAGTGTTTATCTATCCTTAACTAGGCAAAAACATTATATCACTAGCGGACGTACCCGGCTTCGCCCGGTTTTTACCCGAGTAAAGGTTTGTCTAACGAATCCCTCGATAAAGTGAACATTTTTTCCCGGTCCCTTGAAAAATACTCGATAAGTTGAATAAAATCAATATTAATTGATTCCCTCGGTAATTGGAAGTTAAAGGAATAGTATCTTGCCTTGGAATTGTATCATTATTCTTGTATGGCTGTACCCGGCTTCGCCCGGGTTTTACCCGAGTAAAGATTTGTCTAACGAATCTCTAGATAAAGTGAACATTTTTTCCCCGTCCCTTGAAAAATACTCGATAATTTGAATAAAATCAATATTAATTGGTTCCCTCGGTAATTGGAAGTTAAAGGAATAGTATCTTGCCTTGGAATTGTATCATTATTCTTGTCTCAAATAAATTGCCGTGTCATCCTGAATTTTGTCTTTCCTAATTTTCTACATTACAAAATCATCGTATCATCATGATAATATTTAGAGCAGATTGTTGAATTATAACAGATAAATTAGAATATTTATCTTGATTATTTCTAGGCGAAAAGTTATTTCAAAAATTTTATTTGCTAGAAACCTTCCCAGTACTATACTAAATAACTTCCCAAAGTTTCATGGCGATCCAATGAGTGGTTTGGTCAGGCATAAAGGACAAACAAACAAACAAACAAACAGACACACATACATTCATTTTATATATATAGATATCATTCTTACTCTTTATATAAAAAAAATCAAAAATTATATATGTCGCATACCGCGAGATTTTTGCATAGTATTGTTTTGTTTTGTATATTTTTACATTTTGTTTCTTTTGAAAGAATGATAGATTTGCATGTCCGCGAGAAGCGCGATGTATATATATATAGGTAGGAAAAGTAATAAAGGTAGAGTTTCTTTTGTCTGAAATCTTCTCATGTCTCGTAAAACTCGTTCTTTTGAGATAGAACACCACAAAATGGCGCAGCCGACAGGATCCTCAAATTCGACCATTGAAAGCCTCATCAGGACGATAGCGAAGCAGCAACGCTTGATGATGGACTTGCTTTTTAAAAATAAAAATGAAATGGTAGATGAAGAGGAATATTTCAAAGATGAAGAAGAAGATGATGAAGAAGAAGAAGAGGAGGAGGAAGAAGAAGAAGAATAGGAAGAGGAAGAGGAAGAGGAGGAAGAAGAAGAAGAGGAAGAAGAAGAAGAAGGAGAAAAAGAACCTACTAAGGAGTCTGGTACTGGAGAAAAAGAACCTACTAAGGAGTCTGGTACTGGCGAAATAGAACCTACTAAGGAGTCTGGTACTGGCGAAAAAGAACCTACTAAGGAGTCTGGTACTGGAGAAAAAGAACCTACTAAGGAGTCTGGTACTGGCGAAATAGAACCTACTAAGGAGTCTGGTACTGGCGAAAAATAACCTACTAAGGAGTCTGGTACTGGGGAACAAGGTACTGATTCAAAGGTTGAAAAAAATTCAGTTGTAGAAACGGAAGAAAGTGAAATAGCCGAAGTTGAGAAATAATCCATTGAAGCAGATGAAAGCAGAAGCATAATGAGATTTGATGAGCTCTTCTGGAGTAGAAAGTTAGTCCCTGTTGGAAAAGGCACATGGCCAAAATGTTTTTTGAGGGATGTTACTGATAATGGCGGAACTTCTGTTTATAGAATTGAACAGATTTCTGAATATAGGAATCCAAATATTGATCATAGAAAAAATTGGTCTTATATTTCTCCTAGAACGATTAAAAAGGAAATAAATATTTTTGATGCTTTAAGAACCTTACAAGGTAGTGCTCAAGCCAATCTTTGTTATCCTAAAGATTTTTGGATTGTTCGTGATTTGGGATCTAAATGTTTTCAAATATTATTGAAGATAGTGAAAAGAATAATAATTTAGATTTAAATGATATGAATTTATCTCATTTTGTCGTTTTTCATCCTGAATATGGAGGGAAATCTCTAAAGAAAGTATTGGAAAATGGAAAACTTTCGCCAGAACATTTATGAGCATTCTTTGTCAGATTTGTATTTTGATGAGTCATGCTGAGCTAAACATCGGGTTGGTTCACAATGATATAAGTCCCAGAAATATTCTGATACGACCGACTGCTCAAAAGGTTTTGAACTACGACATTGGAGGAGAGAATTATGAAATCCCAACCAACAACTGCATTGCCAAGTAGAAAGATTTTGAGATATCTCGACTTGTAAAGAATGATAATCCTAATCCGAGTGTTTTTTACGAGAATGTTTCTCAGCTAATTTGGACCCATAATGAAATGCGAGAATTTGGCTCTGCTTATGAAATACATACTGAATTCATTGAGGAGACATCAACGCAGATTGCCGTTGAAGAAAGTCAAAAATCTCATTCAGAAACTGAAGCCTTAGATGAGTTGGGAGTCCCATGTTTCTGGCTAGTTGTCTTGAAGAAAGCTCCTCAGGCCAGCAAAAACATCCAACCCTATGACGAGCCTGTTCTGGCATATCTTAAAGACATTCGTGTCGAGAGCTATGAAGGTTCAATGGGATTTTCAATCCATTTTGACTTTAATTCCAACCCGAATCTAGAGAACGAGACATTGACCAAATCGTACAAGATGAGATGCCTTGTCAAAGGTGGTGTGAGGGTAGGGCCAGAAATCACTGATGTAACCTCGACCCCCATCAACTGGAAGCAGGATATAACCATCACCAAGTGGCCGGAGGACAATTTCATCATAGACCACCCGGAGTCCCATCACAGGAGTGATGAGAGGTCATGGAGGGGGAGTCTGTCGCATACCGCGAGATATTTGCATAGTATTGTTTTGTTTTGTATATTTTTACATTTTGTTTCTTTTGAAAGGATGATAGATTGCATGTCCGCGAGAAGCGCGATGTATATATATAGGTAGGAAAAGTAATAAAGGTAGAGTTTCTTTTGTCTGAAATCTTCTCATGTCTCGTAAAACTCGTTCTTTTGAGATAGAACACCACAATATAGAAAAAAAAATACAAAAACTATTAATTAACTAGAAAATACTAACACCCTTTCAATTCTCTACCTGTTTGAAATAAAAGTGTATGGTTCTTTCTTTATCTCTTTCCTCTCTTTTACTAATAAATAAATATATAATGATTATAAATCTCTTCATTTATTCCTATTTATTTTTAGAGTATGTCTATATGAAGAGTAAAAGCCGATGCTAAAAGACGTTACATTGTTAAATCTTCTTTTCTTGTTAAATTTTCTTTTTATTTTTCATTTTTTTCCATTTAAAATAAAAACATATTATTCTAACATATAATTACTTTTATTACATTTTTCTCTCCTAAATGAGATATAAATATAATACGTATAAACAACTATTTAATCATCTAACTTAAACACAAAAAAATATTAACTTTTATCTTATATATTTAATTTATATTTAGCTTGCTAATCTAATAGAATTTCCTTTTTATATATAAAATATTACTATTATTGAAAGTTTTAAATATAGTTCTATCAATATATAAATCCATGTTAACTTACTCTATAATATTAACCTAATTTAAATTATATTTAAGATATGAATTTTTATCTGATAAACTTTATTATTCACATTTTATATATATGTGTGTGATGAAGTCCTGTTGACTCTTGTATAATCTTGTCGACTAAATATGTGATGAGGTATCCAGTCGACTTATTCTATGGCGTGAGTCCCTGTCAACTCTCGCTATACTGTGTTGACCGAGAGGAACAGTCAGGACGGGGAGTTTTCCAGTACCTCTCTGCACCTTGGAAGACCTTTAACAGTTCTCACAAAGTACCGGCAGTCGTGGTCGAGGCAGAGTGGAAAGCTTGGGAATGTCCATACAAAAAACGAAGACACAGTTGCACTAAGAAAATTCCGTGAACAGATAAAAGTTGAGCTAGGAGCTAAAGATGGAGATAGAAGAGTTCTTATGGTCTACATGGTGGATGAGGTGGACCTGGGTTACAACCGACGAGGGCTCACGCATATGGTGAAGTGACTGTCAAGTGGCTGTATTTTAGGTTGAAACGGAGGCTTTATATACCTTTTCCGAGAAAGGTAGCATTCCATTATAGCACATGCGAGAGGGGCGTGGATCGTCTGGTGAAATTCTAAACTGGCGCCGTGGCAGTTTCCATCTTTAGACCTTGTTGTTTTGGGACTTCCATCTTTCTCGAATTTAGACGTTGTTGACTTCTATCTCTTTAGCTCAACTCTTAATCTATTACAGAGTTTTATTTATTTATCCTCAGTTTTCATGGTAAACGGATTGCGGATTTCGACAATTTAGAAAGAGGGAATCATATATCGCCGCAACTCTTTTTTATTATTATATCAATAATAATAAAAAGAGTTGCGGCGATATATGATTAGCTCTTTCTAAATATCCTCAGTTTGTACAAAGTACAATACATATGATGATGTAATGACACATGTCAATAATGCGTATAATCATTTACAGATGTGTTTCTATTATACAACATGAAAATCTTGTTATAAGTTATATACAATATGGGGTTGTTGGTTTAAATTACCATATATATACAGGGTCCATTATGAAAGTAATGAGCATTTACTGGCAAAATACATTTATTGATCGTAATTTGTGCAAATGTTCAATATTCTTCAAAATACGTTCCTCCTGCATCAATACACTTGCGGAGACGCCTTTGCCACGCCTGAAAGGCACCCTGAAACTCCTCGACAGGAATGCTTCTCAGGAACGTTGTAACATGGTGTTGGGTGTTTCCCACGGTTTCATCTCTCTCTTGAGTCATGGAAGCAAAACGAAGTCACATGGAGCTAAGTCGGGACTGTAAGAGGGGTGAGGGATCACCGGGGTGTTGCTCCGGGCCAGGAAGTTGGTAATGATGAAGGCTGTGTGGCTGGTGGCATTGTCATGGTGGAGCTTGACCGTGTCTTTGATGTCAGTCCTCACGCGTGCGATCCGGCGTTTCAATCTCCTGAGCACCTCCAGGTAAAAGGCTGAGTTTGCAGTTTGTCCCTGCGGTACAAACTCACAATGTTCTATTCCTCGGATGTCAAAGAAGACAATGATGACCGTTTTGATGCGCGACTTGCTCATTCGCGCTTTCTTGGGGCGTGGGGATGAATTTGTGTGCCATGCACAGCTCTGCCTTTTCGACTCTGGGTCGTATTCAAACATCCAGGATTCGTCTCCGGTTACTACAGAGTTCAGAAAGTCCGGTTCATTTTGAATCAAATCCAACAATTCTTTACATCGCAAAATTCTAAGTTCTTTCTGGTCTTGCGACAACACTTTCGGCACAAGCTTCGCACAGACCTTACGCATTTGCAGATCCTCGGTCACTATCCCATGTACCACAAATGTGGACATGTGTAATGTGTCAGCAATTTTCTGGATGCTTAATCGACGGTCGGTACGCAAAACATCGAGCACACAATCTACTTTCTCGTCAGTTCTGGCCGTTGTTGGGCGTCCTGAACGGGGTTCGTCGGCGATCTCCTCCCGGCCCTCCTTGAACGCCTTGTGCCACTTCCCAGACTGTGATCTTGAAATGCAATCGTCCTTGAAGGCTTTTTGCAGCATCTGGAATGTTTCGGTGGAATTTTTTCCAAGCCTCACGCAAAACTTTATGGCGTATCGTTGTTCAAGCGAACGCTCCATCGCGCTATGTTACAAAAGTTGAAAACACACTTCAAGCTGAGGCATGTATCTCCCCTCACACTGCTCGAACTCAACTGACGACCGGATGGATTGAAAGGGCATATCCCTCCACCACATTTCCCCCGGTTTTACCGTGCTGTCATCTGTCGTCGCGTCACAATAACATTATGCTCATTACTTTCATAATGGACCCTGTATATATATATATATAGTAGCGGATGTGTACCCGGCTTCGCCCGGGTTTATCCGAGTGAAAGTTTGCCTAACGAATATTATTTGTAATAATATTCCGGAACACACAGAATATTATGATAATAATGATAATAATATTCGTTACATTATCTATATATTCTATATATATATAAATGAATGTTTGTATGTTTGTTCGTATGTCCTGTATACAAATTCGCAGTAGTTCACTAATTCAAACCGAAATTTACATAATAGGTAAAAAATACGGGGAAGCCGATAGGCTATTTGAAAAAATATATAAATCAATTATTAAAACTATATATTCAAATTATTCTACTTAGCTCGCGAGCAGCGCCTCTAGCGGTGAAGATGGGAGGTAATATCAGCTGACCTAATGTACATGTAAAGTTTGGAGCGGGACGTTTCACAAGAGTGACATCCACGGCGCCAATTTATAATTGTAACGAATAGTCTTTGAATAAAACATTTAATCGGGCAAACCCGGGCGTTGCCCGGGTCATTCGTCTAGTATATATATAAAAATGAATGTATGTGTGTCTGTCCTTTATGCCTGACCAAACCACTCATTGGAACGCCATGAAACTTTGGGAAGTTATTTAGTAGAGTACTGGGAAGGTATCTAGCAATTAGAATTTTTGAAATAACTTTTCGCCTAAAAATAATTGAGATAAATATTCTAATTTATCTGTTATAATTCAACAATCTGCTCCAAATATTATCATGATGATACGATGATTTTTAATGTAGAAAATTAGGAAAGACAAAATTCAGGATGACACGGCAATTTTTTTGAGACAAGATTAATGATACAATTCTAAGGCAAGATACTATTCCTTTAACTTCCAATTACCGAGGGAACCAATTATAATTGATTTTATTCAACTTATCGAGTATTTTTCAAGGGACGGGAAAAAAATGTTCACTTTATTGAGAGATTCGTTAGACAAACCTTTACTCTTGTAAAACCCAGGCGAAGCCGGGTACGTCCGCTAGTGTATTTATATAATATATAAATATTTTTTTTGACCAAACATACCCTCTCTCGCTACTGAATAGATTTTTAAAAGATATATATAAATAAAAATATCTCAAATTTCAAATTATTTTATTTCCAAAGCGCTATATCCCGCAAGGGATACTTGCGCCAAACAAGGAGAGAAGTTTGTTTACATAAGTTATTTACATTATTCAACGAATAAAAACATTAGAAATTCAGATTTTGTAGAAATTTTAGAATGTATTTACAAAATGAATTGAACTTTAGATATGATTTTTTATCGGAAATCAAATCGTTTAAATTATAAACAACTAGTTCATTCTTCATTCTATAATCTTGAAATGCTGGGCAATCGATCAGTAGATGTCTTGAGGTTTGTTCCTCCATACCACAAAAGCAACTTGAATCCTCCACTGCCTTTATTCTATTTAGAAAACTTTTGAAATTTCCGTGGTTTGTAACAAATTGAGTATTATAAAAATTTGGACGAAAGTATTTAGGGATTTCTTGGGGAAAAAGCTTAAGAAAGTATTATTTGCTTCGTTTTTCAGAACATTCATTCTTGATTTGAGAAAGGTATCTATAATTCCTGGAATAAATAGGTCATAAATTTGTTGATCATCTGAGGATAAGTTTCTCAGATCAGATATCATGATTCTGGATTCGATAAAGTCTGAGATCAGAGGAATGTTGGCCAAACTATGAACACAGCTATATGATGTGGATTTATAGGCTTGTATACACCATGTCAGTATTTGATATTGGGTTGAATTTAATTTTTGTAAACATTTTTTATTTAAATATTTGAACCAAATTTCGGCTCCATATGTAAGTATTGGTCTAAAAATGGATTTATATAAAGTTAGCCTTTTCTGGGTGCTTAGACCCCAAGATTTCCCGCAAATTGAGAAAAGATAATTTTTAAAACGTTTTGTACGATTTACTATTTCTTCTATGTGGTATGTAAAATTTATTTTGTTTTTTCTTCTGTGATTTGCAATTATTATTCCTAAAATTTTGGTCTTCAGAGTTGGTATGATTATTTCATTATTAAATTTGATTGGGATTTTTTCTTTGTTATGTAAATAAAGTATATTAGTTTTTTCTAGACTTATTTCAAGTTTGTTACCCTTACACCATACATCAATCGTATTTAATGCCTGTTCTATAACTAATTTCAGGTCTTTGCAATTGTTGTGCCAGCATATAATTGAAACATCATCCGCATAACATACCACTTCACAATTAGGAACTTGATATTTGATCAAAAGATCGTTTAGTAATATTATCCATAGTAGTGGAGATAGCGGGCCACCCTGCGGACATCCCTTTGTAATTTGTTTATTTATTGTTAAGTTCTCATATGTAAATTTCGTTTTCCTCGATTTGAAATATGATTGAATAGTCCTTATTAAACTTTCCGGCAAATTATCTTCATCTATTATTTTTAAAATCGCAGGCCACCATGCGTTATCAAAGGCTCCGCAATATCTATTGTGACCAGAGCTGTCAGTTCTTTGGTTTTGTGTTCCATTATTATATCGATTATATTATTCAAGGCTGTAATAGTAGATTTTGACTTAATGAATCCATGCTGTTTGGGACTTAATAAATTGTTTTGCATATAATATTCATAAATTTTCTTTTTAATAACTTTTTCGTAGATCTTAGACAGATTAGATGTTAACGAAATAGGTCGATAGCTTTTTATTGATTCGACGTTAGATTTGTTTGGTTTCATTAGAATTTTTAAAACTGTCGTTTTCCATTCCCTTGGAAAATATCCCATCTGAATACATTTATTTAATAACGAATGTAGCACAGGAAGTATCAGAGTCTTTGAGTATTTTATCATGTTATTACTGATATTATCTTGACCTGGTGACTTTTTAACATTGGTATTGTCAATTAGATATTCTATTTCTTCGGTATCAATATGGATAGCGCTTGAATTCCTTAGAAAAGGTTCGTAACTTCTAACCAATTCTTGTTGTTGGTTGTCTTGATCAATTCTGTCATCTGCAATTAATACATTTATTATGTCTGTAATGCGTTTTTCTTTTTCTGATTCTTGATTGTTGTCTATTATGGGAAGTCCTTTTTGCTTGTTTGAGGATTTGAGCTTTTTGAAAATTTTATATGCGTTACCAAAAGGATCATTTGATTCATTTTCTTCGATGAAAATTTTCAAACTATTTCTCTTTGCTTTCTTTATCATATTATTAAATTTGTTTCTGACTTGTTTAAATCTTGTTGCATCGATAGTCTTACTGTGATAAAACAAGTTTCTTACATAATGAAAATGTGTTTTCATTTGTTCAAGTTCTTTATTCCACCATTTTATACCTGCATCATATGCGTAGTTGTTTGATTTTACTTTTAATGATTTGTAAGCTGCTTCTATTATGTTATCCGTGAGTTTGTTTACAACTTTATCAATATCCGTGCAATTTTCCACCATATCTGCCTCATTCTTTAATTTGATAAATTCTTGATACTTGAGATTTTTGGAGAAATTTGTCCAGTTGGCGTGTTTTTCATTGAATTTCCATGTAGAATTCTGTTTATCTTTTATATAATTAAATTTTGAGTGAATTTCAAATTGAATTGCCAAATGATCAGAAATATTCGTCAGTGATGAGGTGGTCCAATGTCTGATCATATTTATTGAAAGTCTATTCGAGATTGTTAGATCTACTATACTTGCACCTCTACATGTTGGAGTTTTATCGTTGTGAATGTACAAGTGATTTTCATTTATTATTGTTTGCAATTTGTAACCATTTGAATTTGTTATTTTATCGAACCAGATTGGATGACGGGAATTGAAATCTCCGCATAGGACTATAGGGTTATTTGAATAAGTATTAATCAAGTTTCTTATAAAATCTAAGTGAGTATCATTACAGGAATTGGGATGCAAGTAAAAATTTGCGATTACTACAATCGAATTTGAGGTTATGACAGATATTGCAGTACAGAATTGATTCGTAAAATTATCTAATTTTTTGAATTTTATATTTTTATTTACAATGATTGTTGCTGTGTAAATAATTTCTGAAGTCTTTGAATAAATTATTGGTGAGTCTAAATCAAATATAACCTGTTTATTTAAAACATATGGTTCTTGAAGTAATATAATATCGGGTGGATTATTATTCGTTGAAATTGTAAGTTCGTTTAAAGCTGTCATACTTTTTCTAATATTCTGTTGTAAACATTTTATGTTTCCTCTATATGGTAGAGCAGTGATCACCATGACTACAAATAACTAAATTCGTTATTCATTCCTCTTCTGAACCGGTGAGATATTGAGTTCTTCTCACTGTTCTATCAACCTGCAATTTATATTGAGGACAGTCATTTGTATTTGGTTTATGGTTAATCGGACTATTCCTAAGTCTTGGATTCTTTGAACAGTTATGACATTTTAGCTCTTTAGTACAGACGTGATTGCCCTGGGTTCCACATATGCAACATATTTGTACATTTGGACATTCTTTTGTTTTATGGTCTGGATTAAACTGAAAACAATTTTGGCATTGTTTTACTAGGATTTTATCTTGTATCTGACAACGTTCTAGGTCTGTATATAATGTATTGTTCATTCTTTTCATAAGTTGATAGGTATATCTTGAGATATACTACATTATCTTAGCCAAAAGGCCGAGAAACTATATTTTATATATAGAGATGACCTGGCTTCGTGTGTCTTCTGCTCGAGTTAATATTTCGCTGGTAGATTTTGTTCCTGCCTTCTAAAAATTATTATCTGGCTTCGCCCGTGGTCTGCTTTAGTGAATATTCGCCTAAATAATTTTGTTTATGCCAATCAAGCATGATACAGCAATATTGTCATTATCATTTCTGACTAAAAAATCATTGTTGTTCAGTCCTTGGTTAATTATAATTTTTCTTGGTTAAAAGTGCGACAAAAAGCTCTTCCAGATTTAATTCTCTGTCCTGTTCAAATTTCACGAGATTAGTTATATATTGAGGACTTGCATAGCCGACAAACACATTTATATATATATATATATATATATATATATATAATGGCATATCCTGACCAGGAGCACATGAGAATATATATATATATATATATGTTCCTGGCTTCGCCCGGTTTTTACGCGAGTAATATTTTGCCTAACAAACAATTGTTTAAACGATTCTGGAAAACATCCAATCCACCTATATATAGATTTATAAACATATAAAATATTGTTATAGGTGTTTAAATATATTTTTGGAAAACATAATTCTTTTGAAAACATTTATTAAATTTTTAAAAAAATATTTTCTTAAATATATATTAATACTAGCCAAATGACCCGGGCAACGCCCGGGGTTTACCCGATTAAATGCTTTTATTCAAATACTATTCGTTACAATTATAAATTGGCGCCGTGGATGTCATTCTTGTATAATATATAAATGAGTTTTAAAAATTGTAAAAAAAAAAAATGCATTGGCCGGGAGATGACCTGGCTTCGTGTGTTTTCTGCTCGAGTGAATGTTTCGCTGGTAGAATTTTGTTCCTGCCTACTAAAAATTATTATCTGGCTCCGCCCGTGGACTGCTTTAGTGAATATTCGCCTAAAGAATTTTGTTTATGTCAATCAAGCATGATACAGCAATATTGTCATTATCATTTCTGACTAAAAAAATATTGTTGCTCAGTACTTGGTTAATTATAATTTTTCTTGGTTGAAGTGCGAAAAAAAAACTTACAGATTTAACTCTCTGTCCTGTTCAAATTTCTGCGAGATTAGTTACATATTGAGGGCGTGCATAGCCGACAAACATATATATATAATATTATTGTTCGGATTGGTTGTTTGGATTGGTTGTTGTAAGACCCTGTTGACGTACTTGAAGGGGTTAACTTGGGGTGATTGGTGGCGCAGTCGTTTGGCTGAAACGGTAGGTTTTCTCACAGGGGAAATAACGAGAAGGACACAGAATGGGACTGAAAATAGGACCAGGCGACTTAGGGAGAGAAGGGTTTTTGACTAATGGAGTACTTGACTATTACATTCTACATAGAGGTTACCTTTGGTGAGAAGGGCTTAAGCGTCCTGCTTGCTGTGGTGTACAGCTCCCAACTGATTTAACTGAGTCCGAGATTTACCTCGTTAACTCTCTATTGCTCTCATTGGTTGAAATCGTCTACGTGGCGACTTTTGGTTGGATGTCAGCTATTCCTGCTGAACTCTGATTGGATATTGGTACCTCCATTGTCTTTGTCATGATTACCATCCTCCAGGAAGAAGAAGGTCTTTGAACTTAGTTTTTATTAGTTCCTGGGTAATAACCTTTACTTCCTGGATAATGAAATCCTGGTAATGGTTTCTCCCCAGTTCGCTAGGCCTAACCTTTATTAAAACCTTTTGGATCATACATTGCATATATTGTTGTGGGGCCACATCTTGGTATATACAAATTATGACAGATGCGCCCCCTACATGTGAAGAATTCAAAAAGGGGTAGCCTGAAGTGAATTATGTAAGGGAAAAATAATTTTGTGGGGAAAAATTAATTATGGGTACTGGGAGCCTATGTACAAGTATTGTATGTGACATAAAAGATAAAAGAGAATGGTATTGGTGAAACATCTGTTGAGCATAAGGAGGAGAAATCAAAAAATAAAATTTAATTATAAGAAATCAAAGTGAGAATGCGCTTTGGTGCATTGTTGAGTAAAAAAAGAAAAACATGCCTACACAATTCAGCTCGAGATGGGGAAAACAAAAATCGAGGGAATTTTTCTGTTAGGGCTTTTGAGAAACCAAAAATAAAATTTAGTTGTGAAAAATCAAAGTGAATGCGCTTTGGTGCATTGTTGAGTGAAAAAAAAAAAAAAGAAAAAGGTG
This sequence comes from Cordylochernes scorpioides, assembly GCA_030710605.1. Lineage (NCBI taxonomy): Eukaryota > Metazoa > Arthropoda > Arachnida > Pseudoscorpiones > Chernetidae > Cordylochernes > Cordylochernes scorpioides. The sequence continues at coordinate 46,146,590 of CP092874.1, forward strand.
CCTACACAATTCAGCTCGAGATGGAGAAAACTAAAATCGAGGTAATTTTTCTGTTAGGGCTTTTGAGAAATCAAAAATAAAATTAAAAATATATAAAATTAAAAGAAAACTAGTGAGTTTTCGTTGAGAAAAATTTGTTTAGTGGTTGAGAAAGTAATTGGTTTATAAACAAAATAAAAGAAGTTGTTATATAAATGGTAAATATTTGATTGAGCATTTTGATTTCAAAGATTAAAAAAAGGTAAATGAATGGGAAAAAAATGTATGTCTTAGTGATAAAAAGTTGCATGCCAATGTGTCTAGGTCACGCGGCGCGTCCTGCTTCTTATTAATTTGCCCTCGTATATTTTTTGTCCCTGTGCTACTCGTGGGTGAAAACATGATTCTTCCCAACAGTGCGTTTACATTGTGTGTACAGGAGACACGGGAATCTCGTTAACCTTAAGTGTGTATTTGTATTGGTTGTGGTGTGTTTTGGGGTTGTATTGTCTTTCAAGATCTCAAGGCAGAGTGTATTATGTTAATTTGTCCCGAGCCTTAATGCGTTCTAGGGATTTTTATGCAGTTCCCTAGGGCACTTAAGATATGCTCGCCCGATATCCACTTCGTTATCGAGAGGTCGTAACCGGAATCGGATCTTTGAAAACAGGGTTCGAGGAGAGTCCTCGACCCTTCTAAAGTGGTTGTTACTTCTTTTCGGAAGAAACGTAAGCTCGAAAGCTTTGCTACCTATTTTTTTTCTTATCCTATCCTTTAAGTGGTAATGTGCGTGTTTTGTTCGTATTTGACCTTGAGATCTGAATGTTGCGTATTGGTCGTGAGTGTTGTGTGCTTGTTTTATGTGGGTGACATGTAATATTGTTTGGAAATGTTAGTAAAAGAATCGAATTTGGTTGGCAATTCATTTGGAATGTGTTCTGAGAATTAAATTTGTTTATCAATATAATATTAATATAATGATATTAATATAATTAAATGTGTTTCTCTAAGAAAATCGGGATGTGAGCTCGTTTTGAAATGGATCCAACGTTGAGCGAAAACGCAATTTGGTGACCGTAAAAAATGACGGACATATTTGTGTATCTCGAGGTAAACGGACACGATGACCTAAATCGAACTGGAGTCGTCTCTCATTTTAGTACCGGAAACCGGGGGAGGCGAGAAGAGGGGAATTTCTAAATCGGTCCTTCCCGTTTCCTAATTGACCTGGGGTTTTCAACGTCCGCTGGACATTTCTTACTTAGGTTGGTTGTGGCCCCCTGAAAATTCGCTGAAAGTTTTCTTCCATTATCTCCAATATAAGAGTCAGAAATTCAAAAATTTCATTGCCTATATGGAAGATGGCTTCCTGTAATTGGTACAGCCTTTGAGGCTGTTGGGTATATAATCCAATGTAGACTATTATGGTAAATGGGGCGAGTTTATAGGGCATAATCAGAAGCCAGATAAAAAATATCAAGTGAAATATGGGAAACTTGCACATTTTTTCCCATGTCTTCTCCATGATTTGATGGATTTGGGTTTCGTTTCTGTATTCGATTAGTTGTGGTGGACTTGGAATTGGATGTATTTGTGGATGGGCGATGTCGCGTTTTTTGTTATTATGGGTGAGTGGTGTAAATCGTGTTTTGGTGAAAATGGTGGGATATAAATGATTTAAAGGCTCGCTGTTTGTTGGTTTGATTGTCAACGGCTCCGTTGGAAAAAGGTCGGGTGTTAGGTGTCTAAATGGAAACGTGTAATTATCCTTATGTTGCAAATGGTGTATCTTGATTGCGGGTGGTGTTATATTTTGGATGTTTTCTGTGTATAGTTTAAGTTTGTTCACATGGACTGTATCAGTATCTCTTTGGAGAGGTTGGTTGGGTCTATCGATACTGGCCACATTTGGGGAGAAGATCTCTAATATGGTGTATGGTCCTGTGAAATATGGGGCGAGTTTCCCTGTGTTGGGGTGGTGATATATTTTAACCAACACCAGGTCGCCGATCTCGAAGTGTGGTTGTTTGTGTCGTTGGTCATAAACGTTTTTGTCTCGTAGGTGCTTGTTTTGAGTTCTCGTGTGCGCGATCTTCCTAACTTTGTCGATGTCTGGATAAGGTGTGGTGTGGTCAGAAAGTTCCGGGGATAGAACGTCAAACATCAGGTAGATGGGCGGAAAACCGGTGACGGAATGCGGAGTGTTATTGTATATAGAGGTAACTCGTTTGACCAACTTGGTCCATGCGATCTTAGGATTCTCCAAATGTAGCAACCTAAGTTTTCCTGTAAGGGTAACGTTTAGGCGTTCACATAGACCGTTGGCTTGTGGATTATTGCTGGTGGTGAGCAACGAGTGGA
>CP092874.1:46149029-46208526 GCA_030710605.1 Cordylochernes scorpioides
ACACTTGACATCATTCAGCCCTCTGAAAGTGCGTGGGCCTCACCTGTAGTATTGATAAGAAAAAAGGATGGAAGCTGGAGATTCTGCGTCGATTACCGCCGCCTTAACAAAATAACAAAAAAAGGATGTCTACCCTCTCCCAAGGATCGACGACTCTTTAGACTGCTTACGGGTAGCTAGATTTTATTCTTCCATTGACCTCCTGTTAAAAGTCATGACATATAGTATGTAAATATCTTTTTGAATGTATGACTAGGAATGTAGATTTCTATTGAATGTATAAATTATTATGTAAATTTCATTTTGAATGTATATAACTTAGCCGTGTTGTTTAAATAAAGAGTTTTTTAGTAGAGCAGAAGAGCTTTACAGGTGTAGCCGCTGGTTTTGTCTTCCTTATTTTATTTCTTGCTTGATCACCCGAGGCAGCCCAAACAATATCAAAACTTTGGGTAAAAGTTTTTATATGTTAAAGGAGGTTTCTTTAATTTGACCTCTTATACCTTAACATTTGTGGCGTCCCCGGGTGGGCTGCATGGGCTGGTCAAGTTGAGGAGAAAAAAAAAAAAGCCCTTTGTTAAAGGTTTAAAGGATCTCAAAAAGCCCTTTATTAAAGGTTAAAAGGAGCTCAAGGGAAAAGTGAAGCTCAAGGTTTAAAGGAGCTCAAAAAGCCCTTTGTTAAAGGTTATGGGGAGCTCAAGGGAAAAGTGAAGCTCAAGGTTTAAAGGAGCTCAAAAGCCCTTTGTTAAAGGTTTAGGGGAGCTCAAGGGAAAAGTGAAGCTCAAGGTTTAAAGGAGCTCAAAAAGCCCTTTGTTAAAGGTTTAAGGGAGCTCAGGGGAAAAGTGAAGCTCAAGGTTTAAAGGAGCTCAAAAAGCCCTTTGTTAAAGGTTTAGGGGAGCTCAAGGGAAAAGTGAAGCTCAAGGTTTAAAGGAGCTCAAAAAGCCCTTTGTTAGGGGTTTAAGGGAGCTCAAGGGAAAAGTGAAGCTCAAGGTATAAAGGAGCTCAAAAAAGCCCTTTGTTAAAGGTTTAGGAGAACTCAAGGGAAAAGTGAAGCTCAAGTAAGGATAAAGAAGTTGAGGAAGCTCAAGTAAGGATAAAGAAGTTGAAGAAGCTCAAGATAAGGTTAAAGAATTCTAAGAGGTTAAAGGAAAATCTAAAGAACTCAAGGAAGCTAAGATAAATTTAGAGGGACAAGGCTAAAGGCTACCTACAAGGTGAAAGGATATCTACAAGGTGAAAGGATATCTACAAAGTGAAAGGATAACTACAAGGTGAAAGGATACCTACAAGGTGAAAGGATACTTACAAGGTGAAAGGATACCTACAAGGTGAAAGGATAACTACAATGTGAAAGGCTACCTACAAGGTGAAAGGATAACTACAAGGTGAAATGGAGGAGTTGAGCAAAATAAGAGAGGCTGCCAGAGGTAGATTTGCTGAGCAAGTCAATAGTTTAAATGCAGAGTTAAAGGATCCTTCCATTGATAGGAGTGGCATATATGCAAGGTATGATAGGTTGGAATCTCTTCATTTGGAGCTGGTGGCATTGAATGAACAATGCCAGGGAATTTTATTGGCCCAAGAGGCTATTAGCGATGATGAGATAGATAAGGAATTTGAGGAGTGTGAAACCTATATAATAGAAATATTTTATTTAGAGGCTAGAATTCGCGTAATGCGTGAGCAGGATAGGGATGCTCTTTCTACTGATGGTAAGAATGGAGTTGAATTTAAAGAAGCAAATATAAAGGGAGACAAAGTCTCAAGTGATGAATATATATTAGAAATGGACTTTAATAAGGAAGAGTTGGAGCAAGAAGAAATTGCTAGTGAAAAATGTGAAGATGCAAATTTAAAGAATAAGGAAGATTCTGAAGCTGAGTCCAAAGGCGATAGAATAGGGGATTCGGAAGCTGAAACCAAGGGTAATGGAGTAAAGGATTCTGGAACAGCAATTAAAGGTTATGAATCGGTGAACAATTCTAAAGCAGTAGCTGAAGGTGCTGATCAAGTGAAGATTTCAGATGATGAAACTAAATCGATTGATGATAATGAGAGGAAAGAGTTGTCAAAGTTCAAGCATCGAGGAAATTGGTGGAAGCAAGACCAACTGGAGATACGGAATTTAAAATAAAGGATAATTATAAGGAAACAGAATCCCAAGATTTGAAAATCATGAATAAATCTGATTATGCAGAGAATAAGGACGATAAATACAACGGGGGAAAAGATCATGATGGAAATGAAGCGAAAAATATAGACGCAGAACAAGGTACTGATTCAAAGGTGGAAGAAGAAAAGCTAGATGTAGAACAGGGAACTGATTCAAAGGTGGAAGAAAAGCTAGATGTAGAACAGGGTACTGATTCAAAGGTGGAAGAAAAGCTAGATGTAGAACAGGGTACTGATTCAAAGGTGGAAGAAAAGCTAGATGTAGAACAGGGTACTGATTCAAAGGTGGAAGAAAAGCTAGATGCAGAACAGGGTACTGATTCAAAGGTGGGAGAAAATATTATTGATCCAAAGGATATGTTGAATGAGGGGTTCATCGAAGGAGTTAATGAAGATCCACCTGAGGTAAAAGGACACTATTTGCCCCCGTCACTTTTTGTTTAAGAGTGGGTCCAAAACGACGCCTATACGGCCAGTATTTGACGACGCTTCCTGTCGGGGATATAACGGACTTTCCTTGAAACGATATTTAAGGAGGGGACCCATTCTGCTGAGAAGAATCCCGGAAATAGGGATAAAACTTCGGGAAAATAAGTTCGGAGTTTTGGCCGACATGAGGAGATATTTCCAGGTGATGGCCATCAAGGAAAATGATTGGGACTACCTCCGATTTCTTTGGAAGAAGAAGATGGACGCTTATGGGGCAATCTCCGGTGGTGTGTATGGAGAGGGTGCCGCAGTGTGCCGAGGAGAAGATGGTTTTCCTGGATAAGAGCCTGGGCTCCCTGCAACGGTGTCCCACCTACCAGGATCCCCCCATCACGGTGGAACGGATTTTTTCTTTCTTGTTTTACAAAAAAGAAAGGTGGGGGTATGTTAAAAGTCATGACAAATAGTATGTAAATATCTTTTTGAATGTATGACTAGGAATGTAGATTTCTATTGAATGTATAAATTATTATGTAAATTTCCTTTTGAATGTATATAACTTAGCCGTGTTGTTTAGATAAAGAGTTTTTTTTTTAGTAGAGCGAGAGCTTTACAGGTGTAGCCGCTGGTTTTGTCTTCCTTATTTTCTTTCTTGCTTGATCACCCGAGGCAGCCCAAACAATATCAAGACTTTGGGTGAAGCTTTTATATGTTAAAGGAGGTTTATTTAATTTGACCTCCTATACCTTAACACCTCCAATCAGAGTACTGGCAAATCGACGTAGAAGAATCGGACCATGAGAAAACAGCATTTATAACCCCAGATGGACTGTACTAGTTCAAAGTAATGTCATTTGGGTTATGTAATGCTCCAGCTACCTTCGAACGAATGATAGATAATCTTCTGAAGGGTCTTAAGTGGACTATTTGCTTGTGTTACCTCGAGGACATCATCCTTTTTTCAGATAATTTTGAAGAGCATCTAAGTCGCCTTCAACTTGTATTAAATTGCCTTAAGAAAGCCGGATTATGTCTCAATTCCAAGAAATGCAAGTTTGGTGCAAAAACTATCACGGTACTTGAACATGAGGTGAGTGAAAATGGAATTCGTCCCGACCAAGAAAAGATTCGAACAGTCCGCGTCTTCGCTACGCCAAGGTCATTGAAGGAAGTTAGAAGTTTTCTTGGCCTTTCATCCTACTACCGCCGCTTCATACCCAATTATGCCCATGTAGCCCAACCCTTGAATGACCTTTTGAAGAAAGACTCAGCATTTAATTGGAGCCAGGAAGAGCAGAATACATTTGAAGCTCTCAAATCAGCGTTAATTTCCGAATCCGCTCTTGGCCATTTTGATTACTCATCCCTAACCGAATTAAACACTGACGCAAGCAACTACGGAATAGGAACAGTGTTAGAGCAGATACAAAAGGGAAAGGTAAGAGCCATTTCTTATGCATCCAGAACCTTAAATAAGGCCGAAAAAAATTATTCAACCACAGAAAGGGAATGCCTTGCCATCATTTGGGCTATCAATAAATTCCGACCATATGTCTCTGGACAGCCGTTCACTATTGTTACAGACCACCACTCTTTGTGCTGGCTAACCAACCTCAAAGACCCATTTGGGAGGTTAGCAAGATGGGCACTTCGGCTGCAAGAGTTTGACGTCACTGTCGTGTATAAGAGCGGAAGGAAACATCAGGACGCAGACTGCTTATCAAGTAGTCCATTAGAATACAGTGAAGATATGGAGGAAGATATTCCAAGCATAGCGACTTTGTAGAACTTTAGCGAAGAGCAGATGAATGATCAAGCTCTCAGAAAAATCGCTGACCAATTACAAAGTAATTCCTTTGTAAAAATCGATAACACGCTCTACAGAAAAAATTATGATCCAATGGGGAAACCATGGCTTTTGGTGGTTCCATGCCATTTAAGGCAGGAATTACTGAAAATTTTCCATGATTCACCCACGGCTGATCACCACGGATTTACTAAACCTATGACCGAATAAGAAAAAAGTATTACTGGCCTCGGAATGTATAGAACGGTTAGAAGGTATGTGGCACACTGTTCAGATTGTCAGAGGCGTAAACATCAGTCCCAACTCCCCTCAGGGCACTTACAGCCAATACCTGTTCCTGAAGTTGCCTTTGAAAAGGTAGGAATGGATCTCCTGGGGAGATTTCCTACATCAGAAGGTGGCAACCGTTGGATTATTGTATGTACGGACTACCTAACGAAATATGCGATAACTAAAGCCCTACCCACAAGTGAATCCATGGAAGTTGCCAAATTCTTCATTGAAGATATCATCTTAAAGCACGGCGCGCCGAGGGAATTAATCACGGATAGAGGAAGGAACTACACATCTTCAATGATAAGTGATCTGAACAACCAGAGCAGAATAACCCATCGGAAGACGACCGCCAGACAAACGGACTCACGGAGGGGTTGAATAAGACCATAACAGACATGCTGTCCATGTATGTAGATGTCAACCAGAAAGATTGGGACAGGATTCTTCCATTCGTTACATTTGCATACAACACAGCAAAACAAGAGTCTACTGGGTTCACCCCATTTTTCCTTGTACACGGGCGTGAAGCCGAGACTCCACTGGACGTGTTATTCCCCAAGTTATAGCCAGAAGATGACGATTTCATCCAAACTCTAAGGGCAAGAGCCGAAGAAGCACGAAAACTGGCACTTATCCACTCCATGAGATCTCAAGATAGCAATAAACATCGCTATGACGCCCATCACAGAAATATAATTTATCAGCCTGGAGATCTTGTTTGGATCTTTATCCCTGTGCGTAAAGTGGGATATTCTGAAAAACTAATGAGACGTTACTTCGGCCCATACAAAGTAACCCGAAAAATATCTGATGTGACCTATGAAGTTGAAACATTCGCAAACCAGCAAAGTCGTCGTAAAACAAAAGATTTAGTTCACATTTGTAGGATGAAACTATATTTAAACCCAGAGGACCACCTAGAAGAGGACCCAGAAGATGACTCGACAAACTTCCAGGAAGAAGACATCCCCACTGAACGAACACAACAACCACAGACCCGCGAAGAGATCTCAGGCCCTATCAGCCGTTTCGAGCCTTGAGACTGAGGATGTAAGACTCCTTCTGAGCATCGGGTCAATGCTCTTTATAGGAGGAGGCTATGTGGCGAAGAAATATTTTATTATTTGATTTAATATTATTCAATGAAAATATTCAACAGATTATAAAAATATATATTACTCTGAAAATACACACTACATATTACTCTGTATTTGTGAAATCATCTTTAAAATATTTCTTTGTTTGCTTGCTTAAGATTCCCTACCTCTAGATAGTTTTGCTTATTTGTTAATAATTGTCGACTCGTCGCTGTGACGTCATTAATAAATACTTTTACATCTTAGGATATTTCAAGGCTTAATTTCTACGTTACAATATATTCTTTTATAATTAAACTAAAAATCATGATCTAAAAACAGGGCAATCTTCAATAACCTCTTAATTAACCACTTTAAAGGTTACTTCTTAATAAATACTAACATCCCTTTCCCGAAGGAACTTTTAACAATCCTTCGCAGGCTAGACTTGACCTACTTCGATTTCGTAATTAACAATATTGACACACCGTCCCCCAGATTTACCTATCCCAACTTCCGGCTTGGACACGTGCAAATTGTATTTTTTTATATATATTCCAGGGCACTCTCATGCCACACGCTGGCACATCTTTTTTTTATTTTACTCTTTTTCTCGCTAAGCCCATGACGACTCCAATTAGAACTTTGATTTCTGGTCACTGATCTTCGCCCTCATTTATCCTGCATGCGTACGTCTTAACGACTAATTCATAAAACTCATAAAAATCACCCTTATCTTACTATTTGATTGGGGTACTGTAACTTTATTCAGTCCTTACATTTACATCTGAAACATGGCCTAGGTTTTCCGCGCCGTGCACATTAAAGGGTTTGGAACTTGAGGCAAGGTGACATTGCCTCAACCTAATCACAACTAACCCCTCAACCCTTATCGCCCATCACGAAGAGATCATGATTGACCCATCCATTTCTCTATTGAATCTTTTATTCCTATTTTTATTTTTACTTGTATGATTATTATTAGTTGTTTATACTTTATTATCTCTTATGGATATACAGAATCAACCCCATGTTATATACCAACTCATTTCAATTAATTTTAAAATTACTTTCTTAATAACAGTCTTCCTATCCTGCTCTCTTAAATCCCTCCATATGAACCCTCTCACATCCGGGGCCATCTGTGATGAGTTAAGACGATGGAATTGTTGTAAATAATCCAGATATCTACTACCACATATTTTCACCACGTGACTGTATATAACTTGTTATTTACTGCAAATAGAAAGCCTCAAATAGCATCCATCTGTACCGCGTAAGACTCTAATAAAGTATAGCAAACTGTACAGATAGAAGGAATGGAGAATAACAGGAGAAAATTAAGGCTAAAACTAATCAGGCCTAAGTGAGAATAAGAAAGTAGGCCTATCGAGCCCAGTCCAATTTTTACGAGGTCGTGGCCCTCCTGGATGATGTAACTTTCCCCCCCTGTTTACGTCAGAAAAGGGCAGTGACCTGCCTGGACCCAGGGAGGCTATAAAAGGAGGCCCCAAGCCTCAGTTATTCAGTCTTTTGTTTCAGTATTTGTTTCAATCTCAGTCCACGTAGGCCGCTCCTATAGAGGTAATAATCCTTTCCTGCCAGAAACCTCCTCGTCCCATTCCTTCTTGACGTTTAGACTCCTCTTACTGCAATCTCTGTTTGTTTATTTCACCTTTGGCCCAACTGTGTCGCCTTCCACCACGACTGCACGGTAGAGATGACATCGAGGTTCGTCTAGCATCAGTTAACACTGGTCCCAGAGGTCCCAAGATATCACATATATATAATTTGAATATAAACTACATATATAATATGTGTGAAATTCATATAAAATACGAAATATATAGGCAAGAATAAAGTCCATGAACAATTAACATTGCTAATTAACAAGGAATAAGTATTGTTCTTAATATATACAAAGTTGTCCCAAAAGAAAAAAAATTAAATACCAATATTATTCGCGATAATATTATTTACCGTTATGTATAATGTAATTGTATTTTGTATAAATTAATTGAAGTATTATGTATACGCCGTATTGTTATTTGCCAAGTAATAATATGAAAAAAATTTTTAAGAAAAGCAAACTTTTAGGACAACCTTATGAAAATTAAAACCCTGAAGGCTTTGATAATCTATAACGCCACTAAGTCATTCATGAACGAAGATCGATTACCAATACTGTAAGTGCTACAAGCGATTGCGAAATAGATTAAATAAACAATATTTACTGTTTGATCATTATTTAAATTAGGTTATATATGTATATAATTCAATCACAAACCGAGTGTTATTAAGCTGTGAAACTGCAAATTACCCTTTTGTACACCTCGTACATTTTATATTTCTTATCTCTATTTAAATTCAGGCAGCTCCTTTGACATGACCTTTTGTGTGCATGTTAAAAAAAAAGAAAAACAAAGATTTGAAACAGTATTTATTAATATTAGAATTATATAGGAGATTGATGAAAATTGTGTATTATGCATACAAACATTGAGGAATGGTATTTTCTTTAGAAATGCGAAGTATTAGCTGAAAAAAAAGGGAAATGTTTTCCGTTGAAAATCAATCACAATCAACTTTTCTTGTATTGATCTAGGTAACCAGATTTTTCTATAATTAAACTTGTCAATGTAACCACTTCCTCCTTCTGAGCTTTAATTTTATGGTTGTATCTTAGTTTGAAATATAAAGGTCCAATTACTATGAACAAAATCCAAAATCTTCCCCGCATTACTTTACATAAGGAATATCCCAAATAGTGGATCAAAGAGGCTTCCCAAAATATATCAAAATAGTTATCAGGATATCCAATAAGTGAGGAGGATACCAGAAAAGCTAGTACATGTGCTAATGCCATTACATTGTCTTTCCGGAGATTAAACTACTTGATTACGAATACAGATCATATTTCTTATTCTACAATCTTTATGGCCGCTATACTTTCTTCCATTTGTTACTTTGAATTGAACGTCTTTCAAATAAGGTTTCAAATCCGGATTTGTATCAAGTAAATAATTAAAGATTCCTTCAGCTAATTTGTAATGAGGGTGCGTAGGTTTCAAGCAATCTTCGAAAAATCCACATTTCAAATAAAATTTGTATTTTATTTGGTCGATGTTACTTACGTGGAGTAAAGATGCTCTTGTTGGTAAATGGATCATTTTCTCTGCAAGTTGCATAGATTCCCAACCCTGAGCCTAGTATCAGAAAATCACGGTAAAGATGAGATTTCTTGGTATCACTATTTCTTGAAAATCTGGAATTGAAATTTCGTTTCAAACTTGTGAATGTTGAAGGAGTAATATACCTAGTAAAACGAAATAAAGCTAGCATCACGCTTAAAATATTCTATTATAATTAGAAATTTATATATTATAACTGATATTTATAAAACTTTTCAGAAATGAAATTAGCGAGTAAATGCTTAGTGCTTTTATATTTAAAAAATATGCAAAACATCGTTTAAATTTAATATTATAGTCATCTACTTTTATGTAAATGAATATCTTTATTTTTATTATCCACTTATATTGCTCTGAAAATATGTATGCATGAATGATAATTTATAAATTAATAATAAATTACAAAATATAAAATTCTATAAATAATTGTAGCACATGAAATATCAATATAGATGGCATAATTTGATGACAACGAGAAAAAAAAAATGTGTGTAATTAAATGTTTAACTGAGGGCGTCGCTACTTCCCAGGATCACAATCAGCTTCTATATCCAAGAAGGATGGTAACGCCCCTTTCACCTTATAAATAGCCGCCATATTGAGAAAGAGATCGGTTTGTTTTAGTTCCCGTGTGTATTGACAACCAGAATATACTCCTTTGCCAGCTGCGATGTCTCAAGTTGGACTATTGAGTTCTCTCTTCTTTGTTCCTGTGTGCTGCAACACTTCGGTGACCACGACTGCAAGATGGTCGTGTTGTATAATAAACACCTCTGTAAATAATTATACGCATGATTGACATGTGCCATTACATCACAATATGTAATTTACTCTGTATAAACTGAGGATAATAAATTAAACTGTGTAATGGAAGAAGAGTTGAGCTGAATAGCAAAAAGAGATTAGAGTATAAGAAGCCCAACAACATGTAAAAACGAAACCTAAATATGTCAGGGTGTAACCAGGAAGTCGTTAAGAGTGTACAATCACATATCCTTCGATCCACGGCTTTATTGCATCCGCTGAAACCCAGTAATTCCTCTCAGCAAGATATATAAACCTCCGCCCTAGCCGAAAATATATAGTCACTTGAGCATCAGCGGAAGCCCTCGAAAAATGTTTGATTAATCTTCTTGGGTTCAGTTCGGTCAAAAATATTATTTTGTGTTGACTTTTCTTAGACTTTTTAAAAGATACTGACCCCAAGTAGATTAATCAAACCTTTTTTAATTTACTGTAGATAGAATAAAATAAACGAATAAAGAAAGAAATAGCATATAAAGATAGTGAACAAAAATTTGTCTTTTTCTTTAGGTGAGCACCTATTTTCTTGTGATCTTACACACATACCCTGTGAAATAATTAATTAATTAAACTTAAAATATATATACAACACACGCTTCCCTATGTGTAAGCCCTAATCAGCAAGTCCAAAGCTATCTGCACATTTTCGTAGTTTGTCCTTAGGGAGACTCTCCGTTAGTATATCTGCCTCCAAGTTAATTACGTTGTCCGCAGAGTTTGGCTGTATAGCCTGTGTTGGAAAAGAGGGAGTTCGAAGCAGCCAATGAGAGGCCGACGGAGGGGGTTACGGGGATGCAGCGGCTGAAATGAGAAAACAATAACAGAAGAACTTGTAAACAACTTTCGAACGCGAAGATTTGCCCTGAAACCCCGATTATTTTAGTGTAAATATTTAAATATATAATTTATTAAATAATACTTTACTATTTTTCATAATTTATAATAAATATAATTTCCCTCCTGTTTTCGTCGTATATTTTAAAAGTGCTATAAGCAGCGACACCACAAATTTGAACCTTCAACCCCGCCGACCAAGAATATAGGTGAGCAACTCCCTCTATAGAACTTAGATCATCGTCACAACACAGAGTGGCGGTGAAATCGCAATATTTTCGGCATCCCAGCCGGGACTATTGAAGGTAAATTATAGAAAAAAGCATTCTGAGCTGACCATTTTATAGCTCGCTAGCTAACCCTACTTGCCGCTTTGTTTACAAGATGGCGGAAGAATTAATTATACGTTTAAAAAAGAAGCGGGCTATTAACAGATCATATTTAACTAAAACATGCAATAAGATTGAAAGTGGACTTGACACGCTAATGAGAATTGATCTTGAAGAATTATTAGAACAATTGAATGAATCATTTAACGAACTCAAATTAGTTGATCACGAAATAGAAACGCTTCTTGAAACTGATGAATTAGAGAGGGAATTATAGGGCGTAGAGGAATATCGAGAGAAATATATTACTTGGAGATTTGGGGCAAATAAAAAGATTCGCCAATCAGATTTTCATGGCGAAAATATACCGAATTCGAACTCACGAATAGATGAATCCGAAATGAGACATTATGTACCTTCCTACACGACTGTGAAGCTTCCGAAATTGATGATATCGAAATTTTATGGAATCTTTAGTGAATGGCTGACGTTCTGGAATTCTTTTGATGCAGCTATTCACCAGAACAACTCACTGAACTCGATCGATAAATTTAACTATCTGAAGTCACATCTCGGCGGATCTTCACTAAACACAGTCGAAGGTTTCGCTTTATCTGCGGACAATTATGAGAAAGCTATAAAATTGTTCAAAGACAGATTTGGGCGAGAAGACATTTTGATTAGCCGACATATGAACAATTTGTTGTCAATGAGGTCATTCAAAACGTCAAGAGATGTAAGAACCTTCCGCGAACTTTTTGACAACCTTTCTGTTCAAATAAGAAGTCTCGAGTCACTAAACGTGTCCATTGATGTTTACGGACAACTGTTGTGTCCGATAATAATAAAGCTTCTACCTGCCGACCATAATTTGGAATTGAACAAAGAACTCCTGACAGGTTACGTAATTAATAACTTGATTACCTTTCTAGAAATCGATACCGGGAATGAATCAACTTGTAAACCTAATTTAGTAAGCAAACATCCAAAGACAAGATTCTACAATGAAAAACCAATTGCGACAGCATCAGAACTTTTGAATTCAGTTCACAAATCGAATGGATGTGTATTTTGTGGTAAAGACAATCATGGAAGCCCTAAGTGTGACTTTGCCGCTAATTTGAATTTAAACGAAAAATAAGCACTCATGAGAAAAAAAAAGGTTTTTGTTATAAATGTCTTCGGCCTTCTCATTTAAGTAAATTTTTCAGAAATGTAGTCCGTTTTTCGATCTGCAACATGTCTTCCCACCTGGATGTAATGTGTACAAAACCGATTTTAGATCGAGGTGATCTTCTAAGTCTCCAACGGTGCAAGATGAAACTCTCGGCAACTTATCAACCTCCCCAGACGTCTTGTTACCTACTTTGAGAGTGACCTTCAAAGGGAACAGAACGGAGAAGACGACACGGGCTATAAAAGACACCGGATCCCAAAGATCATATATTTTGCATAGCACAGCAATGGAAATGGAATACGAACAATCTAGGAGAGAGTTCTTCTAGCATTCCTTGTTTGGAGGATCAAGTACCGACGTAGTTGAACATGAGGTCTATACCATTCATTTATCTGACATTAATAATTCCTATCGCTGTGAGTTTGAAGCACTAGGTCAACCCCTTATCTGTGGAAACATACCTCCGGTGTGTCCTAGATCATTTTTAGAAGTGAGTGAAGAACTCGACGTGTCTGATTTGATGAGAGATTATTTAGAAGTCCTTATAGGTGCGGACATCGCCTGGAGATTGCTAACTGACTAACAGAGAAGAATCTCATCTGGACTGGTGACAATCCGTACCAAACTAGGATGGACTGTGATGGGAAAGATTCCTCTAACGGAGGTGAGAGATGACACAAGCTCACTTAGCGTGACCACACTTCTATTTTTGGATTTAGAAAACTTGTGGAAATTAGATGCAATTGGGGTCTCTGACGCGGAGGTTGAGAAGAAGACCAAGTCATTACAAGCTGAAATGGAGGAACATTTCGCCCACACAACGACGAGAGATATTGAGGGGCGCTATGAAGTAGCTCTACCCTGGGTGCAAGACAAGGAAAGGATTCCTTCGAATAGAGACCTAGCCGTAAACCAAATAAGTTCTGTAAGAAGAAAACTTGAGAAGTTGGAGACATGAAAGAGTATGGACAAATCTTTGAGGAATGGATGAATCAGGGGATAATAGAGTATGCCAGAGAATAGGGCCAGTATTTAATGCGTCGGCCCGGATGAGAGGTAAACTTTCCCTGAATGACTGTCTGGATAAGGGACCCAATTTGATAGAAATATACCAAGACTTTTAAATAAATTCCGGAAATATGAAGTAGGTGTCTCTTCGGATATTGAGAAAGCATTTTTACAAATTGGAATAAAGGAAGAAACAGAAAAATACCCGCAACTCTGGACGAACTCAATAGTACACCCCATATATAAAAGCGGTGATAAGAACAACCCGACAAATTATAGAGGGATTGCCCTCTGCAGTAATATATCTAAATTATTCACTACAATACTAAGAAACAGATTAAACAACTGGATAGAAAAAAGAGAGATTATTTTAGAAAATCAAGCAGGTTTCCGTAAGAACAGATCATGCACTAACCACATACTACTACTGAATTCACTCATCCAATTATCTTTGAGAAGAAAACGAGGCAAGCTATATGTCTTCTTCGTCGATTTGACTAAAGCTTCGACACAGTACCACATGATTTACTTTGGCAAAAATTGCATAAAATGGGCATTAGCAATAAATTTGTAATGCTGATAAAAAACTTTTACCAAGAAGCTAAGATTACTATCCGATGGAAAGGGCAATATTCAAGTAATGTGAAAATTAATTCTGGAGTGTTGCAGGGAGAATCACTTTCCCCACTTTTATTTATATTATATATGGCCGACCTAATAGAACTTTATAATAACTCAGCACTTACAGGATTTCATCTCCCTGATTTTGGCGTTTTACACCTACTTATGTATGCGGATGACATAATTGGAGAATCTAAAATTAACCTACAAACTAAAATAAATTTACTAAAGTCTTATCTGGACAATAACAAATTAGTTTTAAATGAAAATAAGTCCAAGGTGATGGTATTTAGAAATGGATGAAGACCGGCAAGACACGAAAACTGGTACTGGGGGGACATCCCACTGACTGTTGCGTCCAATATTATGTATTTGGGATTTCCATTCACTACCACTAATAATAGCAAAAAGGTAGCCCTCTTTTATAAAGCCAAAGCAAATACGGCAATAAATGCAACTATTAGACTGATAAAAAGGGAAAAAATTAATTCATTAAAAGTTGCACTGAATTTATTTGACTCAGTTATTAAATCAATACTACTCTATGCGGCCCCTGTGTGGGCTTGGGACAATACCGATATTATAGACCAAATACAGAATACGTTTATTAAAAACTTTCTGAATCTGCCAAGATATATACCGGGGTATATTGTAAGGTTGGAAACAGGCAGATTATCTCTGACTTTTACATCGATCAAACTAATTATGAAATATTTCATTAGATTACAGGAAATGGAAGAAAATAGACTACCTAAGCTATGCTGGAATAGATTGAAGGAAATTTCCTTAATGACAAAAAAACCTATAGGGTTCTGTAAAAATATCATGGATATCATCAATCATTGTGGACTCACACGGCTAAACCTTAGGTTAAATTATGATGACATACAGATCGAACTACCGAATATACTAAAAATAAAAATTGAACAGCTATTGCAGCAAGATCTGGCAAAATTATCTCTTACGAAAACATACTCAAACTATAGGTTACTTTATGATTCATTCATTCCAGAACATTATTTTTCATGCAATCTGTCCTCAGCTTTAGTGAGTTTTATTGCACAGATCAGGATAATATCAACATTGATCAAGAAAATCATATCTACGTAATTAAGAAAGAAGATTTGTACTGTAAGTTATGCGGAGGTCAGATAACCGATGAGATATACCATTTTACTGCCGAGTGCGGAGATCTGGAAGATGAGAGAAAAAAGATCCTGAAAAAAGTCTTCCTAGACCACATTTGAACTCATTAAAGACAATAAAAGCTGTTTCAGATAAGAAAAGTTGGGCAATAGAACTGTTCAACTACCAAAAATCGGTTGTAAATAAAATTGCACTCGTGGAAGAGAGAAGAACAGGGGCACAATAAAAATATTTGCTATACTTTAATTGTAAATACTCCATCTCTCCTTTTTCTCTTGTGTTGAATATTGTCAGTAATTCAAAGGCGAATCTGTACAGGGCAAGATGCCCTAATAAAGCTGTTTTGTTGTTGTTATAAAGGAAGAAGACCGAGATGCTGCAGTTTTTGAAATAGTAGGAGTTGATCTAACTGGACATCTTATCTTAAAGAATGAGAAGAAAGCATGGATTGTCATATTCGCATGCGCAGTGTATAGAGGAGTTCATCTGACACTTGTGGACATATTTGTCTATTGAAGCCTTCCTCCAAGCTTTCCGCCGATTTATTGCTCGAAGAGGTTGACCATTGATTGTGTATTCGGATAACGGGACTAATTTCCGAGGCACGGCTAATACATTAAAGAAGATTGATTTTTGAGATTAAAATGTGATCCCACATTTAAAAACATCACCTGGAAATTCATACCGCCTGGTGCTCCTTGGTGGGGTGGATGGTGGGAGGGTTTGATTGGAATGATGAAACAATTGTTTTATAGGGTTCTCGGTCAAACCTCCTTGGGATATGAAGAACTGTCCACGGTAATGTGTGACGTCAAAAGCTTAATGAACACACGCCCCCTGACCTACCTACCTGAAGAAAGTGAGGATCTCGTTCCATTGACACCTTCGTTGTTCTTACATGAGGTCAAAGAGGTTGGCGTACCTGACCTGGACTTGATTGATAACCAGATCCTCTCCCGCAAATATCGATATATCAAACATGTACGAGAAGATCTTAGAGAAGGATTTCTCGTATCGAATATTTTGGATTCCTGAGACAAGAAACGAGACGCCTGAAGACTACCATACCATTCAAGGTGGGAGACATGGCGCTCATTGGACAAGAGAGTTTAAAGAGACTACACTGGCCGCTAGCCAGAATAATCCAACTCTATCCAGGAAAAGACGGACTTGTGAGGGTTGCGAAAGTGAAAACTTCATCAGGTGATAAAATAAGACCTATTTAAAAACTCTACAATTTAGAGATAACGCCCGAGATAAGATGTCGAGAATCTCTAACGAAGCGATCTCCCACACAAGAAGTTAAGAGACCCAACCGATTGGATCTACTGAATTTTTCCCTTCCATGTTTGAGTCGTCGAGGCGCCAACTCAAAGGTGGGAGAAATGTTGGAAAAGAAGGAGTTCGAAGCAGCCAATGAGAGGCCGGCGGAGGGGGCTACGGAGATGCAGCGGCTGAAATGAAAAAAACAATAAAATAAGAACTTGTAAACAACTTTCGAACGCGAAGATTTGCCCTGATCCCCAATTCTTTTAGTGTAAATATTTAAATATATAATTAATTAAATAATATTTTACTATTTTCATAATTTATAATAAATATAAATTTCCCTCCTGTTTTCGTCGTATATTGCAAAAGTTCTATAAGCAGCGACACCACAAATTTGAACCTTCAACCCCGCCGACCAAGAATAGAGGTGAGCGACTTCCTCTATAGAACTTAGATCATTGTCACAACACAGAGTGGCGGTGAAATCGCAATAGCCTGAGTAGAATTTTGCGTTCTGGTTGTGCACCAGCTCGCATCAGTACGTATTGTGATAATGTATTCTGTTGGCTTATACGCTAATTTTTTTTTCTTGACCCCTTCAGGTATCTTTAGATCCTTTTAATTCCCGTTGAGTGTATTTTCTCTCGGATCATTATTATACAGAGATAAATTGTTGACGTTGAAGGATATTTCCGGTCGAGAGATACATAAGTGATCCAATCATTTCCTGGTATACGGTTTTATCTACTGGCTTAGAGTCCAAATGGTTCTATACCTTTATTTTCCGTTAGGATGACATATTTTTCTATTTCTGAGGCTAGGGTATCATTAATTTTCTTACTGGTTCCAGCGATGATAAGATCATCTACATATAGACCCAGTATTGCATACTCTTCTCCTCTCTGGAGTTTATAGACACACTAGCCGAATGACCCGGGCAACGCCCGTGTTTTACCCGATTGAATGTTTTTATTCAAATACTATTTGTTACAATTATAAATTGGCGCCTTAAATAAATGCATATATTAGTTGATAACTATAGCCTATGTGCTTTATCTGTCTATGTGCTGTTGGCTTCCGTAGGCGTCTCTTACTGGGAAAAAGAAAGAAAGGATTCCATTTAGTTATTAACTAATATATGCATTTATTTAAGGAGCGACCCGCTCCAACACAATAGTTACAAAAACGAAAAAGCGAGTGGGGGGGGGGCGAAGGTGGCGTGATCGTAGCCAACCTATAGGAGAGCGCCATTCCAAAAAAAAAAGCAAACGGTGACAGAGATGAAAACTGAAGAATTAAGAGATGAAGAACGCATGACGCTCGTAACTGTATATTGGATGGATCACATTTTGTTCTAATTATTCCCAACTGTTAATTTCGTTGATGCGTTTTTTTCCAAAATTTTACTGATTGTGGTAGGCCAAGCAGGCTTTTTTATAATTTACATACTTTGTTTTATTCACCTTTTGCATAGAAACATCTAGTTGTTTCATGTATACTGTCTCTTCTAACTCTCCATAGAGATAAGCTCCGTCTTCACATCATAAGTCTTTTTATTATTAAATTATTTTATTTTTGCTATTGGTATTTTCTTAGTTTTGTTTTCATAATTAAAAAAAAACATTATATCTTTAATATTGTAATATAGATAATTCCCTCCTCACTGTATGACAAGATACCCGAGAGGCAGGGATCCCAGAGTGAAGTTGTAGAAAGGATCACACATGTGTGTGGGGAGGAGACGCGCCACGACGGCATCCCAATGTGGGGGGAGGAGGAGGGTTAAAAACAGATCTACGGTGACAGGAGACGTGGCAGGTTGGCTATGGGAAATGGGCGCCGGGCGTGTTGCCGTATGGACTGACCGGGAAGTAGGTGACGAGGAGGATCCCTATGGTGGCGGACAATGGAGGCAAGTTCATCTACTGTATATAATTACTAATCTACTTTATATAGCTCTTATAATAAATATATCGTACTAAGCTGTATCCACAAAGAATCCACATTGTTCTCTTAGAAACCATGAACGTAAACATCGACGGCTGAGAAGCGTCGTAACAATATGTATACCTTCAGACAATATGAAACAAAAGTTCTCTTGAGGGAAATTGATGCCCTAAAGACGAATTTTTCGCAGCAATATTTTTTGCCCACGTTATATGTTCATCTACAGTTTAATTATATTTCATTCAAATGTTCTTTAATTCTAAGCCTATATCAATGATCCTATTTTCCAAATTGCCTGTATAAGTTTTTCTCTGCGAATCCCAGACTTTCTTCGCATTTTTTTCTCCAAAAAAAAAAATCCAGCTTGTTCATTTGTTAACGTCGTGATGATTATCACAAATGTTTCATTATTTATTTCACTCCAAATCTCCCAAGAATTTTTGTCTTCTATATCTGGTTCTATATCGGAAATTATACACATTTAAATAATTTTCTTCCTCTCATAACTGTGCCGATTTTAAAAGCCCAAAATTAACAATTAGTTCCTGTTAATGATTAAATTTTGGTTTGGGATAAGAAAAAATAGAATCAGACATTTTCGCCTTTTTGAAATAATAAACAAGCCAATTTAATTTAATTACAATTATACACACATTCGTAAATATATTTAAATCTTCGGCAGCATTTAAACATGCGATATGAATATAATTTTTTTTTTTGCTTATACCTAGTACACATGGTACAGGCCATGATAATCATAGTGAGTAGTTAGCGACTTCTTTTACTGCAAATGCACAACATGTATACACATGTGAAAAACAGTTGGAATTTACACTTACAAATGTGCCAGAGCCCCCTTTGGATACTTGCACTCGCTGGTGGGGTTGGACTTTTGCAAGAATCGGGAGCCATTCAAGCATTTTTTATAAATCAGAAAAAAGTGCCCAATGCGGGAATAGAACCCGGGTCGTAGCGTTCGAAAACCATCCTTCCACCGACCTCCATAATTTAAAATTAATCTATCAAATACCTTAAATCTTTTCAGAAGGGCTTCACTTTAACGATTAGAATAAACTTCTTGCTTAAGCTTCTGATTAAATATTTTCGCTTTCGTTTGAGCTTTATATCAAATAACGGAACTCTCCTCCCAATTGTTGAATTTGTTCAGACTTTTAAAAAGATTCCGACCCCAAGAATATTGATCAAATATTATTTTTATTGATTTATATATATATACTAAAGACGTTTACGGTTATTGCAATTTCTTGTGATCTTACACACAGACTCTGCACGAACAAATAATTATTTAAAATCAATATATATATATATATATAACCACTCTCTCACTCACTCAACCAACATTAGATTGATTCATACATACTATTCTTGCTTTGACGAACAAAGTTGAGACTGAACATATAGAATAATATCATGATAATAGAGGTTGTGCCTGGTCGGCATTCAGAGTTTTTAAAATTAAAGATACTTCGGCCAGTAAATCTTTTTTTTGTCTTTGTTGTGTTGCCTCTGTGTGGGTTTCTCATTACCAGGCCACTACATTCTCTTAGAATTTATTAGTACACCAACTTCTACAATACGGACTGACTGAATGACTGCCTGACTAACTGCTAACAACTTGTAGCACTATTTATACATGAAGTCAGAAATGAGTATGCAAAGAGGATATTTGCATATCTGCAAATATCCCAAGTGTGCAAATACACAACACCTGACGCGTACATAGAAAACAGAATAGAGATATGTCCAAAGAATGGATCAATAGTATGGCCCACCACTGTTATGAAGGAACAAGACCTGGAGACTCATTATCATCACTGCTTTCTAGAAACGAAGCCACAAAAATTGCAAGATTAAAAACCGGACATACTAGACCCATTATGTTCATTGATGGAGAAAGGTTTTATTGTCTGCTCAAATTGCTCCAACTCCACTGCAACTCCAGCACATATCCTGGACTGTATTGGAGCTAAGAAGGAAGATTATACAAGAACCCCAAAACTATAGTGGAAAAAAGTATTGCTTTCAACCTTCATGACCTGTGGTAATCTTACTCATGGGATAATAATTTTAAAAAATTATCTCTGTCCTCGATAGAAGCAAATACAAAAAATTAAAATCACGCGTGATTGCGTGAGAACGCCCTTGCAACCTTAGGAATAATTTTTAACACCTTTCCGAATACTTTAATTTTTATTTGTTTCTGACGAGGACAAAATATTTTTGTCGAAACGTCAAGATAATAAAAAGATTTACTGGCCGAAGTATTTTTAATTTTAAGAACAATGTAGAATTTTATTGTTAAAGGATGTTAAATTTAAATAAGAAAAGAAAAATATTAAGCATTTAATGTTGGTATAAAGCTGAGAGTTAAAGAAAGATATAGAAAGAGTATTATAACATATTGTGGACAATGAATAAAATTTTCCGTCAACTGATAAATCAATTCAAAGAGAGGAAACTAAAAGATTTAGATGACGATATTGCAAAAATGAAAATAATAAAAACTAAACTGAAGAAATAATTTTGCGAATATATAATACTATATGTGTTCAAGGGGGGTAATAGAAAGAAATTTTGAGAAAGAGCATGAGTAGTCATATGATATCCATATAGAAAATACACTAACGGAGTTTTCAGTTGTGAATTTGAGAAATCTCCTCTAAAGATACTGAACTATTCGAAACTATTATAGACGCGTATGATTATTTTAATACGAGGGCGATCCAATAAATAAGTTTCCCTTTTTTTTTCTGCGAACGAAACGTTGTAAAAATTAGTTTGTAGTGTAAGAAATGGTCACTAGGATGCGTTGGAAGCGCGTGACCTTCAAAATCACGCTACTCGTACGCGCAAGTCCGTAGCGCTTCAGTTTCCATGGAGCTACCACTGGTGAACGTGTCCACTTGCGAACTCCGTTCTGTAATTAGTTTTTTCACGGCGAAAAATGAAACTGCGGTAAATATTCATCGCAATTTAGTGTCAGTGTATGGTGATGGATGTATGAGCCTCCAAATGGTTCGCCGATGGCGTTCATGGTTCTTGGAAGGACGGCAAAACGTGGCATGATGACGAGCAAAGCGGCAGGCCCGTTACAATGCAGCCGTTGCTGCTGTTCGGAATGTGGTGGAAGCAGATCGCCGCGTCACCATTGACAAAATAATGATTCGACTGCCACCAAAATCGAAATTGGACGCTCTTCGATTGGAATAATCATGTCAGATATTTTGAATTTTCGCAAAGGCTGTGCAAGATGGATCCCGCGTTTTCTCTCGGAAAATCACAAGCAACAACGGATGGAGGCAGCCCGAGCTTTCCTAGAAATGCATCGAAGATGGAGATCAACTGTTTTCCCGTATTGTCACTGGAGATGAAAGCTGGGTGCATCATTCAACTTCAGAAACAAAACGACGAAGCATGGTGTGGAAGAAGCCTGAGAAATCGCACCAAAAAAGGCGAGGTCACAATCTCTGCAGCCAAAGTTAATGCTATAGTCTTTTGGGACTGTAAGGTTGTTTTATTGATTGATTACCTGCCCCCAAACATTACGGTTAACGCTGCAAGGTACTGCGAAGTTATCAATAAACTCAGAGCTGCAATAAAAACGGAAACGTCCTGCACTTTTGTCTCGGAAAGTGTTACTCGTCCATGACAATGCTCGCCCTCACGCAGCTCGAACGACCCAAACGTTGCTGGAAAACTTCAAATGGGAAAATTAACACATCTACCTTATTCTTCGGATCTTGCCCCATGCGACTTCCATCTTTTTCCAACACTCAAGTTGCACCTTGGAGGCAAGCACTTTGCGAATGATGACGAAGTGCAGGCAGAGGCGAACCGCTGGCTACGAAGACAGGACACGGCTTGGTACAACAGTGGTATCAAAAAATTGCTTCAACGGTACCAAAAAGGTTTGGACAGAAATGGTGATTATGTAGAGAAGTAGTCTATGAGTTGTATAATGAAAATAAAATAACTGCATAATTGTAAATAATATTGTTTATTTGTTAAAAAAAATGGGGAAACTTATTTATTGGGTGGCCCTCGTAATTAAACAACTTCTACTGCCCTTACTGCAATGGAAAAAATATTTTTTTAAAGAATCATACGCGTCTTTAATAGTTTCGAATTTTCATAACAGATGGCGCGCTAATGCATCATAAGATATTGTCGCGTCTGTGCCCTACCGGTTCTTTGTCACAACGCCGCTTCCTCCTTCGTGGATCACCTACTCAGGCTCCCGTTGCTCTTCCCTGCAGCTTTTCCCCGCAGACCACCCAAAGACGTCCTGAGTT
This sequence comes from Cordylochernes scorpioides, assembly GCA_030710605.1. Taxonomy (NCBI): domain Eukaryota; kingdom Metazoa; phylum Arthropoda; class Arachnida; order Pseudoscorpiones; family Chernetidae; genus Cordylochernes; species Cordylochernes scorpioides. Next base: position 46,171,429 of record CP092874.1, read on the forward strand.
CCACCTCTCCAGTGGAAACTCCCTTCCTCTGGCAGTATGTCTAGGCCTTACCACTGGTGGGGGGACACGAGAGACTTACCAGAAGAGTAGTAGCAGCAGCAGCCTGGCGATGATGGCAATGGCGAGAGTAACGACAGGTGACACGGAGACTTGAAGCACTTCCTTTATTGTCATCCACTACCAAACATTACATCTAAATGAGATAACAACAAATGGGTATTTACATTATTTTACATCCTGGGGCCAACATAAAAGTGTATTTACACTTAACCTCCCCAGGAAACGGGACCACAGCAGTCGGCGACTCCCACATCAGCCAGCAAGGGAAACAGGCGAAAGCGCCATCCATTGGCGGAGGTTGTAATCATTTGGAGGCCTTACACGCGACACTGCCTCCCCCTCAAGACGATCGTCCCGATCCGGCCTCATCGCCTCTGTTGCCTATATGTCATACTTCTCCCGCTGGTGCCGCTTTATCTTGCCGGAACTGCCTATCTCGCCGGAATCGCCTCTCTCGAGGGAACCGCCTCTCTCGCCGGAGCCGCCTATCCCGCTGGAGCCATCTCTCTCGCTGGAGCCGCCCCTCTTGCCGGAGTCGCCATTTCGCCGGAGCCGTCCTTCTCGCCGGCATCGTCTCTCATGATGGAGCCGCTTCTCCTGCTGGAGTCGCCTTTCTCGCTGGAGCCATCTTTCTCGCTGGAGCCGCCCATCTTGCCGGAGCCATCTTTCTCGCTGGAGCCGCCGGATTCGCCCCTTCGCCGGAGCCGTCCTTTTCGCCGGGACCGCTTCTCCCGCCGGAGTCGCTCCTTTCTCAGGATCCGTCCCTCTCGCCGGAGCCGCCCCTTTCGCCGGTACCGCTTCTCACGCCGGAACCGCTTCTCACGCCGGAGGTGCTTCTCATGCTGTTTCAGCCTCTTATGCCGGTTCCCCTTCCTATATCGGTACCGCTTTTCTCGCTGGAGGCGCTTCTCACGCCGGTACCGCTTTTTATGCTGGTACCACCTCTCTCGCGGAGACCACCTCTCTCGCCAGGACCTCTCCTCTCGCCGGGACCACTCCTCTCGCCGGGACCGCCTCTCTCGCCGGGACCATTCCTCTCGCCGGGGACCATTCCTCTCGCAGGTACCATTTCTCCCGAGGGCACCGCTTCTTTCGCCGGCACCCCCTCCCTCGCTGGCGCCGCTTCATTTGCGGATCCGCGTGAAGCAGATTCAGGGTCTGTCCAGGAGGCTCCTCATTCAGGCCCTCCACTCCACGCAATTCCCCCATGTGACCCGGCTCGACTTCCAGTCCCCGGAATTCTGCCCGGTCTTCGCTGACATCATTCAAAGCTGTCTCGGCCGTACCTGTCTCATTCTGCAAGTGGGCCTTCATTTGAGACAGCAGCTTCTCAATTTCTTTGTTTCTGAGAAGCCTTTTCTCTTCGCTTTCTTTTTCCAACAGAAGCCATTCTTCTCTTCTACGGCGCCTTCCTTCTTCGAACTCTTTTTCTCTCCGAAGTCTTTCTTCCTCTGTTCGGCGCTTTAATTTATCCCACTCCTCCTGGTGTTCCTGCAGCCTCCGGTCGATCTCGGCCAGCGAGTCCTGCTCAGAGGCCATCCCTTGGCCTCTCACGTCAATGGGCTTTTTTCTTTTCAGCAAGTAAAAAAAAACTTCAAAAGAAAAAAAAAGCCTCCTGGTGACCTCCACGAGGAAGAATCCCACTTCTGACACCAGTTGTCGCGTCTATACCCTACCGGTTCTTTGCGACAACGCCGCTTCTTCCTTCGTGGATTACCTACTCAGGCTCCCGTTGCTCTTCCCTGCAGCTTTTCCCCCGCAGGCCACCCAAAGACGTCCTGAGTACCACTTCTCCAGTGGAAACTCCCTTCCTCTGGCAGTATCTCTCGGCCTTACCACTGGTGGGGGGACACGAGAGACTTACCGGAAGAGTAGTAGCAGCAGCAGCCTGGCGATGATGGCAATGGCGAGAGTAACGACAGGCGACACGGGGACTTGAAGCACTTCCTTTATTGTCATCCACTACCAAACATTACATCTAAATGATATAACAACCAATGGGTATTTACATTATTTTACATCCTGGGGCCAACATAAAAGTGTATTTACAGTTAACCTCCCCAGGAAACGGGACAAACAGCAGTTGGCGACTCCCACATCAGCCAGCAACGGAAACAGGCGAAAGCGCCATCCATTGGCGGAGGTTGTAATCATTTGGAGGCCTTACACGCGACAATATTGAACTATACATAACGATATTTATACCAAAAAAATTCGTTATTTTCACTTCATGTGTCACACACTTATTTTTATTCTCCAAATATTAGTAGTTTTATTTATTTTGAATTTATTCAATTTTCTAATCGTAGATTTTTTTTTTGCCCTCAAATTTTACTTTATTTATTTTTAATCACCAAATTGCTTTGTTTTTAAAACATGTACATTTTTATTATTAAATTTTATTAATTTCTTATGGTAGATATATTTTGTATTTTTAATTCAATTGTTAATTACATTTTTGATTATAATTGTAAATATAGTTTGCTACACATATTTTTATTTTTAAAAGCAAAAAGCTACCAAAGGTCAATAAATATTTTGATGTATCTGTTATAATTTAGTAATCTGATTCAAATATTATTACGCATATATTCCATATATCTATATGGATAATAAACTAATAGAGGTGCACGTTTTGAAATTTTAAGCAATATCTACTTCTGGAATGCCCATTTTTTTTTAGATTATAGAAAAAAAATTGGTGGCATCGGACAGCTACATGAATTCGTAGATAAGAAAATAACATATAAAATATCAATCAATTTTGTAGATATATACACAACTATATTTTGAACTGGGAAAGAGAGGGAAGGGAATTTTGAGGGAATTGCTTTTGTATGTTTTTCTTTTTCTCCTTGGCCTTTCTCCTTGTATATATCCAATATGTTATGCTGTAAAGAAATGTATTGACGCAAATATCTTTGTTTGGTATATCGCGTTATAAAATGTTTATAAAGTTAAAAAAATAAGCAATCTATTCCAAAGATACTGTAACTATACATAGCGGTCTATATTTAGGTAGTCCAGCACATGCGCTCTCATGTCCTTGAAGCCCAAATAATGACAGGGATGAAAGTTAGATGCATTGGTACCAAAAATGTCTATGGCTCCTTCAGATACCAACATTTTACTAAGTTAATAAGATGCACTACGATTGCAAATATAGATTCAAATGGTAAAGAGAGAACATTCAAAGACAAAGAGGATAAGTTTCTTTTTATGAACATGCGTTCGAGCTTTCGGGCACAATGTCGCCCTTCAACAGGAATAAAACTACACAGAGAATCAAGATACGTCTATATATATACAGGTGATTAGCATAAACAAGAAAACTATTAGTTTTTAGAGAGATAAAATTTAAGTTTTATGTGTGATATACAAATCAGGTAATAGGAGAAATGTGATTATGCTAATATATGGTTTAATCTGCTAGTTAAAGAATCTATAGGTTGTTGTGTGAACAGCTTATGTAAATATTTCATTATAAAGTTCCGGAATCTCAATGTGCCTATTGATGCTATTATATTTCAGAGATAGCAGCGCCTCGACAACCAATCTTTTATATTTATGTTGAATGTTAGAAAAATGCGAACGGGGTTCTGTTGTATTAAAAGTATGTCCTGTATTTGAAATGTGTTGGGCTATGAGGGATCTAGGGTCATTATTTCTGATATTTCGGATATGTTCATCAATTCTGTCTTTTATGTGTCTACCAGTTTCTCCTATGTATAGGCTAGAGCAATTATTACATTTTAATGAGTAGACTGCATTATTGAAGTGTATGGGTTTTAGGGGGAAACTGTTTTTGGTGATAGGGTTTCTAAGTAATGTGCCTAAATTAGGAGTATTGGAGTAGAAGGTGCGGATACCAAAGTTTTTTAGATAATTGGATATGTTGAGGCTCTGAGGGGAAAAAGGAATAGTGCAAATAGATTTATAACTATGATTAACGGCTGTTTGTAAAGGGTTATGAAAGTGTCTCAAAATAAAGTTTTTTGGGTAGCCCAATGATAATAAATGTGATAATATGGTATTTGTTTCCTGCTGTTTTGATATTTCTGTGGTACAATGAGTGAATATGCGTTTAGTTAATGTTTTGACTGTATTAATTTTATGGCTAAGTGGGCAGTACGAAGAAAAATGACGGTTTGTAATAAACGCTTGTGGTGTATCTATTATCTATTTTTGTGATAAGTATATCTATAAAAGCTAAAGTATTATTGGTCTCTATTTCAACTGTAAAACGTATATCTTGGTATAGATTGTTTAATGTGGAGAAAATGTTATCAAGTGAACTGGTTTTGACTATTGCAAAGATGTCATCAATATATTTTGAGACACTTTCATAACTGTGCTGAGAACATGTAAGAAAACATGTACCTGTTTCCCCACGTGACGCAGCGGAGCGTGACCTCGGCTGCACGGGTGAGTCAGTTGTTGTTTTGCTCTCTGTATCGATGGACATTAAAACATGGTGGCAGCGATAACTGGATAAAATACGAACCCGTATATCGCAAAATATCGATTTTTGCGTACCTTGGAAGATAATTCAACATGGCTCAGATTCAACCTCCGGAAACTTTCGACTTCTCGACTCCCACGAATGGCCCAAATGGAGGAAGAGATTCGAACGATACCTCGTGGTCAGTGGAATGAAGAAGAAAGAGGAGGCGGACAAGATCGATTTGTTCATGTACTTGATGGGCGACCGCTCGGATGATATATTCAGGACCTTCAAATTCGAAAAGGAGGAAGAGGCAACGAAATTTGATTCCGTCCTCAAGGCGTTCGACAGCCACTTCTGTGTCAGAAAGAATATTATCTACGAACGTGCGAAATTTAATTCAAGAATCCAAGAGGATCGGGAGCCAGTGGACGAATTCATCACTTCATTGTACAAATTGGCTGATATTTGCGAATTTGAGGGTCTTCATGAGCAGTTGATCCGTGACCGAATAGTGGTTGGAGTGAGGGACAAAGCTTTATCTGAAAGAATGCAGCTGGACAGCGAACTGACTTTGGAAAAGGCGGTGAAAATGGTTCGACAGCAGGAAGCCGTTCGACAGCAGCAAGTCGACCTGCAGCGTCCCTCAACAAGCCAAAAGGTCAATCAGGTGAAGTTCAACTCGAAGAAGCAATCACCGAAACAACAACAGCAACCTTCGAGGAAGAAGGAGAAGTCAGCCAAAACAAGATCACGATGTCCAAAATGCGGAGGTTTCACCCACAGGGAAGGACAGGCTTGCCGTGCTGAAGGACAAAAATGTAACCTGTGTTCAAAAACAGGCCATTTTGCAAATTGCTGCCCAGGTAAGCAGGCGAAGACTGCGGAGGTCAAAGCTGTTTCTGAACTTGATGAAGAAATTGGTTTTCTCCTGGAGGTCTCAGCTGTGGAGGATTCATCTAATCTCGATGATGATGAAGGCGAGTGCAGGAGGCGATGGACAGCAGAAATCCAAGTGAACGGGAAAAAGGTGAAGTTCAAGCTCGACTCCCAGGCGGATGTTACATGTGTTCCTCTGTGTCTCTTCAAGAAGATAATGGGACAGCAACGACTAGTGAAAAGTGATATCAACCTTAGAGCTGCTGAATTTTCCGAACTTCAGACTGTGGGTATGTTTATATCAACGCTGCGAAATGGCAATTATGAAATCAAGGAGAAGATTTATGTCATTCGTCGTTTGAGTGAACCTCTTCTGAGTCGCCGGGCATGTGAGCTCTTGAACCTGGCGAGGCGAATTGAAGTGGTTGCGACGAGAATTAACCCGATCAAGGAATTCCCTGAAGTATTTGAAGGACTGGGACAGATCGGAAACCCTTACGAAATCAAATTGAAACCTGGAGCAAAACCATATGCTGTGCATACTCCTCGACGGGTACCAATACCTTTGATGGAAAAGCTCAAAACAAGATTGGAAGAGCTCGAGAAGGCGGGAATCATAGCACAAGTTAACGTTGCGACTGAATGGTGTGCACCGACTGTGATTGCTGGTAAACCGAATGGCGACATACGACTCTGTGTGGATCTCTCATGGCTGAACGAACATGTACAGCGCGAAGTGCATCCCATGCCAGTGGTGGAGCACATGCTGGGGCAACTGGGGGAAGCAAGATTCTTTTCGAAACTGGACGCGAACAGTGGCTTTCACCAGATTCCGTTGAGCCCGGACTGCCAGCATTTAACGACCTTCATCACTCCTTTTGGGAGATATAAATACTGCAGAATGCCATTTGGAATCTCACTCGCCCCAGAGTATTTTCAGAGAGTTATGTCAATAATCTTGCAAGGCATGGACGGTGTAATGTGTTACCTGGACGATATCCTGATATTTGCCTCCGACTCCAAGAATCACGATCGAATTCTTCGTTTAGTGCTCCGAAAACTGAAAGAGGCGAAAGTTACACTAAACAAGCCCAAGTGTGTCTTCGGCGTGCCAAGAATTAATTTTCTTGGGCACATACTGGATGAAGACGGTATTCGACCAGATCCAGCGAAAATCGAAGCAGTGGCGAAGATGCCTGCTCTGATCGATGATCATGGCGTAAGAAGATATCTTGGCATGGTGAACCATCTGGGACGTAAACTCCGAACGACCTTGCCAATTGCACCAGAGAATCTTAATCCAAGGTTGGTGGACTCTCAGACCCTGAAAAGAAAGGAGGGGAGAAGGAGAAAGGATATGAAATCCAGATATGATCGACGCTGCGGAGCTACGGACATGGAGGAGCTATCCGAAGGTGACACGGTTTGGATTACAGATATGCGAACCTGGGGGATTGTAAAGAAGAAAGCATCGACACCAAGGTCGTATATGGTTGATACTCCAGTTGGGACTTTACGTCGAAACAGGTTCCATCTACGAAAAGGATATGCAGTGCAATATCCAGCCGACCCATCGAACACGACCTTTTCGGGGGAGGAACTGGTTGAAAATGAAAAGACCCCAGTTGTGGATCATCCCTCTAACGACTCAGAAGACGGCCAGATAAGAACCCGGAGTGGACGAATTGTTAAACCTGTGGATCGCCTTCATTATTAATTATATTATGCATTTAAAGTTTGTAATGTATATATATATTTCAAGTCTTAAAAAGGGGGATGTGCTGAGAACATGTAAGAAAACATGTACCTGTTTCCCCACGTGACGCAGCGGAGCGTGACCTCGGCTGCACGGGTGAGTCAGTTGTTGTTTTGCTCTCTGTATCGATGGACATTAAAACAATAACCCTTTACAAACAGCCGTTAATCATAGTTATAAATCTATTTGCACTATTCCTTTTTCCCCTCAGAGCCTCAACATATCCAATTATCTAAAAAACTTTGGTATCCGCACCTTCTACTCCAATACTCCTAATTTAGGCACATTACTTAGAAACCCTATCACCAAAAAACAGTTTCCCCCTAAAACCCATACACTTCAATAATGCAGTCTACTCATTAAAATGTAATAATTGCTCTAGCCTATACATAGGAGAAACTGGTAGACACATAAAAGACAGAATTGATGAACATATCTGAAATATCAGAAATAATGACCCTAGATCCCTCATAGTCCAACACATTTCAAATACAGGACATACTTTAATACAACAGAACCCCGTTCGCATTTTTCTAACATTCAACATAAATATAAAAGATTGGTTGTCGAGGCGCTGCTATCTCTGAAATATAATAGCATCAATAGGCACATTGAGATTCCGGAACTTTATAATGAAATATTTACATAAGCTGTTCACACAACAACCTATAGATTCTTTAACTAGCAGATTAAACCATATATTAGCATAATCACATTTCTCCTATTACCTGATTTGTATATCACACATAAAACTTAAATTTTATCTCTCTAAAAACTAATAGTTTTCTTGTTTATGCTAATCACCTGTATATATATAGACGTATCTTGATTCTCTGTGTAGTTTTATTCCTGTTGAAGGGCGACATTGTGCCCGAAAGCTCGAACGCATGTTCATAAAAAGAAACTTATCCTCTTTGTCTTTGAATGTTCTCTCTTTACCAAGTTACTCCAGAGGATTTTATCTTGTTTAAATAGATTCAAATTCAAATAGGTAGCTTATATTTCTTAGTTTGTAGATATTTATATATGTATAGTTTCTCTCACTTGAAAGGAATTATTTGTAAAATAATTGAATACTAATGAGCAGGTTAATATTATCACTGATATACAGTTTTCAATCTATCATAATATATACAATTTAGATAAAAGAAAATACTACTTAGAGGTATATATATAAAATAAATAAATAAAATATGTATGAAAACCTTTGGTTTATAGAATCAACTGGCATATAATTCCTTTCTCTTCACATAAAAGACATAACAAATTGGCGACGAGGTAAAAAAGAAAAGAAAAATGGTGACGTTTGGAAATTTTTCAAAATTCGTAAAATGCGGGTGGGAAATATAATCAGAAAAATTGGAACAGTTCTTTTTTTTGGCAAACGAAATTGAAGACCTTAAAAAACAAAAAGCTATTTTCTTGACTAGTTGTGGCGATTTTATTTATAGCCCAAAAAACATATCCAAACACACCATGGATTCATCTTCATATGGATTTAGCTGCACATTTTATAGTATAAAATATTTAATGATTATAGATATGCATACACTAAATGTCTTTTTCTTTCTTATCCCCATTTAATCATATCAGGGTGTCAAGCCTTAAATGCTTGTGAATTCAATGGTGTCTGCTGGAAATTAATTGAGATCTTCAAAAGAGATTTGGCAACCATAATGATTAGATGAAGTAGAATATGTCTGCTTTTGTGATTAAGACTGGGAGTACTACTCAGTAACAGGACGACGAGGTACAGACGCCATGTGTAGCCGCTCGTAACATGGAGTACAAAAGCTGCTCATCCTGTATCCCTGGATCAGGAGCCCTTAAAGAGTAATATCAGCAGGGCTAGCTGAGCCCAGTTTTTTTAGCAAGCGTGTTACTGCTCTCCCTCCTCCTTTTCCATTCGCGCTTGGGGCCGGCAAAGGTGGAATTTTACGCTAAATGTGATGGTTGGAAGTTAAAATACTTAGGAATACAACTCAAATGGTATCATAAACGAGCTAAGAAAAATATTCTACACATTTAGTATATGGACAGAAATCACAACTGATACTGGAAGTCAGTTTATTTCAGAAGAATTCAAAGAATTCTGCAAGGATAATAACATTAAACACAATCACACGGTAATGCCTTATCATCCAGAATATAACGGTATAGTTGAAAGAGCTATACAAACATTTAAAACCTTCTAGATTTTCTATTTCCACAGTGTAAATAAGTTACTATTTGTTGATGTATAACATTTGAACTGTAGAATTAGCACAAAAAAGGATCTAATATCCCTTCAAAGAAAGTATGCCTTTATTATAAAAAGGTTGCAATATATCTTATATTGAATATAAAGTAGATTCATGAATAAAAGATACATATAAGAAAGTACAAAATAGATAGGTTTCACTTATGCACACATTGACAAAACTTAAGGAAGTTGTACTTTTAGCATGTATATTGGGATTCAGACAATAACTCTTTAAAAGCTATTTGATACACAAAGACCTTTATTGAAGACACACGAGATAACGAAGTGTATACAAATTGCTTCTATTTCCAAAAAAAAAAGACAACTGGGCTACCTTATAAACTCTCCACTTTCTTAATTTTTGTCCATGAGTATATATATCCTTTATATATATAAAAATGAAATCCAAAATCGATGTTTGCTATCGCGTTGCGCAAAATCTACAGAATGAATCATTGTGAAATTTCGCATGTAGGTAGCTGAAGATTTCGTTCAACATATAGGCTATTAAAAAAAACTAAAAAGGTTAATGTGCTTTTTTTTAATGTAAAACCAAAAAGCGTTAATTCCACCCTTTTACCGCTTGACGCCGCACTGGTCGCGACGATAAATGAATTTGATTGGTTAATAATTTTATACTTAGTTTGTTAGTTTGTTTACACGATAAATGTGTTTTGAAAGGTAAGATTATCCAATCGACGTGAAACTTCAGGAAGTTATATATATATATATATATATATATATATATTTACTATACTACTGGGAAGGTTTCTGGTTTGAATTTGATTTGAAATAAATATTCGTTGCAATTTTATTTGCAAATTTTCTACCTTCACTCGCAAGCAGCGCCTCTCGCGGTATCTAGTGAAATTATATCTATAAATTTTTAAAATGCTGAAATGTGTTCCAAGTATAATGAATATAACATTTAATTTGAGGATTTAGTAATATAATATTACAATGACGTTGTAAAAACAATTGGCTTTTCAATATTAATATATATTTGAAGAAAATATATTATTTAAATTATATTAAATTTTTCAAAAAAAGTATGTTTTGTTCTTCATTGGAAAATGGGTGCCGTTGCCACGTTAGTCACCTGGAAACGAACCAGAATTTGATCGAATATTCCAAGGGTCCAGGGGGGACCGCAGGGAGGTGTGGTCGGACTTCTCCCCCCCTCCCCAAAAAAGTATGTGTTTCAAAAATATATTTAACGCATACAACAATATTTATATACGTTTATAAATCTATATAACGGTGCATTGGGTGTTTTCTAGAATATTTTTAACAAATGTTCGTTAGGGCAAACTTTACCCAGGTAAAAACCGGGCGAAGCCGGGTACATTCGCTAAATACAGTTATTTACAAATTTTTGTTTGTGGCAATATACTTTCCTTCAACTTCAAATTAACGAGTGAACCAATTAATAACGATTTTATTAACTTATCGAGTATTTTTCGGAAGAGACCGGGAAATTTTCAAATTATAGAGAATATAGACAAGTATAGATTCAGTAGGGATTGGATGTTTGCTAGAGTCTTTTTAACAATTGTTCGTTTAGTAAACTTTTACTCGGGTAAAAACCGGCCGAAGCCGGGAACATATATATCGTAATTTAAACAATGTGATATGTGAGTAATAAAGTATGACGTCTTTTCTAGTCATCTCAAAGTGACACCAGCTTTTATTAAATCAATACTACTCTATGCGGCCCCTGTGTGGGCTTGGGACAATACCGATATTATAGACCAAATACAGAATACGTTTATCAAAAACTTTCTGAATCTGCCCTGATATATACCGGGGTATATTGTAAGGTTGGAAACAGGCAGATTATCTCCGACTTTTACAACGATCAAACTAATTATGAAATATTTCATTAGATTACAGGAAATGGAAGAAAATAGACTACCTAAGCTATGCTGGAATAGATTGAAGGAAATTTCCTTAATGACAAAAAAACCTATAGGATTCTGTAAAAATATCATGGATATCATCAATCATTGTGGACTCACACGGCTAAACCTTAGGTTAAATTATGATGACATACAGATCGAACTACCGAATATACTAAAAATAAAAATTGAACAGCTATTGCAGCAAGATCTGGCAAAATTATCTCTTACGAAAACATACTCAAACTATAGGTTACTTTATGTTTCATTCATTCCAGAACATTATTTTTCATGCAATCTGTCCTCAGCTTTAGTGAGTTTTATTGCACAGATCAGGATAATATCAACATTGATCAAAGAAAATCATATCTACGTAATTAAGAAAGAAGATTTGTACTGTAAGTTATGCGGAGGTCAGATAACCGATGAGATAAACCATTTTACTGCCGAGTGCGGAGATCTGGAAGGTGAGAGAAAAAAGATCCTGAAAAGTCTTCCTAGACCACATTTGAACTCATTAAAGACAATAAAAACTGTTTCAGATAAGAAAAGTTGGGCAATAGAACTGTTCAACTACCAAAAATCGGTTGTAAATAAAATTGCACTCGTGGAAGAGAGAAGAACAGGGGCACAATCAAAATATTTGCCATACTTTAATTGTAAATACTCCATCTCTCCTTTTTCTCTTGTGTTGAATATTGTCAGTAATTCAAAGGCGAATCTCTACAGGGCAAGATGCCCTAATAAAGCTGTTTTGTTGTTGTTGACACCAGCTTGCCACCGGACACCCGAGGGATCCAGGGAGGGACAAAAAAGGGGGCGTTGGTCCGGATGTTGACAGTTAGTCAGGTTACAGTGGATATTTTCGGACAGGCTCGCTGAGTCTAGGTCCGTTGTCATCTCACGGCGGCCCTCGTTGCCGCCGTTTTGGCTCCTCTCTGCCCCCACGGCTTCATGTAGGACGCCGAGCTTTCCTCAGTTAATCCTCAACTTTCCCCTGGTCCTGGTTGCCACGTGAGACGTACTTGGAGAGCGTCTTTTGATCCCAAACTTTGTTCTTACTGTCCCGTGCGGACTTCCCACTCTGCACGCCTTGCCACTCAACCCCGACTGCTTCTAACTCACTTGTTGGCTTACCCGGGTTTACGACAGTAGACCCGTATAAGTCGACAGGAATATGATGGCGGACAGTGGACAAAGGACTATGGACGAGGACGGGGGAACACTACGTGGACGCTTCTGAGTTGCCCGCCACTTTCATCCGGCCCAGCTTGGCCAACTTTGTAAACCAACTCACCGAGGCCCTCCAAGAAGTGACGGTGTCACGTGCCTATGCCTCGCCTATGGCACCTTACGACGGGACTTATCCGGCGAAAAACTTTTTCCGGCAACTGTAAGCCGTGCGGATCGACATCGTTTACAGGTCTGGGAGGCTCCACGAGCTTCTTAAAGGTGAGCCCCTGTCGCTCTTCAATGAGCTCAACTCAGCCTCCCGATCCTATTACCAGAACAAACATTTTATTTCTTTAATATTATTATATTTTCTTTTATTTTTCATATCATTTTATTTGCTTTATTTTATATCTTTAATTATCATTGTGTGTTTTACTACTTTTACATTATTTTAACCCCCATGTGAAATATTTTCCTAAATTAGAATGTCATCTTTTAATGTTACCCTTATCTTTATTACAATCATCTTTGTCAATGCCATCTATTTTTAAAATCAATCAAGCTATCCCTCTTTTTATATTTGTATGCTATATTTCTTTATTTTATTTTTCTATTCCTCAACCACTCAGCCATTATAAACCCCACCATTATTATAAATATTTTATGTTACTATTATCATTAGTCATTATTAGTCCTAGAATTATCAACCCCTCATCAATCATTTATATTATTAAATTTCGAGTATTTTTCCATCTCTGTCATCATATATAGATTTTAAAACTTTATAAATTCAAGCTTTTTAAACATCATTTGAGTGTATTTCAACGGTATAATATTTTTTTATTACCTTAAGAACGTCTTATTTCTTATATCATTGTTTTTAATTAGATTATTATTTTTGTTTCATATTGACGCCTCTCTCTATCTCTATCTCCCAAACCTATCTTCCTATATCACTTATTCACACCTCCTTAACCCACTTCCTCTCAACCTCATAGTCTCCCATAGAGTTTCCTGTTGCCATCCATTTTTTTTATTAATTCATCTATTGGACCATCCTTCCTCGGTATACAATTCCCGATATCTAGTTCAGGAAATCCAAAGATTCTTTCTTTTTTTATCCATCACCCGACAACATCATTCATTACATTCAACAATGTCGGGTTGTTCAATCATCAATGGCAAACAGTACCCTTTACCTTTCACAATCCTCACCTTTCATATTTCCCTCAGTCAAGAATCTCCTGCTCGCCAACCAAACTTTATTATTATTTTTTTTAAATTATTTTTTATTCAACCAGCTGGCTCAACCTTCCTCGCTGTACATTCCCCAACAGTAAGCTCAGGCGACCAGTTCGAGTTATTTTTTTTCTCTCAATGCTTGGATCATCATTACAACCATCATTTTTACATTTTATTACTTTTTTTTTTCATTTTCATCCGAGCTCAATCATCATTGGCAACAGAGCAACTCTTGACTCCACCTTTCCCATTTCACCACTTTCAACTTACCTACCTCCCCTGTCTGATCTAATGTTGATTATGGAAAGTCTTGGGAGTTCGGTCAATGAAAACAATACCTCACTTACACAGGCACGTATTGCATTGCCGAACGCCATTGCAAGAATCGACTCAAACCTCCTCTCTTTTTACCACTGCGTCACTCTAAACCTTCAGATATCCATTATAAGTTTACTTATAACATTTTACTATTTTTGATAAGTTCGTTTTCCTTTTTCTCTCTCTCACCATGTGAGATGTCTCTGAAATTATAATTATGAAAAATAAAAAACAAACCCTAATAGCATTTCAATTTATTTTGCTGTATATAATGATTCAAATTCATCTTCACATATTTTTGATCTTTCAAAATTTTTAAATTCTAAATTCTTTATTTACCTTTTTGACTTTTCCAAACATCGTATAATTTTCGTTTATAAGCATTGCATCACTTGGGGAACACACTAACCTAAATACTTACTATATTTTTTTAATCTTACTCATTTATATTTTTACGATCCTTGATGTGTGCCATTCCATATTTTAGAATCAATCCAAATATATTTGAATATATTTATTTTCCATTATGATATTTCTCTTTTTCTTTCTCCCTAAACAGCTAAAACTATTAGCCAACCTATTTAAACATCACCTGGAACCTTATATTCTTTGACATCAGTTTTTTTAATTTTCCATAGCCTACGTCTAAGATAATTTAACTTTAAAAATTTTATTTTAACAGTGACGCCTTTCTACCAACTGTCCCTCTTCATATCTTGATCCTTCCAACTCTGCCTTCCATACTTCTCTCGTCTCTTGATCCTTAGGCCTTCGTTCTAACCACCCTTCGTCCATCGCAGAGTTCCTGTTCGCCGACCATTTTTTTTTTGTTATTGATTTGTCCCAGTGGACTACTCCTTCCTTGCCATCATATCCTGATACGTCTCTTGACCTCACGGACAATACAGCAGCTACATTATTCATTTTGTCTCCTCTCTAATTGTAAATACGCTGCTGTATCACCTCATAAGCATAAATAAATAAATAAATATCCTGATGGCGTTTTCAGGAAAATCCATGGCTTATTATTATTTTTTTATTTACACCCGGGTCACCATCCCAGCATTCTTCATTTCGTTCTTTTTTCCTCAAACCCGGGTTCAATCAATCAATGGCAACAGTCGAACCCTGTTTACACAATCTACCTCCATGCTCCAACCTCTTCCACGGTTCCTGAGATTCCTGCTCGTCAACAATTTTTTTAATGATTCATTGACCTGGTACACTCTTCCTCCCCATGTTAACTCCACACGGAGAGCTTGGGTAACCAGCGAGATATTTTTTTCTCACGCTCGACCCATCGCCATCATCAGCATGATGCGCCCCCTCATTTTTCTTTTACTTTTATTTTTTATCTGGTCGAGCTCAATCACCGACAGCAGCGCAGCTCTTTAGCCTCCATCTCTTTTTAACCTCTCTCAGCCAGCTTTTCTTTCCCATATTCTCCCATTACCTACCTCTTCTTCGATCTTCACGCCTTTTGCCCATCTGATCTGATACTACTTACAGGGTATCTTGATATTTCTGATCCCTGCAAACAATACTTCGCTTCTAAGCTCGTATTGCAGGGCAGGGCTCCTGAGATGTCCTTTGCAGAAACCAATTCAGACCCTCTTCCTTTATTCTTCACTGCGTCACTGCCTATCCCAAACCTTTTGCCTAAGTCAATTTTCCTTTATATTTTATATTACTTTTTTATCTCTACTTCTCCTCGTTCCTGTATTACATCTCTGAAACTTTGTTTTGGATACCTATTGCACCTTAAGTAACAAAAAACTGTAAATAGTATACAAAATTTATCCTTCCTATGTACTCCTTATATATTTATTTTTGTAGTTTTATAATATTATATCAGTGTGTCACCACTACTCTCCCCTTTATCTTTATTTTCATTCCAGTAACTAATTTGTGCCCCAAATTATTTCCTATTTAATAGGTTTGCTAGCTTTTCGCTCCATTTTATTTCACTCCCCTAATCAAACCTTTCTCACCGGTGGCACATTCTATCGTAATTTAAAGAATGTGATATGTAAGTAATAAAGTATGAAGTATTTTCTAGTCATCTCAAAGTGACACCAGCTTGCCACTGGACACCCGGGGGATCCAGGGAGGGACAAAAAAGGGGCGTTGGTCCGGATGTTAACAGTTAGTTAGGTTACAGTGGATATTTTCGGACAGGCGGCTCAGTGCTAGGTCTCACGGCGGCCCTCGTGGCCGACGTTTTGGCTCCTCTCTGCCCCCGCGGCTTCATGCAGGACGCCGAGCTTTCCTTTGTTAATTCTCAAATTTCTCTGGTTCTGGTGTCACTTGAGACGTGCTGGGTGAGCGTCTTTTGATCCCAAACTTTGTCCTTACTGTCCCGTGCGGACTTCCCACTCTGCACGCCTTGCCACTTGTGTTAATTTGAGTTGAGTTAAAAAGATAACCCGTTTTATATCATTATTTTATTTAAGATCCAATTTAAAAACAGGAAAGAACAAAAAATATTATAAACTTCTTGTTTACAATTTACAAGTTAGAAGAAGTTTATAATATTTTTTGTTCTTTCCTGTTTTTAAATTGGATTTTAAATAAAATAATGATATAAAAAGGGTTATCTTTTTAACTCAACCCAAATTAACACAATTGGTAGCAGAGTCCGTGGTTTTTTGAATATTTTAATAAAAGGAAATAATAGCAAAAGACTTAAGCCTAATCGGTATTTTTGCGTTAAGCAAAATATTTTTTTTTGTCTAGAGAAAATCTTCAACAAAATATTGTTTTTCATTTTAATATTCAATATAAACTAAAAATTGTTGGAAAATAAAATGAACGAAATACCAATTGCAAAATTTGATGGTGATAATTTTCCAAGTTGGAAATATAGGGTTAGAATCGATTTTAGAAAGCCAAAGATTTGATCAATCTTTTGATTGAAGATCCTCCAGGAGAAGAATCAGAAAGACAAAAATGGAAAATAAAAGACTCACAAGCAAAAGGTACTATAACTTGTGCCATGACAGATTTTCAGGTTTCATTAATTCTCACATGCAAAACATCAAAACAAATATGGGCATCCTTAACCAAAAAATATGAAGGAGGCATTAAAAAGAAAAGTATTGAGGCACGTGGGGGGGGGGGGGGGGGGGGGGGGGGGGGATAATGATTCTCGTCTTCGGATGTATCCTGAAGAAAGTTGGAAAGACTACCTTCATAGATCAGAAAAATTATTAGAAAATGCCAGAATTATGGGGGAGCCACCATAGATGATGAAGAATTTATCGATTCGGTAATTAAAGGCTTGCCACAAAAATACAATATTATTGCCACGCAAATAAATACTATGAATATTCTTACACTTTCAGATATTAAAATCACAGTTTTCCCTGTATCAAGAAAGGTACCATGAAAGATTTTTCATCCTCATCTGCATATAAAGCATCACAAAGTGAATCAAAGAAATTTTATCCAAAAATAAATTTAAATATAAACCTGAGTGCTATATCTGTAACAAAATAGGAAACAAAGCTAATGACTGCTGGCATAATCTAAAATATAAAGGCAATAATAATAGAAGAGAAGATCTTAACAAACCCAGCGCAAGTAGCTATAAACCTAAATTTTGAATCAGCAGAAACAAACTGGAAATTCACATAATGAAAAGCCAGCAAATTGTCTGATAGCCAAAAATACAACAACAACAATAGCCTTTATTGGGCACACGTGCCATACAGGATTCTCCCTGTAGAACAAAATAAATAAATAACAAATTAGCATCGTAGTTATATACAAATATTGGGTATTGACCTCGACCAATTATCGAGTTGGATCCGGTGTCTGTGCTAAATATTTTGATTGAGCTGATTTCCAGTATTTATAAAAAGCGAATGCAAAGAGTCTGGATTTTACGACTTTTGCCATTAAAACATAAGGCGAATTGCTATTATAGCCGGTCTCTTGACGAAGAATTTCTCTCTCTCCTCTTCCATTGCCGTACAGTAGAACATGTAGTGTGGAAAATCGAGACTAAATTCACCGTTGCATAAGGTGCATTTTATGGTCTTAGTTTTCAATAGTGAAACATGATTAATTCTCTGTACTACAAAAAGGCTTCTTACTTGTACAATGATTCTCTTTAAGGTTAGGGGGATATTGTCATTCAGATAGCATTCCATTGTAGGTGATGAATGAAAGTATTTATAGTGAGAGTAGAGTATTGATTTTCTTATTCTTACATAATCCAGCTGCAAGGACTGATCGGTTGCCGTTCTAAATAATTAGGGGGATGTATCTTTGTAGAATATTGAAGTCTCTACATCCAACAAGCCATGAGAAGCCGATGTTATTAAGTAGCTCTGTTAAACTTTTTACCAGTCCGATATTCTGTTTTGAAGAAATTGAAATGTCCCACAAATGTGCCAAACAAATTGAAGGTAGCCTGCTGCCGTCCATTTTCAGAATTCTAGTCCAGAATTTTAAAGTTAGTTTTTTTCACTGTGATATCAAGAGAGTTTCTTCCTGTTTCGGCCCTCAAAATATAGCCCGGAGTATAGCTTGGAAGGCACAGAAAACGTCTGAGAAAGGTATCCTGGATTCTATCTAAGATTAAGGCTTGATCATGTGCCCAGATTGGAGCCGCATAGAGTAGGACTGTCAAGATCATAGAATCCAACAATTTCATACTTGCATGGAAGGATTTGAGCTTGGACTTCAAAATAATCTCCCCCACAGCACCCATCGCGGCCATGGTCATGCCTCTATAATTTAAGGCAACTTGAGTGAAAGAAATCGAAGGGGTTAGCGGGTAGCCCAGGTACGTATATTTTGATGTAACACTTAAAGGACTTTGACCCCAATACCATCTTTCTGAACGCGCCACCTTTCCCTCCATTACGGAAAACAATTATTCTTGACTTGTTTTCGTTCAGAGTTAGTAAGTTAGTTTCTAGATAGGTTTTCAGTATATTGATTTTCAATTGAAGGTTTATTTTAGAATCACCAATCAAAACAATATCGTCGGCATATAGGAGGAGGTGTATGTTTCCGAAATTGGGTAAGTATATTCCTGACAACCCCGAGTCATCAAATATTTTAATCAAATCATTAATAAAGAGTAGGAATAGGCATGGGGATAGTGGGTCACCTTGGAGCACCCCTGAACGAATTTCAATGAATTCAGTGATAGAATTGTTCCAACGAACCGCAGCGGTCATGTCCTTCATAATAACATTTAATTAAGTTGACAAATCGGTAATTCAGTTCTATTTTGACTAGTTTTGTCCATAGCAATGCGTGAGGAACCGTGTCAAAAGCTTTTTTTAAGTCTACGAAGAAGGAGTAACATTTACCTCTTTTCTTCCTTAGGGCAAGTTGAATTACAGATATCAATATGAAAATATGATCTTGACATGAGTGAGCAGATCTAAAGCCCGCCTGATTCTCTGGGATAATATCATTAGTTTCAATCCATTTGACTAGGCGGGACCTAAGTATTGCTATAAATAGTTTCGCGAAATTGCTCAGCAGTGAGATTCCGCGGTAGTTGGATGGATTATCAGAATCGCGATTTTTGAAAATCGGATGAATAATAGACTTCGAGAAGGAGGATGGGAATACAGCTGATCTTAGTATTCTGTTTTATAGATCCTTTAGTAACAGTAAGTAACTGTGGGGAAGGAGCTTAATTGCTTCGTTCGGTACCTCGTCGATTCCAGCTGCCTTACAGTTCTTTAAACGCGAGATTTCTTCTATTATCTCCTTCATTGTAATTTCCGCCAATAAGCCTGTATCCACTGAAAGCGTGTTTAACATAGGAAGGATATATTCTGTTGATGTTTCAGATGAGAGTAGTTTGTCGTAAAATCGGTGCCATTCTTGAAGCGAAATGTTTCCTTGAATGAAACTTATTTTTTTATAAATGCTTATTGTTTTCCAAAAGTTTTTAGAGTCATGAGTATTGCTTGATAAATTTACATGCAATGATTGGTAGTATATTTTATTTTTACCTCTAATTAATGCAGCATATAATTTCTTTTTTGAAATATAGTTAACACGGTATGTTTCTGTTTTTTTTTATTTCATGTAGATTTTAAGATGGGATTTAGTATTCTTTTTTGTTAGATAACATTCTCGATCAAACCAGGGCTTTGAATTTGGGTTCGATGTTTTAGATCTTCTCTGCATCCCCGCTTTGACCATAGTATCAATGATTTTATCAGTTAAAAGCCTCATTGTACTATCTATTGAGTGATTCCAATTCAGGTGTATTTCATTCAGTGCCTGCGAGAAAAACTGTGAGTTCTCATGTGTCCATCTATAACTTGTTAAAGGTGTTGGATTTGTATGTCTCGAGTAATTCACCATCGACTGTAATGAAGTAATTCTGCGATCAGAACCGGGCACTATAAAGGCAGACAAGGTGATAGCCAAAAATAAAGTAAAGAGTGAACAGGAATGGATAATTGATAGTGGCGCTACAAGCCATATGACATCCTGTTTTGAACTTTTAAAAAATTCAGAAAATAAGGAAAAGAAAATAATCCTTGCTGATGACACTTAAATTGAATCCAAAGCTATAGGAAATGTGAAAATCAAAACAAAAGAAGAAAATTTACTTATCCTCAAAGATGTACTATTTGTTCCACAAATCAAAGGAAATTTGTTGTCTGTAGGAAAATTAGTACACGACTACCAAATAATAATGTTTTAGCAAAGACAAATGTACTATAATAGATTTAAAGGATCAAGTCGAATTGGAAGCTCCAAAAATTGATGATTTTTATATAATAAACTCCTCTGGTTCAAGGGATGAAGAAGATAGTCTTCAAAGTTAATTGGGATATTTGGCATAAGAGTTTGGGCCACCCTAATGAAAATTACATGAATATAATGAATAACAAAAACTTAGTATACAAATTTAATTGCATATCTAAAGAAGACTTAAATGATTGCATTACATGTATTAAATCTAAATACTCAAGAAAACCTTTTAAAATAATTGAAAAAACTCAAACCTCACAATCATTAGAACTTTTGCATATTGATTTAATTGGGCCCATAAAAGAATAATCTATTGGTAAAGCAAGATTTATTCTTACTATAGTAGATGACTATTCAAGGAAATTATTCACTCGATTCTTAAAAGCAAAATCAGAAACTCAAGAAATACCTAAAGGATTTATAGAATATATAGAGAACACCACCAATAAAAGGATTAAAAAATTCAGGTGTGATAATGGTACTGAATTCAACAACCAAGAATTGGAATCCTATCTGAAAAGGAAAGGAATAGAACATCAAAGAACTACCTTTTTTCCCCTGCTCAAAATGTAAGATGTGAAAGAGCTAACAAAAGCCTAATAGAAGGAACAAGAGCCCTATTAATTGATTCTGGATTACCAATAAAATTTTGGGCTGAAGCTATGAATACCTATACATACCTTAAAAACAGAACTCCTTCTTATCATAATACTAACAAGACTCCAGAAGAAATGTTCACTGGAAGAACACCTACAGTCTCTCACTTAAAGGTTTTTGGATGCAAAGTAGAATTCTGGACACCTAAACATAAAAAATCTAAATTTGAAAAAATTACTAAAACAGGCATTTTTGTGGGATATTCTTCATGCAGAAAATCATATAGAATTTGCAACCCAGAAAATTTTACAATTACAGAAACAAGAGATGTTGCCTTTTTAGAAAATCAAAAAGGTGCAGAACTATTAACTTCTAATGAACAAGACAGCACAAATTACTCAATCATGAAGATAGATGGACCTGCAGAAGAAGAAACAAATTCATCATCAGGAGATGAGAAATCCTCTGTTAAAATTCAGAATCCAGCATCAAATACAAGATACAACTTTAGACACACACATAGACCAGGCTTCTATTATGAACCAAGTTTGAGTGAAGAAAATTATGAAGAAAATTCAATTATTCAAGCCCCGAATGATGCTCTATTAATGACTCAGTATCAAAATCATATAGCAAAAACTTATAAAGAAGCATTTGAATGCTCACAAGCAAGTAAATGGACAGAAGCCATGAAAAAAGAAATAAATTCTTTATTAGAACACCATGTATGGGACATTGAACCACTTCCTAAAAGAACAAAACCAATCAAAAGCAAATGGATTTTTACCATTAAAAATGACCCCATAATCGGAAAAAAGATACAAAGCCAGATTGGTTGCAGCTGGTTATTCTCAAAAACATGGAATTGATTACTATCAAACATTTTCACTAGTTATAAGTTCTGATACACTCAGAATATTACTTTGTTATTCTGCAATGAAAAATTATGATTTTAAAAATTATGATATTGAAACAGCACATTTGTATGGTGACCTCCAAGAAAAACAATATATGTTACAACCTGAAGGTTTTGAAATAGGTGATAAAAACATGGTTTGCAAGCTCAAAAAGGCAATATATGGTCTTCATCAATCAGCCAAAGTATTTTATGACACCCTCAAAAGTCATCTTTTAGATGAAGGTTTTAAAATCTAACCTCAGATAAATGTGTATTATATATGAGAAGAACAATTCTAAGATAATTCTGGGTAAATATGTGAATGATATTCTAGCCATATGTTCAGATTCAAATATAATAAATCAAGCCATATCAAAAATAGAAAATAAATTCAAACTCAAGGAAAATACTAAAAATACCAATTTGCTAGGAATGGAAATATACAAAGAAAATGGCAAAATATTCATTAACCAGAAAGCTTATATTGAAAATATTTTAATAAAATTTGAAATGGAAAACTGCAAAACTAAATTAACAAACCACTCAACCCCGACTGCTTCCAACGGGTTTACAATAAATATATATATACAGGGTGCTTCAAAAAAATGTATACACACTTTGAACTTCCATAGAAAATTTATTTACCGTTCTACAAAGTTAAATTTCAGGAAAATAGAAAACTGAAAGTCCAATATAAATGAAACATAAATAACAAATGTTAATACTGTTCAAATTGGTGACCTGCAGCATCAATACAATTCTGAGTACGAGTCACCACAGATTCTGTACATCGTATCAAAACGTCCAATGAGATTTCTCTACACGCTGCTTGAATCTCATTCCAAAGAATGTCTAGGTTACGTGGTTTACGTTTGTACACCCCATCTTTTACTGTGCCCTACAAGAAGAAATCCAGTGGTGTAAGGTCTGGAGAGCGTGCTGGATAAAAATTTGTCGGGCCAGTGGCTAGGACGCAGGGGGCCAATCGAGTTTCCAGCACGCTCTCCAGACCTTACACCACTGGATTTCTTCTTGTGGGGCACAGTAAAAGATGGGGTGTACAAACGTAAACCACGTAACCTAGACATTCTTTGGAATGAGATTCAAGCAGCGTGTAGAGAAATCTCATTGGACGTTTTGATACGATGTACAGAATCTGTGGTGACTCGTACTCAGAATTGTATTGATGCTGCAGGTCACCAATTTGAACAGTATTAACATTTGTTATTTATGTTTCATTTATATTGGACTTTCAGTTTTCTATTTTCCTGAAATTTAACTTTGTAGAACGGTAAATAATTTTCTATGGAAGTTCAAAGTGTGTATACATTTTTTTGAAGCACCCTGTATATATTTGTGTCGGATATGCACGCCCTCAATATGTAACTAATATCGCTGAAATTTGAAACAGGACAGAGAGTAAATTCTGGAAGAGTTTTTTGTCACACTTTTAACCAAGAAAAATTATAATTAACCAAGTACTGAGCAACAATAATTTTTTAGTCAGTAATGATGATGGTGACAATTTTGCTGTATCATGCTTGATTGACTTAAACAAAATTATTTAGGGAAATATTCACTAAAGGAGACCACGGGCGAAACCAGATAATAATTTTTAGTAGGCAGGAAAGAAATTCTACCAGCGAAACATTCACTCGAGCAGAAGACACACGAAGCCAGGTCATCTCTATATATAAAATATCGTTTTTCGGCTTTTTGGCTAAGATCATGTAGTATATCTCTGGAAATTTTTATTATATATATCGTTTTAAAAATATATATTCAGTAGAGAGAATGGATATGTTTGCTCGGAAAATATATTTTATATATTATATAAATATATAATGTAACGAATATTATTATCATTATTATCATAATAGTCTGTGTGTTCCGGAATACTATTATCAATAATATTCATTAGGAAAACTTCCACTCGGATAAAACCCTACGAAGCCGGGTACACATCAGCTAGTTTGAAAATATGAGTCAGACCTTCCCAAATATTTTTATAATGAACTAAAAAGTCGGTGGACGAGTGGGTAACACCCTCGATTCCCGACAGTCATGAACCGGGATTGAATCCCGCGTTTAAAATTGTTTAATATGTGAATAACCTTCACATATTATTCCTTTTTCAATTATCATGAACTAGGTTGCTCTTGCTGAGCGGTACCTATTAATGTGATTCGAACCAGTTACAATGCACTATCAGATTGTAGAACATCGTTTAAAGCTATATAGTGTACAAAATATATTTGTAACGTTTCTATGATGATCTGTACACGCCAATATGCAGATGATATTGTTTTGCGTAAAGAAAGAGAGAACAATCAATCGTCTGACTAAATTTATTTCAATCACACGCCTTTTATATAGTTACAAATATTTTACATAATTCCTAACAGCGTAAAAATTTACATCTACTAATAATTTATAAGCAGAATGTGACATATTTGTATTCTTATTTTTTAAATACCGAGACGCTATATATATAACTTTATATAAAAGCTTAATAATGTTCGATTTATAGTTTAAAAATATGTATATAGTTAAAAATGTTATATCTCAAATATTTTCTAATATGTAAATGAGAACAAAATATCGTTCTTTGATATTCTAAAATTTAGAACTTTTGATAATTCCCTACACAAAAAAACTGAAATAATATTTTCAGAGTTATATAAACAATAACTAAATAGAAACTATATAGATACGATTTATCTAAGTTGGAATTGCTATTTATTGGTTGTTCCAAATTCACTTGGCATCCAGGTTTGCGTGATGAGCCAACAAATGAAATTATTGAGAAAAAGCTTGATTTTAAATCGATCTGTTACGACGCTTCTCAGTCGTCGAAGTTTGCGTACAAGGTTTCTAAGAAAAATATGTGGATTATTTGTGGATACAGCTTAGTCCGGTATATTTATTATAAGAGTTTTAAAGAGTAGATTAAAACTATATATAGTAGATGGATTTGCCTTCATTGTCCGCCACCAGGGGGATCCTCCTCGTCACCGTTTTCCCGGTCAGTTCATACGGCCACACGCCCGGAGCCCACCACTTGTTGATACACACGGTCCCACTTCTCTGGACACTTTCTTGTCGCCAAAATTGACGCGTCTCCCCACCGCAGATGTTTTTAACTCTCCTCCCACATGGGAATGCCGTCGTGGCGCCTGTCCTCCCACACACATGTGGACCATCCTCCCATAGCTGCTGTCCATCTATTTTTTTTATAACTTCACTCTGGGATCCCTGCCTCTCGGATATCTTGTCATACAGTGAGGAGGAAACTATCTACTCGTATATTACAGATCGCTTGCGGCAGGTTGGTCTAGTCTTTATGAACAAATACCTTTCTTGGAAACATTTTTACATTTAAAAACATGTAAATAATTTCGTGAGCCTTTATTTTATATTTTTGTATGACATAGAGGTTGAGATACTATACGTTTTTAAGAATAGTGTGAGTAATGTTCGTGTTACCGATATATAAAAATTTATTATTTTTTTTTAAATAGAGGTTTATTAATATTTAAAATTTTAGGCTTCTAAAATTTATTTATTTGATAATCAAATAACCTTTTTTGTATATACAAGTATAATCATATTCACATCCTATATATAATATAATTACTATCTATTATTTTTCAAAAATGTTTATATTTATTGATATCCTTCGAAAGTTGTTGATAATAAGTGCAATTAGATACTATTTCTGTGAAAAATTAATATGTTATTTGTTTATTGGTCATTGTTGCTTGTTTTGTATTTGGCATTCCTAAAAAGGTATATAACAAGTAACTTCGCTAGTAATAAAGGAGAATCAATGCACATTAAATAAATATACTTTCTTCTCCATTGTGGTTAATTTCACATCGCCTATTATAAATATTTGTCAAAATTCGAAACTATTTAAAAGGCGTAAGATTATTTTTTAAATTAAACAATTTCTAAAAGAGCGAATAGGAAGAGCGATTGTTCGAAGCATATTATATATTTATAAATGTATGTAATTCTACTGTCCTCACAAAGCTTATGGCCATAGTTAATCTAAAAATACCCATTCCAAGAGTCTACCAACAGTATCACTATAAAAGGAAGTTCCAAAAATGCAATATAACAGCGGTATAGTAGATTAAACTGGCGAAACCGCTGGGAGGGTTCGCCACTGATGAGCCAGGCCCTCCCTTTAATTTTTCCACTGCAGTAAGGGCAGTAGAAATTGTTTAATTTAAAAAAAGAATCTCACGCCTTTTAAATAGTTTTGAATTTTGATAACAGATGGCGCGCTAGTGCATCATATTATAAATGTTCTAATAAAAGACACAATTTGATATTTGCGGAAGAGCGATTGCTCGAAGCATATTATATATTTATAAATGTATGTAACTCTACTGTCCTCAAAGCTTATGTCCATAGTTCTTCTAAAATACCCATTCCAAGAGTCTACCAACAGTATCACTATGAAAGGAAGTTCCAAAAATGCAATATTACCGCGGTATGGTAGATTAAACTGGCGAAACCGCTGGGAGGGTTCACCACTGATGAGCCAGGCCCTCCCTTTAATTTTTCCATTGCAGTAAGGGCAGTAGAAATTGTTTAATTTGAAAAAGAATCTTACGCCTTTTAAATAGTTTCGAATTTTGATAACAGATGGCGCGCTAGTGCATCATACACATTTGTATTGGTCTAACCTAACTTAATCTAGGCAACCAATGTTTTAATACCCCCTCATAGACAAAACTTAAGGAAGTTGTACTTTTAAGCATGTATATCGGGATACAGACAATAACTCTGAAAGATATTATAGTGACCTTTATTGAAGACACAGGAAACATAAAGAAGTTTGAATAAGATTGCCTCTGTTTCTCTCTCTCCTAAATAAGAATAATAATAAAATAGAAGTCTGGCTACATCAAAGGCTCTTTCTCTCTTTCTACATCTTTAAGATAAAATAGCAAAATGAATGCTAAAAATTAGATTGATATTAAATAGCACGCTGTTTTTATTTTATAATTTAAAAACGTGTGTACTTAGAAAAGGGGAATAGTTATTTTATATATTTTTCATTAAAAAATAATTGATGTAATACAATTTTTACCAACTTAATAATGTTGTTCTCTAATACCTAGAAGAGAGAGATAAAATATAGTTTTGAATTATATATAATATTCTTTTATTAAAGTATTTCCAGTTTCTATATAAGAGAAGGAATATAGAGTTTTCAAGAATTTCTAAGGAGTATTTATAAGGTTTAATAAGGAAAATCTATTTCTATTTACTGGGTAATTTTCTTTATCGCTTGGTGAAAAATGTTTTCTATTTTTTTTTTTAAGTGTTGACGTTAACAATTGAATCCGTTTCAAATAAATAAATTTTGTTGGTGTAGATACCAATGAAATATTTCTTTAACAAATATTATTAGAATAATATTTTCTTTTTCTAGAGGAATAGGCTAGACAATGTTGAGTGCTTCTACAAGTACATTTGTATCAGGGTATATAGAATAAAAGCTATTTTTTACCAAACTAAATTATAAATATGCAAACCTTTTTCGTTATATCCATTAGGTTTCGATTTTCATTATTAATTGCGATATATAGGGATTCTACCCACACACACGCATAAACAGCTAAAATGAAATAATTTTCTTTAAATATAGATAGACAATTATAATCATATTTATCTTTCTTCAATTTCTTTTTGATTTTCGTAACAATTAACTAATAGAGTGTCATTGAAATATATATATATGTTGTAATATATTCCAATATATCTATGTCTCCATGTATTGTATAAATGTATAATGTAATTGCCAAAGTGACAAATAAAATTTCGAGTGAGTGACAGCCGATGCCAGAAGGAGGAAAGAGGTCCGAAAAACAAGTCGGGTATGCCCTGTGGTGTGTCGATTTACTGGTCCAGCGATGGCTCAGAAAGTCTCTCAAAGTTAGTGTTTTATTGAAGATTCTTGATACCTACATTCATATGGGAAGACCAAAAAGGACAACACCCCAGGAATGTACATCTGGGCCCCTCTAGGGTCCTGGTAATTTATGACGTCTGCATTCTTGTCTCGACGGCGGCGGGGTGCTGCATTCCAGGCTGGCCCCCACAGCCCCTTTTTTTATGAAAACAGTTAGTCAGTATTGGGACGATACTTGCAGACGCCTCTAGACGGAGCTCTCCCCTACCGGCGCCGGCTGGACTCACTTTTTGCCATCTCCGTGGTGACATCTACCATGTCTCGTTCTTTGGTGCAATACATTCACGCCTGAACCCACTCTAACATTGAGGTCACAACGACTGCATTTGACCAACACACTACAGTCATCCTACAGGATCGACTACCTTACCACATATATATATATAGATAGACATATTTTATTGACACTCTTAGTCAATTGTTACAAAAATCAAAGAAAATTAAACAAGGATAAATGTGATTAGTTTCAATTTGGTGATTAAATATAAAAACTGTACTCGGGAAGGGAGACTCCTCCACCTTGAGAGAGTCCTTCTCCAGATAAGGACAGGATCTCTGAGTTCAATGTTGATATAGTGCATTTTATCCGATATGTATATGGAAAATATCACTTACACAATTTTTATTAAAATAGTGTCCATATAATGAATATTACTCCCAAAAATATCTTCAAAATATTTTAAAATAATTCAGTGTATGTATTCCATATATAATTAAATTATTTTTTTTCAACAAACATTTTTGTTGGTGTACTTGTAATGATCTCTGAATTGTTTGGTGGTTTGTATCTTGTATCACTCAGGCAACCCCTTCGAATTGTTAACGATTATCAAATTTGGTTTTGTTGTAAGATTATACCCTTGAAAGGAGCTTGTTCTCTCTTCTAGAAGAAGCTCATTTTAAGTTTATAATCTTACAACATAGTTATGGTAATCGAAAGTTGTTGTCTACATCCTAACCAATTTTTTTTTATTATCCCATTGTATAATTATACAAGGTCAAGGAGACTATATTCATTGATTTTATTCACAATCCTGGGAGGGTTGGAATATAGGTCCTGTCTTGAGGCTCCCATGCATTCCAAAAGGTGGTCCGGTGAAGCGTCTCTGGTCCTGCAGATGGTAACCAAAATTTGATTTTCTTTAGTAATTTCTCAACCAGAATATAAAATAGTCGCCATTACAAATCCCATTGCATTTTGTATTTTATTCATATTCATGGATTTTTTCTCTTTCCACATTCAAATGATTTCTAGTTTTTTTCACAGAGATATCTCTCGAAATATCGATTTCTTCTGAAATAAAGGAAGAGAAGGATCATGTATTCATTTTAAAGCTATTTATAACTTTTAAAATATATTTTAATAGCCCGTAAAACTAATCTTTAGAAAAGTTTCGATTTTTCAATATTGACGGCGCGCGTAAATCATATTTGGTATAAAAATGGAATGTATTAATTGTAAAAAAAAAATATTCTGAAATTTTGAAAATAAGATATAGATATTTAACTGAAAGAGAGGCAATACGTCATAAGGTTCCAAAGAGGTTGCCTGGAAAGTTTGGTAGGAATTTATTCTGTAATTTAGGAGTTAACCACGAAACTTTGGAAATGGATTCCTCTGATTTGGCTTCAAACGAAAGGGCAAACAGGGGGTTAAGGCAATTATTCAATATGTATATTCTTTACTGAATTATTTTAGAAAACCTTGTTTAAATAGGTTTGTCTTATTCTTTATCTCCGGACAACCGCGTCTTTTAATGTTGAGGCAACAGCAACAGCCACTTTTAAAAAATCTCAATTCATTTTCAAAATATGTTTAACTTTTGAAAAAACCAACGAAGATCCTATATTAAGTTCCAGCTCTACCGTGCGCGCGTGTGTTTGCGCGTTTGATGTATGTATGTGTGCGATTGTGATATATGTGTGTGGTGAATGTATGTGTTCGCGTGTGATGTATTTGTTTTGTGTATGCATGTGTGCGAGTTTGATGTATGTATGTTGTGTATGTATGTGTCGGGTGTGTATATGTGTGTTGTGTATATATTTGTGAGCGTGTGATATATGTGTGACAATTTTTTTTTGACAATTAAATAATTTTTATTGACCGCTGGTCAACAATTACTCACGAGGAGTCAAAAGGGCAAACAATGTACATTGATCAGGAGGGCAAGGCTATCCTTAGCTTGTGAATTCCCCTGCGAATGGTGGGATGGCTGTTCCGAGTTCGCTCGAAAGCAGCGTCAAGGAAGCCCGCGAGGTTACTCCCCTCAGGTGAGAGATCCCCGAGTAGATCCAGTCTATCTTCGCGGTATAAGACCGCAAACATGACGGCATCCAGGGAAATCCCTGGCTCCAGCAGGGGCTCAAAGCGGGGTCAGCGATCATTTCATTGAAGATTGTATCTAACTCCGGCATCAGATCGTCGTCGTCCTCCATCGGGGCAGGTGGTGGAAGCGGGAGGTGTAGTCGTGGCTGGAGTTGAATCCTGGGGAGCGGGCGGCGCCGGCTCAGCAGGCTGAGGCGCAGGCAGAGGAGGTACACATCGCTCTACTGTTGTATGTTGTATGTGATTCGCGTATGTGTATGCGTGTGGTGTATGCTATGTGCGCGTGGTGATATATGTATATGGTGAATGTATGTGTTTGCGTGTGAAGTATGTGTTTTGTGTATGCATGTGTGCATGTGCGATATATGTGTGTGGTGTATGTGTTCGCGTGTGATGTATGCATGCGGTGTATGCATATATGCACGTGTGATGTATGTATGTGTGCGATTGTGTGTAAGTGCGATGTGTATGTACGTATGCGCATGTATGTAAGTGTGTAGTGTATGTATGTGTTCGAATGTGTAAATGTGTATGGTATGTACGTGCTTTTTGATTTTAATCTCCCTTTTCACGTTACTAATATGCATAGGTTAAGGCTTGATTATTTAATAGTAGTTGGAAAGAGATGAAAAGTTTTACAAATAATAAGATGTCGAACGATGAGAATGACAGTAATAATTATTCAAAAGAAGGAGTCAGTTGAGTTTCTTATCATCTAGTGAATTCAAAACCTAAGCTAAATATTTATAGCGTGCTAAGCTTTGAGCTAAACCATTCGAGAGGCCAACCTAACCCCAATTTAATATAACCTAAATTTACCTGAGCTACCCCCAAAACTCAAAACTTAACACAACCTAACCTATTAAAAAAATTAAAAATATATGTTAATTTAAGTATAGCTTTAAAAGTCTAACGTAACGTAAAGTCTAAGCTAACATAACCTAATTTAAAACCTAATCTATTTCAACCTAAGCTAACATAAATTTAGACCTGGCCTAATCCACCCCTAGCTAACATAACCCAATATAAATTGAGCTAACCTAACATTAGCTTCCGACATAACCCAACCTAAGCTATAACATAATATATTCGGAGCTAACTCTAATTTAGCGATTACATAATCCGATCTAACCTAACCGAATTAAAAACGAATCAAATCTAATAGTGTATAGCACTCCTCCGATAATCCCTTCAAAAGTAATAGTACGTTCTTACAGAGAGTGTATTTAGAAAGGGGTTCCAAGAATATATTGTGGGTGACAGACGATGATGTGTGATGGAGGAAAGGAAATAAAACAGACGATGAGCATTCCAGAGAAGCCGACATCTGATCCGTCACACCGTCACGTGAGGTGGCCGCAGTTCGTTGATCATCGGCGTAGTGGCAGGTCTCATGGCTTCATGACCCTCCTTCTTTGCATACTCCGAGGTCCCTTCTTCTGGGGTAAGCTAAATCTTTCAGAATATACTCTTTTTTTTAAATAAAGTTTCTTTTGACGATATTGTACTCTTTTATAGTATATCTAAATGAATAAATCCTGAGATAATATTATGTAAATGTGGTAAGAAATCTATTGTAAAAGGCTCTTTTACCATATTATTATGTTGAAATACACTTAAAAGGAACCTCTACAAGCAATTATTCAAGATATTTTCAAAGGTTCTGAAAAAAATATGGTTTCAGCTTCATGTACGCTTGGCGTTGTGTCGACTGTAGATTGATCCATTTGTGTATTGTAGACACAATACCAAAATAGATAGTCCTAATATAATGTTATTTCTATACAAAGAGCATATATTGGATCAAATATAATTTTATTTACCAATATTATATTGGAATGAACGCTAACATTCCTCAAAGTACTATACAAGTTTTGCCTCGACCAAGGTTGTGCTCAGCCAACTTAAGTATTGGAGAATAAATTGGTTTTTAAAATACATTATAATTATTTTATGATAATTCGAAACTATTATAGACGCGTATGATTCTTTTAAAAATTAAACAAATCTTCTACTGCCCTTACTGCAATGAAAAATTAATGGGAGGAATTAATTATTTTTATATTAGGATATATTTATGGATTACTCTATTTTCACACACACACAAAATAATATAATCTATTTTTATATTCTACAAGATAACTATTTCTAACCTTTTCTTTTTAATCTCAAACAGTTTGAGAGAGAAAGGTTCCAGCCAATATATTCATTTTTTACAGGAAAACTATTTATTAACTCTTACTTTATAATCTCAAGTAACACAGACTGGGAGAAATCTCCACACAGGCAATATTTATTCAAAATTCAATATATTAATCCCTATAATCAATATTAAGGGTGAATATATCAGGCTTCCATAAAAAAATTATTTTGTATGGCATTTGTAAGTGATGTAAAATAGTATATAATTATATTATAACTCGTGTTCTATTGGTGATTTATTGAATCGTGTCTTCTCCTGTATAATTTGAATTAAAGTTTTTAGAAGAAGTTTATCATTGAAAAATCTGATGTTTTCACATTAATTTTTATTTGATTGACCCATGTTTCTGGAGCGTTGTAGAAATAGCCAACTACCTGGGAGGTCCTTCAGACCTGAGGATTTTAAAAATTATTATTTACAATACAACTGATGATCCAATATTTATTTTCGACTTAGAGCGCTATGTCCCCCTAGGGACACTTGCACTTTGAAGCAAACTGAACATAGAAAGAAAGATATTTGAAATATGCAAAAAATGAATGCAATTTAAATAGATGAAAGAGAAAAAATATCAACACAATTGAAATATGTACAAAGGGTTGGTATGCAAATTTTATTAAATGAAACAATTGTAAAGTAGTGTATTCGAGGAAAACAATTTACAGATTGAAGAAAGTTTTAAGGAATGGTTTTATTGTTGAGGTGAAGCCAAGTAGACTTATTTCTTGGAGGATTTTTCTAAGAATGCTGGGATTGGAGTTTCGTAGTTGTTATACATAGTAGTCGAGGGGATTGCAATCTGGAGAATTAGGGGGCCAAAAATCAAGGACCCCAGTGACTAGGGATGTTAAGTGTCAGCCACGATTGTGTCTTTTTTGCCTTATGGGGCTGGAGCTGAGTCCTGTTGGAAGACATACTTCCTTCCTGCGGCCACCATGTCATCCAAGGCTTCACAACGGTCTCCAGAACATTGATGTAGGTGTCAGCGTTCATCCTAAGGCCCTTCTCAAAGAAATGGGGAGGCATGACATCACCTTCACTGCTGATAACGCCAAGGACCATTACGGAGGCAGGAAATTTCGTGTGCATCACGACAGGTATCTCTAGAGGGGTCTTTACAGATCCAGCGATCATTCCTGGGATTTACCTTTTGGTCCACGTCAAAGTTCTTTTCGTCAGAGAAGAACCTTAGCATGCCAAAAGAGTCGTGTTTCAGGTTGTTGAGGAGGGCAGCAGCCTTTCCTTTTCTGTTATTCTTCATATTCTCAGTCAGCAACTGACCTTTCCGAAGGGCATAAGACTTGAGACCAAGGTCCCTCATGGATAGTTCTGACAATTGTCATAGAGCCAACGTCCATTTCCTTGGCTATGGCCCTCATGCTCTTCCCAGGGTTTCCATCAATCTTCTCCTTGACATTTTTGACAAATTCTTCGCCTCTTACCCTGTCCGATCGACGCGAGTGCTTTTTCCTTGTAGCTATCCCCTCTTTGTTACTGTCGGTCTCATCAAACTGCTTCTTGACACGATAAATAGTGGTTTTGGGCAACTTAAGAAAATCCACTATCTCTTTGGGGCTCCTTCCGGCGCGCAGAGCAACGATGATGGACAGCTCGATTTTCAAATTCTCGGTTACTCTTCATCACTACACTGCGCACACATGTACTGTTGCATTTTACATGAATATGGCTACGTAATGAAAAAAAAAACAAGTTTTTTAATCTCAAGTAGTTTTTGTTTTATGGACTGTCAAAGTTAGTCCCAATTTACCTGGTACACCCTGTAAGTAAATGCGCCAAAGATAGTGAAATGAAGAAACAATATTATACATATATGCATGTTCATATATTTTACTTCAATAACTGCCCTTAGATATATATATTTAACAAACTACTTAGTCTATCCATATATATTTTCATTTGTGAAATTCTAATTTCTTTCCTTTCTTTTGCAAAATTATCATGAGAATTGTTTCCAAATATAAGATGGAAGGTCTTAACAAAAGGTTGTGTATGCGAAAAATCTTTTCATTGGTTTAATAAACATTATTTATAAAGATGCAGTAATATTTAGGAAGTAATAAAAAATTATATTCATGGATTTAAAAATAATTTCTGTGAAGTCAATTATATTTTCCTTGTTTGTCATCACGCATTAGATTCCAACAATAATTCGCCACCATATGTTGATTCCAAAGACCATTGTATCGTCGCTCAATGATTTTAATATCTTGGTGGAAGCCTTCACCTTGTTCTTCGCTCTCTGCACCGAGATTATCAGGGAAAAAGTTTAAATGTGAATTCATAAAATGAAATTTTAGATTCATTAAGCACCCGAGCTTATGGAATTTGGAAATCATATTTTCTACGATTCTCGCATAATTCGGTGACTTATTATTGCCTAAAAAGTGTTTGACAACGTCGATGAATGCAAGACAGCATTTTTCTCATCTTGTTTCAATTATGCAATAAACTCTTTGTCATTTATTAGTTTACGAATTTGAGGTCCAATGAAAATACCTACCGTTATCTTAGAACAACTAAACTTCGGAAATTTAATCATTAAATATTTGACAGCATCACTATATCTTTCTTTAAAGCCTTTACAAAATTTTTAATTAACCCTAATTTGATATGTAAAGGGGGAGAAGCATTTTTAGTTTATGGACAAGCGGTTCATTTTCAACGTTTTGTTCACCTAAGCGAAACATACTTCTTTCAGACCACATTTTTTATATAATGATTCTTTCTGTATGTGCTGTCCTACTTGCATAAAAAGCAAGGATACTTTGCGTTTCTTTCTGCAAGCCCTGTAAAATTCCTATAATTTTATGATCACCGCAAACTTTCCAACAATGTGTGGTATAATTCAACAAAAA
Source organism: Cordylochernes scorpioides (assembly GCA_030710605.1). Classification (NCBI taxonomy): domain Eukaryota; kingdom Metazoa; phylum Arthropoda; class Arachnida; order Pseudoscorpiones; family Chernetidae; genus Cordylochernes; species Cordylochernes scorpioides. Next base: position 46,207,068 of record CP092874.1, read on the forward strand.
TATTTTCTTTAGAGTCTAATAGGTTTCTTTCATTTGGGTAGAACAGGCAACGGGTTTTGGAAGGTAATACACTACCATAGTGCAGCAAACAAGCCTTTAAACTTTGTTTAGAGAATCAATAAAGAGTATATGCTCGGTAGCATTGTAATTAATCTGCAGAGTTTCAAAAACACTTTCAATATCATTTCAGTACACTAATCCTTGTTATTAAAAAATGGCAAAAAACATTGTTCCCTATTACGATAGACAGAGATTTTGGTTTGTGGTAACAAGAGGTTCCTTTGCTTTAATCTTGATCCAAAGATTTCTGCTGCTTTTTTTTATAGCCCTAGATCCCCAACTAGATCATTTAATGATGCCTGATCAAATAAATGTGGAATGCCACTTTCATTTTAAAAAAATCAGGGTATTCAAATTTATTATCATCTGCAAATGTTGTGTGATGATCATCCTTTTTGATATAGAATTCTTGAAGCGTAGGAATTCGGATTAGGAATCGGTATGGGATTCTCGAGGTCGTGAGGAATAGATTGCCTAGCTGATCGTATGTCAGGATAAAAGTCAGTTTGCTTATTTTTGCTATTAAGGCCTGTGATTTTGAAGACACAGAAATAAAATCGTCATGGTGATTTTTTTGGATCTCGCCAAACAATTGGTACACCAAAGGACATACTTTTGATTTCTCCGATTTCCATTGCGAAAGCCCTTGAAAGCACGTTCCGCACACACTATGGGTGCACCACCACTTGTCTTGATTACCTAAGGCGACACCAAAATATTCTTTATAGCATTCTTTAATCTTTGGGGTGATACGTTTCCTCTGTTTGGGAATTGGAAATTTTCCACAAATGTGACAGAACATTTCTGGATTAGTTTTAAATTACGCGCCATTATTTATATATTTAAAAATATTTATTAAAATAAATGTATTGTTAAACATTTTCTTGATATCAAGTTGCAATGGTATGCATTTCATCTAAATGATGATTAATTTTATGTTACAAAGTGAATATCTTCAAATATTTTGATGACAGCGATGACATCACCTTCTTTATAAAATTAGAAATTTTCAAATATATTTCAAAAAAATGAGCTAATTTTGAAAAATTAAAGTTATATTAATGATCTGTGGGTTAGAATTTAGTAGAAACAACTTTCAAATATTGAGAAAGCAAAAGTGTGTGTACTAGTGTAAGATTTGATGATATTATTGAAAAGAAACACATTGTCAGTAAATTTATTAGTTACAAATTTTATCAATAGATGGCAATATAATTTGTAAATTTAATAATAAAACTGATAACCAATTTATGCGCATTTAATATATAAACCAATAAGATATCCATTATGAAAGCCCATTGTTTTCACATTACTTTATTATTTAGATTTTAGGACTGACATACTGTAGCGCTAGATCTATCATTTAAATTCTATGTTCTAAAGTATTAACCTTTAATGG
>CP092874.1:46208626-46224724 GCA_030710605.1 Cordylochernes scorpioides
TAACCAAGACTCCTATTTTGAAAAATTTGATGTTCGAATTACTATACTATGAATAAATAATCAATTTAAAAAGAATTCGGGAACTTTCTGATCCTACCTTGTATATACAACTATCTTTCAAACTGGGAAAGAGAGAGAAGGCAAGAAATCTATATTCTGCGCCATTCTGTTCTACCTGTTTCAGTTGAAAGACTCCTCATGACTTAGCCATAGATATGACAGAATTTCTTATAAGAGACCACCTCCAGGAGAGAACAAGTTTATCCATGTTTCAGTCCGTATCTCGGTAGATTCTCTTATAGTTTCTATTTACTCACATGGAACGCATAATCATTTTACGTGTCATCCATGCGCCATGTTAATCTTCTCTGTATCGTTCCACATTTTGTAGTTGTACTGCCGAACAAGAACGTGTTCTTTGTGTATTTACTCCAATAGATGGCTCATTCCATCAGCAACGTTCAATTACACGATCAGAGGATATGCTTCCTTCATGATATTCATGCAAGAACGTGTGTACTTACTGTGGAGGATTGGGGTTGAAAGCCCGTAATCGTCCCCGCATCTGCAACATACAGAATTGAATCAAATTATTTTCTAAAAAATTATACCTTCAACAATTTTATCATTCAATATATTAATCCTTTGAATATATTTGTATTACTTGTAACAGATAAATCTACTGGAAATGTATTTACCTTAATGATACCATCAAATATTATCTCTTCAGACCTTACTGCAATGATATAAGTTATTGAATGAGAGGGCTCGGCTTCTCAGTAATGAACCCTCTCAGCAGTGGCGCTGATTTAATCTTTAGGGAGTAAATTTATTTGTTACAAATTTTATCGATAGATGGCAATTGAATTTATAAATTGAATATATTATATTGAAAGAAAATTAAACCTTCCACAGGAATGAAAATTTATTTTAAGAATATATTTAATTCTTTATCTCTCGGGCTAGATGCCCTTTATTAAGCTCTAAAGAGGTACCTAGAGATATTAAATATACTCTCTTAAAACCCATCCCTGGATGGGTTTAAATTCATTTAAATTAGTTTTATTATTATTATTGAATGATCATTGCTCTTTTAAGGATGATTACTCTCAATAACACTTGATGCCACTCTCTCCTTCCCTGGAAATATCAAGCAACTCTGCTAGTGGTGTATCTAGCTTTGAAATGGTAGTTTCGCAGGAAATATAGGTTTCTGTATGTAATAAAGGTGGCCAGTAGCTGTTGGCTGCCTTTGCCCTCCCATGATATTTAGAAAGGTAAAAGGTGAAATATCATGATATTCAATGAATTTTTATACCGTATGGAAATGTATGAACAAGCACGGGGAAAATTCTAGACATTTTCATTTTTAAAATAAAACTTTTGTATAATTAGGCAAGTTCAATATTTACAGTCTGGTATTATAAAATTGTCTTCAATATGGAGTGTGATTACTCTAAGCAGTGCAATGTATGTTCTTCAAGTTAAAAGGGGTTACAAGAACTCACATTGTTGCTATGGTAAGAAATGATTGGATTGAATTGACAAATATATATTTTTTTCAAGACACACGATCAAGATTCCTAGCTATAGTCTTAAAGCATTCATTGATGGTTTTCTCAGATAAAATAATGCGTTGGTTTTCCTCCCGCCATTAAAATGTATTTGCCGTTGACTTTAATTATAAATGAATCCATCTTTGGAAGCCAGTGAGGGTTTTCATAGGAAAACAATTCAGTGGCTTTCCCCACTAGCCATTAAAATATTTTTACCGTTGACTTAATTGTAAATGAATCCATCTTTGGAGACAGTTTTCAAATTGAAGAGCAATTGATTGTCCTGCTTTATATTTGAATGGATTTGGAGATGTATTCCGGTCTCTGCCGGTCCCTTCCTGCCTTAGCAGCTGGGTTCACCACGTGGAAGAGCCAAGTGAAGGTTTATACATATTTACCAGAGAAGCAGTCGAAAAATCCCACTTTAATAGCACATATGGCAAATTTCTCATTTGATAATCGCAGTTTCTTGATTTCTTGTCTCATTCGATTATTCGATGAAACATCATTATCTTCAATATTTATGCCGGTCTGTATTCTACTGTATTTCTTTGAAGGTTGGAATATTGTGCATTTGGTGTTGTGGTGGTGGCTCAATTTTCTGTGGGGGGCACTTCATGAGAATCATATTCATTCTGCATCTGTCTGCGGTAATTGTTGATGAAATCCTGCATCATGTTTTATAACACAGTAGAACCTCCCTGAAAAGGATACCTGACTGCAGAGCCAAAGTATCCTTTAGAAAAGGTGTCCTATTACCGGAGATTTGCTAAATTGTAAAAATGGTAATTTTTCAATTGAAAACTGTCCTTTGTGGAAAGGTGTCCGCAATCGGGGTGTCCGATAAAGGGAGGTTCTACTGTATCTACTTTCTTTTTAAGAAGTACACTTGGAAATATTTAAATATGTTGGCAAAGATGGGAATATAGGTGATTTGCATAGATAAGGTATAGAAATGCTTTGTTTTATTTATAATGATATATATTTAGATAATAAAAATACATATATTAGATTGAATAAAGGTTTATTTGCTAGTATTTCGGTTGGCTGAACGTAAACCTTTATCAAGACATTCAATTTTTGTATAAACAACTCGGCGCCGAATAGCGTCATTAATAACACTATGCGGCGCTGAGTTTGTTTATACAAAATGTAATGCCTTAACAAAAGTTGGCGTACAGCCAACCGAAATATAGGGAAATAAATATTTTATTAAATCCACTATATGCCCTTTTATTATTTGAACATTTAATTATGGATTTCTCTATATTCAGAATGATATATATATATATGAGATATGATCCTGTCGACTCTTCTGTGATATGATCCTGTCGACTTTCAGTGTGGCATTATGATAATAATGTGGGGAGAGAGAAATAAGGAAACAACAAGTTTGGAAGATGGGACCCAGCAAACAGAGAGAGAGAGGTAGCGCGTGGGGCTGACACTGCGTAACGCCGTCTTGTGTGGCCACCACCCCCCCCCCCCGACTATCTAAAAATAGTCCGGCAGGGTTCCCAACAAAGCCTCCTCCGGCATGTGGTCAGTCGTTTAAAATGGCCGTAACTTAGCTTTCTATCGACGTCTCTCTCTCGTTGACTGAGGTTTACTTTATTATTCCTGGAAGAGCATATATTATGACATATGGCCCCCGTTGAAGAAGGCTGAACATGGTTTGAGTATACTTAAAGCTGGTGAAGCCAGGGATAGAGAAGTAATTTTACAGTTGAAATTAATTAAGGTTATGGTGACATAGTTTTATGTAAATAAAATATTGTATAGTACACAAGTAAATATTATTTACAAGCAGTTTTACAACACCAGAGAGTTTGATTTTTAAGGAAATTCTTGAAAGTATCAAGGTTTTTATAACCTTGTTATATACAACAAAATCTAATGTATCATAAGGGAAATGACATTGAGGAGTGTGAACAAGGAGAAGGGGAGTCACAAACACATGATGAAATTCTGGAGATCATTAAGGCTGGGGAACTCTACACTTTAAGATATTTTTCAGGCGGACATGGCAAGGGGAAACTTGGCATGGGCCTTCTATGCTATTGGTGTAGAGCACGAGAAATGAGGTTGAGGTTGGAAATTGTGTGAGCTCAGGACTGAGGTAAATATAAAACTACATACAATGTTAGAACCTTGGCGAACAGAGCGAGGGGAAACTTGCCCTGGGCCAATCTAACTTATCTATGCAGTTACTTGTGTAGCGAGTCCGAGGGGAAAAGTCCCGTGTGTAGGTGAGGAAGTCGAATGGACTTATATTTAATTTGCGGAAAGTATGCGCGCACAGTGCCAAAAATTGGGACGAGGACGACGTTGTCCGTTACAAGTGACAAGCTGCTCGGACACGAGGTGTTTGAACCTTCGTGAGAGCTTGTGCAAGGCGATGATTTCGCAGTGGGTTGAGAGTAAGACCCATGTCTGTGCGAAATGATGACGGACCGGACAGAATCAGCGACGATGTTTAACGTACCTCCGTGGGAAATATCGGAGGTAGGCTATATCGTGCTGGTTTGGACAATGGACAAACATAGATTTGAAGACAGGGTCCGTGTGGCGAACGTGTGGCGCGAGAAGAAGGGGCGAACTGTGTCGCTCGATGCAGATTGTTCAAGTGCGAACAAAAAAGGGGTTGATAAATATCTAGCAGCTAGTCAATCTGCACCCTGTGACGAACACGCCATTGGCTAGATGGTGTGGGTCGGTGGATATGCTAGAGATGAACTACGAAATATATTATCATAAATGAAGGGCGAAGATTAGAATTTTGAAATGACAATATAGAAGTTCGATAATTGATTAATTAATAATTCTATAAAAGGTCCTGAGCTGGTATAAGGTTAACAAAGTTGTAAGAATGAGAGGGACATTAAGGGGCAGATAGGTAAGAGTCACCAAGGGTTGGTTGTAAGCAAGGTTCACGTGATGGTTGGAATTCTTCGACGCCTGAATTACAGGGTGAATTTTGAGTCGTTTAGGGAAAGAAATTATTTTTCGTGATCCGTGCTTACAAGTAGGAGAGGTCATATACAAATAGGTAAACAAAAGTTTAGGTGCTGGAGGCATATTTTTATAGGTAAATAGATTATGAAAAAATCTATTGTTAATAGTAAAAATCGTAAAGCATTAATAGGTAGAATTCCATCTTTTTTTTTTTTTAAGAGTTACGTTAAAATGGAAATTATTTAATTAAAATGACGATTGTTAAATTCTAATGGTAAGATAACTAATTAAATGGGTTACAAATATCTAACTAAATAGTATGGAGAATAAAATCATTGTTAATAGGTGTGGAGAGAATAAATGGAGCTAAATATGTAACTATTGGGACAATTTACAAGGAATGACTTATTTAAAGAATGAATGGTAGGAGTTAAAACAATTAAACTCACGAATTATGTTGGTTTATGGCGCAGGTAAGTTCATTGAGCTTCGGGAGAGTTCTGTCTGTGACACTGTGCGTACCAGTGTTGTACATCACAGTAGCGGTAGGGATATGGCGGAGTCTTGTCCATGATGGAGGAAGGTGTCCTGCCCTGGCACGGTGGTCGTTCTTGGGAAGATCTAGTGCTGGAAGAAGTGCGTGGCAGCTCCATCTCCGTCGTAGGCGATCACTTCTTCAGGGTAACGGTTCAAAAGTTGGCGAGGAAGGGGTTGAGGGCTCGAAGAGGAGTGGTTACAGTTAAGTTGGGTTTGGCCGATCATCCTGGCTTGGCTTCTTGTTTCTTCATACTCCGATATAGGAGGGATTTGCTTCCCGGCCAGGTCTTATCCTGTCGACTCTTCTGTGATATGTTCCTGTCGACTCTTCTGAGATATGATCCTGTCGACTCTTCTGTGATATGATCCTGTCGACTCTTCTGAGATATGATCCTGTCGACTCTTCTGTGATATGATCCTGTCGACTCTTCTGTGATATGATCCTGTCGACTCTTCTGTGATATGATCCTGTCGACTTTCAGTGTGGCATTATGATAATAATGTGGGGAGAGAGAAATAAGGAAACAACAAGTTTGGAAGATGGGACCTAGCAAACAGAGAGAGAGAGGTAGCGCGTGGGGCTGTCACTGCGTAACGCCGTCTTGTGTGGCCACCACCCCCCCGACTATCTAAAAATAGTCCGGCAGGGTTCCCAACAAAGCCCCCTCCGGCATGTGGTCAGTCGTTTAAAATGGCCGTAACTTAGCTTTCTATCGACGTCTCTCTCTCGTTGACTGTAGGTTTACTTTATTATTCCTGGAAGAGCATATATTATGACATATATATATATACTAGCGAATGTACCCGGCTTCGCCCAGGTTTTTCTCGAGGGAATGTTTGTAGTCTAGTAATAAGAAAATATACTACACCTAAAAACTATCAGAGAAAAGAGAAACCACGGAAGGTGAACAGAAAAATGCTTACAATGGATGTTATGTTTACGATATCAAGTTAAATAAAAACAAAGATAAAATTTGTATATGTTGGTCACTATAAATTTGTATATTTGTTAGGCGAAATTAGAAACATGATAAAACAATTGGGTATTTAAAAACAAATGTAGAAATAAAAGTTGAAGTATAATAAACAATGTTAAAGATTAGTTTTAATTATTAATCTAGATTGTGTGTGAATATTTGAGAAAGATGTAATATCGTTGTTGTTTTCTTGGCCGACTGTTTTACATATGGTGTTATCTTAAAATTGCTTGTTTTTAATATTTTTTAGATTGAGATTATTAGCTAGTAATGTAAAAAAATTAACTCTGTTGAAATTTAATTTTGTATTTATATATAAATAAAATTAACTCTGTTGATTTTTTTTTTTGTATTTAATCGATAACAGCGAAGTTACGCATGTTAATGTTAGGAAATATATTTTGATGTTAAGCAAAACCTGCTCCATCTCGTTTTACATAAAGGTTGAAAATTTGGTTGAAATTGATGCATTGTAACGAAAGTTTTTAGTGATGTCCACTTATGGAATTTCCATTTTATTAATATATATAATATATATTAAGAAAAAGGCATCTCCTTATCGTGCAACTGAAAGTTGCTGATGGCTGGCGCCATCTGTCGGAATAATTATCAACTATTCTCGTTGATTTTTAATTATTCCAGAATTGGCCAAATACCCATTCTTGATTAATCAAGAAAAGCTAACCACGGCCAATTCTGGAATAATTAAAAATCAACGAGAATAGTTGATAATTATTCCGACAGATGGCGCCAGCCATCAGCAACTTTCAGTTGCACGATAAGGAGATGCCTTTTTCTTAATTTATGCACCTTATCCCAGTACAATGTTACATTTGTACTATTTTTTCACATAGATATATATATATATCAACGCACCAAAGCCACAAGATGTCACCATCAAAATCAAATAAAATGATATTTTTTGAAAATTCCATAAAATATATTTACATATAAGAGAAATATTAGAAGATATTTTAATTGTTCATCATTCCAAGAAATGGGTGAAGAATTGTAAATTATGGTGATTGCATACTCCCCAGAGACACTTGTCAGGTCTGGAATTTCTATTAAATTTTTCAACTGTGAAGAAAATAAAATTGTGTTTGATTAATTACGTTTCTTTTTTATTATATATATGTTATTTTTTGAGACGAGAGATTATTTGCTGGCCTGTGTTCGGAATACATGAGTATTATGGTATTACTAGTACTGTTATTAAGAAAAAGGCAACTCCTTATCGTGCAACTGAGAGTTGCTGATGGCATGCGCCATCTATCGGAATAAATATCAACTATTCTCGTTGATTTCTAATTATTCCAGAATTCGCTAAATACCCATTCTTGATTAATCAAGAAAAGCTAACCACGGACGCGTTTCGGGCTGTTGGCCCTCATCAGCGTGGTGCAAGCTGGTGCAAAAAATTGGTCATTCAGGCATCCTGAAAAATCATGAAACGGGTCGTTAAGGCCAGAAGAGACCGCGACACTGTTAAATATATTATTGTTATATTATTTATTTTTGAGATAAGAAATATATATTTTTATTGAGTATTTTTGTAATAGTATGCATTCATGAAAATATAATAAAACAGTTTTAATAATAATTCACTTTAATTGATATGATAACATAATTGAGGATGAAATAATACCTGACTTAAGGTGTGAAGAATAAAGAAAACAAATTACGTATTTACATATCTACCGAAAGATTTGAGCTGTCCTTAGAAAAACAACAACAATGGGTTTATATATCTAAATCCATGAGTGTGTATATATATGCAAAAAAAAACGATAATAAATAGAAAATAAACTTAGAGAAAATTTGTACCCTTAATAATGTACTGCTTCATGCGGTTATACAACTTATAATGAATCTATGATCAAGGACATAAAGTTCTGTGAACGCCATTTCTTTTATTATAAACGAGCACAAAACAAGATAAACTTTCGGATGCATCACCGTAATCTAAAGCTAAGAAAGATGACATGATATATTTTTCCAATCTTATAGCTACCAAGTGTCGTGCCATCTTTTATGAACTTCAGACTAAATGGATTTATAGAAAGCTGTTGTGTTCGTTTATAATAAAATAATATTGACAGTCACAGAACTTTGTATTTCTATAACCTCTATGCTCTTTTTGTTGATTAATAAGGTCGTTATGGAACATGTATTTAATATTGATACGATAAAGTATGCAGAAGGGTTAGTAATATAATCAGTGTGATTCCTATGGGAATATGTATCAAGAAGGTTTTTATGGAGATGTACTCACTGAAGGAGGGGATACTTGTCTGAATGGAAACATGGCACCTCTGAAATTATGGGCCATCTGCCAACACAAGCCATTTTATTAGATAAAAGAATAAAATGCTCTGATAGCATATCAGAAACTCTCACAATATATATATTACATATTCATCCCTTCCTTCATAATTTAACAAAATCAATAAGCAATCCAAGGCCGGGTCTCTTCTAACTATTTTCATTCCTCATCACTCATCCCTTATTTGGCTGGAGGTGTTACTTATAGGTCTCCTGTTGAAGGGCATATTGGCCCGAAATTTTGAGGAATAAAATGCTATTAATTTTGTTATACATTCGTATATTTGTTATACACTCGTATATATATATATCGTATATTTTAAAACTGTATAATAATGACACTTTCTATTTGCTACCACCCCCATATTTTGTATATATGATATATATTTATTAATATAACCTGTACACCCTTTTTGTATATAAACTAAAATTGGTGACGTCAAAATAAAGATCCAAAGAGAGAGCGGTCAGCTGGTGGCAGCAGGGACAGAGGGGTGGAAAAAGGCAACGCCCAGCCCATGTGGGGTCCCGAGGGACATTCTTATAGAGACCCCCCAAAACAGGACAAGTTTTGGCAGGGGTTCGGCAGATGGTTCTAGGGTGGGTTTCTCGGCAGTTTACTTCAGTCTCTCCCCCCATGTCTCGGGAATAAACATCCTAGTTGGTGTCATGGCCTCTACCTCTGTCCCGTGGGCTATCCCCGATCACTCTCTGTGCTAACAGCTAGCCCTGCCTCTGCTTCTTGTTGTCCGCGTGCGGGAAGACCATCAACACTCGCCTCACGTACACGACTGCCAGTTCATCCATTCGTCGGCACATTTCAACAATATTACAGAAAGTCGACAGGATAACTGAGGACATCGGTATGCAGAGGATGACAGAGACACCGGTGGTCAACGGCGCATTCGTGTGGATGCTCCTTCTACTTGCCCTCCACCTTGACGATCCAGTAGACCATCTCAAAGACGCCATGCGAAGGCTAACTGTACCTCGCACCGAGAAGGTCATCATCGCCCCAATCGACAACTCCTGCGCCACAAGGACCTTCTTTTATCGGGACGATGTCCCACGGCAACCACCACAAAAAGTGATCACCAAGCCTCATCGCAGCCCACTCCACAAGACTCATCCAATACATCAATCCATCTGGTAGGAGAATTTTCTCTACAGAACTCTATCAATGCAACACTTTCTCCGTTTTTTCCTTCCCGCACTGAATTAACTATTTAATCGATTTATGGCAATAGCATATTTATAATATATTCATCAAATTCATTATTTTACCTGCCCTATTACTATTCCAATTAATATGACTTTAGATATGTATAAAACATTTTAACATTAATCAATTTTATTTATCTTTATTATTATTTTGTGTTTCATTTAACCATCATTAGCAATGCCGTCAGCCATCAACAATCAACTTTTTTTTTTTCAAATCGTATTTTTCATCATCTCTAGGCTTATTACACACATATTATATCTTCAACCATCTTTCTCATCATTTTAAAACTTTTAATATATTGACAACGTCAATAATATTTTTAATGTTTAAGATATTTTTGAATTCCTATATTTTTCAATTTCGTTTTTCTAATTTTACCGTTGACGTCTCCTAACCTCTCCTGTCCATACCTTCTCATGCCTTGCCCCAAGGGCTTCCTGTTCGCCAAGCATTTTTTTCATTGATTAATCCAACTGAGAAATCCTTCCTCGCTACATCATTCCCAACAGTGAGTTAAGGATACTCAGCTAGATTTTTTTCTTATCAACCGGCTCATCATTCTCATCATTACCACTCAACCATTTTTTCTTTTTTATTATTACCATTCAAGTCGAGTGAAATCATCATTGGCAACAGAACAACCCTTGCAACTACTTTCCCTTTCTTCATTCCCCAATCTCATATATTCCCCTCAAGAGATTCTTGCTCGCCAGATTTTTTTTATTAATCCAACTGGAAACATCCTTCCTCGCTATATCGTTCCCAATAGTGAGCTCAGGATACCCAGCTAGATTATTATTTTTTCTTTTTTTACCCGGTTCATCATTTTTATCATTTTATCTTTTTTTTTCATCATACAAGCTGGGAATCATCATTATTGGTAGCAGTACATCTCTTGCGTTTACCTTTCCCATTCCACATTCTTCAATTACATACCTCTCCCTGCTAGTCTGAACTAATAATGCAAACGAAACATCAGGAACGTTCTGTTAATGAAAGCAATACCTCGCTAACACAAGTTCGTACTGCATTGCAGAACTCATTGAGCTATTTCTTTGCAGGAGCATACTCAGACATCCCATATACCCTCATTAACCCTCTGCGTCAACTTATAATCTTAGTTCAACTTAATAGTTTTATGCTTTTCTCTTTTAGTTATTTTTTCATTCAATAGGTTCTCTATTTTTTTTTCTATAAGTAAATTACTTTTACGGCATTTCTAATTTTATCTTGCATATTTTCTCAATTTTATCATTTATTCTTATGTATTTTTTCTTTCATCATATTCTATATCTTATTGAGACGTCATCATTATATTATTGTCCTATTTTATTATCCTATACTTATAATAATTTCAACTAATTTGTGCCCAAATTATTTCTTTTGATTTTATAATAGGTTTGTTAGGTCATCATTCATGTTATTTCATTTCCCCCAAACAAACCTTCATCACCGGGGGCACATTCTATCGTATATTTTAAAACTGTATAATAATGACGCTTTCTATTTGCTACCACCCCCATATTTTGTATATATGATATATATTTATTAATATAACCTGTACACCCTTTTTGTATATAAACTAAAATTGGTGACGTCAAAATAAAGATACAAAGAGAGAGCGGTCAGTTGGTGGCAGCAGGGACAGAGGGGTGGAAAAAGGCAACGCCCAGCCCATGTGGGGTCCCGAGGGACATTCTTATAGAGACCCCCCAAAACAGGACAAGTTTTGGCAGGGGGTCGGCAGATGGTTCTAGGGTGGGTTTCTCGGCAGTTTACTTCAGTCTCTCCCCCCATGTCTCGGGATTAAACATCCTAGTTGGTGTCATGGCCTCTACCTCTGTCCCGTGGGCTATCCCGATTACTCTCTGTGCTAACAGCTAGCCCTGCCTCTGCTTCTTGTTGTCCGCGTGCGAGAAGACCATCAACACTCGCCTCACGTACACGACTGCCAGTTCATCCATTCGTCGGCACATTTCAACAATATTACATATATACTTAGTCTAGCCATAAATATTGTTACAAAACCAAATCGGTGATACAAATTTTAATTTGATCGCGTGAAGTATTCAAAATACAGTAGTTGTTATTTGAATATCTCGTGCACACGTGTTTAGAAAAAAAATCGGAATATATTTGTTTTTTGATAATGGATTGGAGTGTTAAAGAAAACCGTATACTGTAATAGCGTTACACAAGGTAGGCCAAAGTCCTTCATCCATTTTTAAACTATTACAAAATTTGAATATTACGCGTCAATTTGTTTATCGAACCATTGAAAGGTTCAACAAGGCTGGCACTATTAAATGACCTTGAAAGATCTGGTCGACCGCGCGTGCAATGAACGCAAGCAGCTATAAAAGCCATTCGCGAAAGAATTCGTCGAAATCCACGCCGCAAACAAAAGATCTTAGCAAAGTATATGAATTTAGCTCTAAGAACCTTTCCAGGATAATCAACGAAGACCTTGGACTGAGAGTTTTCAAACGACACGCAGGTCATTCGATAACCCCTGCTCTTAGAGATATTAGAAGGGTTAGATCAAAAATGTTGTTGGCGCGGCATGATGGTCGGTGGCATGAGAGAATCCTTTTCACAGACGAGAAAATTTTCACTGTCGAGGAAAATATTAATCGTCAGAATAATATTATATATGCTCGTAGCTCTCTAGAAGCTTCTTTGAAAGTCAGAAGACTTGAAAAAAGTCACCACCCTTCTTCTGTCATGGTTTGGTGGAGAGTTAGCTACCAAGGTGTAACAGATCTCCACTTCTGTGCCAAAGGGGTAAAAACTACAGCTAAAAACTAACAAGAAGATATTTTGGAACAAATAGTAAAGCCTCTGAATACAAAAATGTATAATGGAGAACATTGAATATTTCAACAAGATTCAGCTCCTGCTCATAAAGCTAAGTCAACTCAACAATGGTTGGAGACGAATGTTCCGGAGTTCATAAAGGCCAATGAATGGCCCTCTGGAAGCCCTGAAATTAAACCCCCTTGATTACAGTTTGTGGGCATATTTAGAGGAGAAGGTGTGCTATAAAAGATATCATAATTTGGATCAATTGAAATCAGCATTGGTGAGAAAAATGAAAGAAATACCCTTAGAAAAGGTGCGTGCCGCCATAGATCAGTGGCCCGAACGTTTGAGATCCTGTGTCAAAAATAAGGAGGCCATTTTGAATGATTGTATATATTTAAAATCCATGTCCTAATATGTATTTATATTCCATTAGTTTTTGTTCTTAATCATTTAATTTATAAAATTGTTTGTAACAGAAAATATGGCTAGACTGTATATATATATATATATATATATATTATTTTTAAATAGAGCAATCCATTAATAAATCTTTAAATAAAAAGGCATATATTGAATAAAGATATCATTAATTTTACCAATATTAAAGTTGGCTAAACGCCAACCTCTATCAACAAACTCAGTTTGTTGTTGACACACATTAAAATGTTAAAATACCTTGATAATTGTGAGATATTCATATTTTATACCATAAAGTATATAATACTTTTAAAAAATCCCTATTTCAAAAGGTTAAGAAACCTAATTATTTTTTTCAAATGAAAAAGTCCAACTTAAAATTTTTCAATTTCTTTTTTATTTTTAAGTTAAATAATTCAAGAGATATCACAACTCACCTTATAATAAATAGGAAGAACAAAAATTAAAAAAAAAAAAAAATAAAAAAAACTTAAAGAAAAACAAAAGACATTATAACACGACCTTATCGTCTGTCTAACTAATAGCAAAATGAATCTAAGGTAAACTCAGCCAATCATTGGAATGGTCTCACTGACCAATCAGGATTCAAATTCTCTAAATCTCCAGGCCACACCTTCTGTCAGGTATAGCGTTACATTTAGGCCGCTAGAGAAGATAAAGGGGGCACGGATGATGTAGGTGTCTAGACCGACATCTGAAGCATCTGACATCAAAAACTGGAATTTTATTTTGCACCATATTTGCATATTGGTAAAGAGAAAGGATAACTCATAACGCTCTATCCATGAATTGAAATCCCAAATACTCTTCGAATAAATAAATATATTATTCCACACGAAAAGGTATAAAGTTGGCATTATAATTCTTTCGTGAATAAGCCAACAATGTTGCATACCAGACCATTGTAGGCCAATGACTTGATAGCGTCCTTCAAGTAACGATTATATTCTGTCGGGACTGTGGTCTGTCGGAATTTAGCCTGTTGAGATTTTATACCCTGATTTAGTCACAGATTTTTGTTAAACGGATTTTTTTTTTCTGGGGGAAATTACGTCTCTGTTGGGATTTCGATCTGTTGTTATATCGTTTTTTTTTTTTGGTCTGTCGAATTTTTGTCTGTTAGAATTTTGGTCTGCCGGTATTTCATCTTTGTTGGTATTTTGTGTAAAGGAATTTCGAAGTC
Organism: Cordylochernes scorpioides; assembly: GCA_030710605.1. NCBI lineage: Eukaryota > Metazoa > Arthropoda > Arachnida > Pseudoscorpiones > Chernetidae > Cordylochernes > Cordylochernes scorpioides. The sequence goes on from CP092874.1 coordinate 46,222,628, forward strand.
TACAAGGTTTTAGGTCTACAATTTTAATATGAATATTTGATATATATTATATAAGTCTTCATGGTTATTTTGGTGGTCGAGGATAGTCTAGATTTTAAATTCCCTTTCAAACGTAAACATTAGCGGCAGCCACTTATGTGCCCTTAATTGGTGTGTGTAAATGGCATTACATATTAAAAGTCGGTTAAATGAAACTTTGACTAACAGTATTCATTAAGTAAACTCATCCTATAATTATTAATTTAATACAACTATTCTTGAATCACCGCCATACTGGATTCGACTCTATCAACCATGATTCCCTTCGATTCAATATACCCTTGTTAATTATTTTAATTGTTCATTCCCTTTGTGTAAAGTGTAAAAAATCGGAAACCAATTCCATGAATCGCGGCATTCCTTTGCCTCTATACTTAACGAAATCTAAGCTTCAAAAATACTAGAAACCAAAGCCTCACGTTGGGCGCCAGAATATATATTATGGGTATTTTGTATATATATGTTATTATACAATATGAAAAAAAATATATATATATATATTGTGGCGAATAAATTATTTATTATTTAATTTAATTATTCAATGAAAATATTCACCAAATTATATAAATATATATTACTCTGTTTATGTAAAAATAATGATCAATATATTTCTTTGCGTGCTTGCTCGAGATTCTCTAGCTGTAGATAGTTTTGTTGAGTTGTTAATAATTGTCGACTTGTCGTGCTGACGAAATCAATAAATACTTTCACATCCCCAGATATACAAAGACCTGATTTTCTACGCTACAATATAATAAACAATTTTAAAATGATATTCAAGTATATATACATTTTTAGGCCGGTTATATTATGTTCTTCATGAACCGCTCAGATTAACGACACGTAATACTAGTATAAATCAAATTATCCCTCTATATATAAAAAGTCAACATAACATATTTGTTGATCGGTTATGCACGTCCTCAATACGTACCTAATATGGATGAAATTTCAACAGTATATAGAGTTGAATCTGTAAAAACTCATAGTCAAATTTTTAGAGAGAGAGAAAGAGAGATCTCTATCTCGAATATCCTTAGTTAATTACAAATTTGCCAATTTCACTCGCAACCAGCGTCCCACTGCGGTGATTGAGAGAATTACGTCATAAACGTGTGCAGTGACCGAATTCAGAGTTAGGTTTCGGTTTTGGCAGACCTGCTGCACCTTCAAGATAAGAGAATTTAGTAATACAATTTCAAATATCTTTGTAAGAATAAACATAATTATTTTTATATTTTAAGGTAACATCTTGAGGTTAACAAAAATATTTAATGTTACATGATTTAAAAGTTTACTAGCTATTATTTTAGAAGAATTTTATATTTTTGCTATTTTACAAAAAAAAAACGAATATTATTTGAATAAAAAAATAATATTTTCTATACATACGCACTCGAGAGAAATTCTCTCGGATAAAACCCGGCGTTGCTCGGGTCATTCGGCTAGTATTGTTTAAAATCACTTAAAAATAAAGCAAAATCTGCTTAATACAAAATTCTAAACATGTCCAAGAATACATGCAACATATATATATATATTAAGAAAAGGACATCTCCTTATCGTGCAACTGAAAGTTGCTGATTGCCTGCGCCATATATATAAATTCGAACAATAAGTGTTCTTTAAGATGATATTAGAGGGAGGACAGACTATAACAGTTCTTTATGTTGGAGTCATATGAAAGACTAATACAAAAATTATAATTTGAGTTTTAAAAGCCAATAAATTATATGATATGGCCTTAAAAGATAAAAAATAAATCAAGTTCTAAAAATGGAGCTTGAAAGAAAAAAGTTAAAAGAGAGAGTTCTTTCGTGAAATAGATTAAAGAGAAAAATTTAAAACGTTTTTCTGTTGACAAAGGTGTGAAAAACGTATGAAAACATCTCTCTATCGCACTACAAAAATTTGAGCTAAGGGATTCGTTTAAAAATATATTCTGGTAAAATATATAAATTCAGGTTTAATATATTTGCTGTCGCCCTGAAATTTTATTTTATGTTTTGTGTCATAACCTTTCATCACTTTGAGATATTTTGATTTCATAATATCGAA